>JARJHM010000031.1:0-600000 GCA_033356055.1 Carex pumila
CTGTGAGCCTTATTACTAGGTATATAAAGCATGAATCAACCGGTACCTTTAAAGTAGAAACTTTTTTCTGAATAAAAGTGGCTTAGCCACCAGTTTCATTAGAAACCAACGGTTTTCCAAAATGGCCAAAAGGCAAAGATGCTGAATATAGAAGATCAAAATAGATCACAGAGATGTGAAGCATCTAAGTGACTTCTAAACAGCTAAACTGCTAAAAGGAGATAAGGTTTATAAAGTTTCCTTATACAAGATAGCACAAAATAGCAAGCACATAGAGAGAGTAATAATAATAGTAATACTGAAAGGCAGGAGAGAAGGTTACAAAATTTTCTTATACAAAAGACAGCACAAAACAACAAGCACATAGAGAGAGTAATAGTAATAGTAAGACTAAAAGGCAGATCATGGTGTTACAGATGAATCAGCAAAGGATGGAGGTTGATTGGGTGAGGTCAGAAGAGATTGTTATGGTGGCATTCATTTCATCAGGATCTGTCTTATTTCTGAGATATTCAGTGAGGTTGGACTCCTTCAGTCCAAGACATGGATCGATCTCGGAATTCCAGTTGTTAGTATCCTCTGAGAAGGTGGGACTCCTCTGTCCCTAAGGAGATTGTAATTGGTGTTGGATTTAGAGACGTCTAATTACAATAATTAAGTTGGACATACGTGCATTATGATTATGATATCAAATACTGTCACAAGATTACATTTATGTAATGATTAAAATATGCCAAACAATGTGATCAATTAAGTCATGGCATTATACGTATTTAAATAAAGTTTTGGATACGAATACATATAGAATAATGTTAATCAATTATAATTGTTAATGAACCGATTATAGTTGATTAATAATAGCAGTGATAAATTTAGGCAAATTTGTCTCACAAGTTTTAGCTAGGAAAACTTGTCTCTCAAGTTTTGCATTGCTATAAAAGGGTTGGGTCTCCACAACCTTGAACTCATTATTATCATCATCATTCTCCATCGTCTTGCTCCATAAAAGACTAGATATTCTGCCTTCAATTCGAGAGACAGAAACAAGTAAGAGAGAGTTCAAGAGTTGTGGAAGGACTCGCTAGCCAAGTAATTTTGTAGGTGGAGCGTGCGAGCAAGTCAATCAAGCCATCTTCATCGATTCCTTTGATATTGCTTGAGAGGCAATAGACGGAAGGCCATAAAGATGGAAAGTAAGTAGTTTCCGCTGTGCTTATTTAATTCTTACATAGATCTAGGTTAAGGTTTTAAGTAAATTAGAAAAACCTGACCAAAGGGCTCACAAGTGATATCAGAGCCAAGTTATGTAGGAATTTAAGGCAATTATGATCTAAAGAAAATGTTATGCAATTGTTTGTCAATTATTTTCTGTTTTTCGAATCAAATTTATTGTTGCAAATGGAAGTTGTTAAAATTCGCTTTAATTGATTTTTTATGCATATTTTAATCGAATATTTGAATTGTGCCAATCTTTGCGCTTCATGCGATCTTGGAGAGGTTTTGTTCGATGGTTTTGATTTTTAATTCACATAATTTATCACATTTTGGTGAAATATACGAAGGTGTGTTGTGTCTGCCTTCGAAAAGTTTAATTATGCAACAAATCAGAATTTTTTTGTTTCTGAAATTTAGAAAAATAAGTAATTATTGCATCTGTTTTTTTTTATTTTTTATTAATGCTATATTAGGCCTATATTAATAGGCCACGTATTAATGTAGAAGCAAAATGCTATATTAGGCCTAATATTATATATACAATATAGTTATAATTTAAAATTAGCTAGTAGCTAATTAAAGTTCCGATTCTGATATATATTATAATTTGTGCTAATGTAGCATAAAGTTATTTAAAGAATAATTTAGTTAATAATCCAAAATTAGTTTCTCAACTAATTAAAGTTAGGATATTTTCTAAATTATGTATATAACAATTACAAATTATTTTGAACATAATTGTTATAATTTTAGACTAATTAGTTATAGAATTTAGCCATTATCTATAATTAGTATTTAACGCTAATTAAGGGTGGGATAAAATAAAACTAAATTCTGGTCATGTCTAATTTGAGCATAAGATTATTTAGTAAATTCTAAATAAGCTTATTCAGTTATAAGCACAAAGTTTGAGTTGTCTCTAAATTGAAGCATAAAGTATTTCCAAAATATATATATATATATATATATATATATATATATTGGAAAATACTAATTAAAGAGTTTCTAAAGCCTAGTATTTATTTTTGGATGAATATAGTTAACATATGAAAATTAGTTTCTTCTAATTAAAGCTCCCATGAGTTACTATACTCTATTTAGGACGAGTAGTTAGTTTAGGATACGTCCTAGAATAGGCTTTAGGTATAGTTTTAGGACCTATTTAAAGGCAATTAGGATTTACATGTGGCATAAATTTTGTACAAGTTGAGCACTGATTGTTCGGAAACGGACCTCTCTGTGTGAGACAAGTGCAGGATGGCACATGACAAGTTTAAAATGACGTGCTAGAAATGGATGTGAGTGTTAGCTTTCCCAAAGGAGGGTTAGCGCTTGCTAAAATTGTTTAGTGCATAAGGGTAGTGTATAAAAATAAGTTGCAACACACATGGACTAGAGATGTCTAGAAAAGCATCGGGGGCTTGGAGCATAAGCGATCCGTCTGTGATCCTCCTCCTCTCGTTGACTGGCCTGGTCGTTAGTTCATGGATATGTTAATTTGACCCAAAGGTTGATTGACAAAAAGGTTGCATGTTTGTACTTTATTCACTACACCAAAGTGCCTGAAGGTAATGATTGCACCCAAAGGTGTTTCATTACTGAATGGTGTTTTGGCTAAAGATTTAATGGAGCAATAGTTTTACACATGCCTTTAGATAGATTTTAGAATTATGATTAAGGATCAAATCGTGACGCATCGTATCTAAATTATTTCCTTGTTCTTGAATTTTCAGATCTAAACATAATGTCAAATCTAAGTCAGATTAAGCCCCTCATGGGAAACAATTTCAAATAGTGGGAGGAAAAGCTAAAATTAGTCTTAGGGATCATGCAATTGGACACTGCACTGAGATTTGATTGCCACAAGCCTGATAAAGAGGGTGAGGAAACTCCCCAAAAGAAGGTTGATATTGAAAAATGGGAGCATTCAGATCGCATGTGCATAATGGTGATGAAGCAAACGATCCATGAGACTTTTCGAGACATAATACCTGATACAGAAACCGGCGCTAAAAATTACCTTAAGGCCCTTGAAGAGAAATTCACAAAGAGTATAAAGACTGAAGTTAGTACACTTTTTGTGAATTGGCAACAATAAAATACAAGGGAAAAGAAGGGGTTAGAGAGCATGTTATTGAGATGACAAGACTGCAACGTGCCTTGAAAGGGCATAATTATGACATCTCTGATGAGATTCTCATTGAGTTCATTTTTCTGTCTCTCCCGTCTAACTTTAGTCAATTCAAGTTGACTTATAATTGTCAAAGAGAGACGTGGACACTACCTGAGTTTGAGGCTCAGTTGGTGCAGGAGGAAGGGAGACAGAAAATGACTAAGGGAGAAAGTGCTCATGTAGTAACATCTAATCCTAAGGGTAAATGCAAGAAGCGTAAGTTTACTGTCAAGGAAAAGGAACCCACCAAGGCAGCTGCAGACAAAGATGCAAAGAAGAACAAAAAGGATACTTCTGATAATTCAGAAGAAAGGACATGCTTCTTCTGTAAAGCACCTGGGCATACAAAGAAATTCTGCACCAACTATCATGCATGGTTGGCAAAGAAAGGTATGTCTCTTGCTTTAGTTTGTTTTGAAGTTAATTTAAGTTCTGTATCAAGATATACTTGGTGGATAGATTCAGGTGCAACGTCTAACATTAGTATATTGATGCAGGGTTGCCTAAGCCATCGCAAGCCAAGTGAGGCGGAGCGCTACGTTTACGTAGGAAATGGCAGCAAAGTAGAAGTGAAAAGCATAGGAAAATTTAGATTATTATGTAGGACAGGATTTTATTTAAGTTTTGATGCTTTAGTGGTTCCATCCTTCAGAAGGAACCTAATTTCTGTATCTTATTTGGACAAAAATGGTTATATATGTTCATTTAGTAATGGAAATTTCAGTTTGTGTCAAAATTCTAAGCTTCTTGCTTCTGGTATCCTGTCTTCTTATGATAATCTTTATTTTCTAAATATAGACACTTCACATTCAGAGGCACTGCATATAGATAATAGAAAACGTAAATTAACTTGTGAGAAATCAGCAACATTATGGCACAAGCGATTAGGACATATCTCTATGAAAAGGATAGAACGTCTTGTGTCTAATGATATTCTCCAACCTTTAGATTTTACAAACTTAAGTGATTGTGTAAATTGTATAAAGGGAAAACAAACGAATAAACGTAAATATAATGCCAAAAGGTATAATGATGTTTTAGAATTGATTCATACCGATATATGTGGTCCTTTTCCAAAGGCTACAAGAAATGGTCGTCGATATTTTATCACATTCATAGACGATTATACTAGGTATGGCTATATTTACTTGATAAAGGAAAAGGCTGAAGCGTTAGACGTGTTTCAAAATTTTAAAAGCGGAAGTTGAGTTACAACTTAACAAACGCATAAAAGCTGTCAGATCTGATCGTGGTGGTGAATACTACGGCAGATATGATGGATCAGGAGAACAACGTCAAGGTCCCTTTGCAAAATACTTAGAGGAATGCGGAATTGTGCCTCAGTATACATTGCCAGGTTCACCTGCAATGAATGGTGTTGCTGAACGGCGAAATCGCACCCTTAAAGACATGGTGAGAAGTATGATTACTCGTACAACTCTACCTGAGAATTTGTGGGGAGAAGCCTTAAAGACTGCAGCATACATACTTAATAGAGTGCCTACTAAAGCAACTAACAAGACCCCTTACGAGTTATGGGTTGGGCGCAAGCCTAGCTTGAATCATTTGAGAGTTTGGGGATGTCCATGTGAAGCTAGGCCTTATAAGCCAAGTGAAAAGAAACTAGACGAAAGGACCATTAGTTGTTACTTTATAGGCTATTCTGAAAGATCTAGGGGGTATAAATTCTATAATTCAACAGAACATATAGTTTTCGAGTCAGCAAGTGCGAAATTTTTTGAAGATAATGAGTTTGTGGGCGGAGATATGACAAAAGATAGTATTTTTGAAGAAGAAGAGACGAATAAGAATGAGACTATGGACCAAAGTCCTGGTTTTGTTCAAATTCTGATTGCGTTTAGAAATACATCTTTTGACAATGTGCAAACATCATCATCCCAAACAACTCAATTAGAAACTCAACATGGAATAGAGAACACAAATGGACCTGAATCCAACCCAAACCCTGACATTGCCATGACCAATGTTGATGGCCTAGAGCCTGTGGGAGATTCAGAAGTTGGTAATGATGTTCCTCCTCCTGTTGAAGATCAAGTTGTAAATGAACCTCAAGAAAACCTAGACCCTGTACCAATTAGGAGATCTACTAGAGAGAAAAGATCTACACAATCAAAGGATTATGCAAATCTTCAAGAACATGAGTTTGACATTGGCATGTTTGAAAATGATCCTGTTAATATCAAACAAGCTATGGAAAGCTCTAACTCTCAAATGTGGATTAATGCCATGAATGAAGAGATGAAATCTATGTATAACAATGACGTTTGGGATATCGTTCCGTTGCCTAAAGACAAGAAACTCGTTGGTTGCAAATGGATATTTAAGACTAAACGAGATTCTAAAGGCAATGTTGAAAAATACAAGGCACGTCTTGTTGCGAAAGGTTTCACACAGAAAGAAGGCATTGATTATAAAGAGACTTTCTCTCCAGTTTCATCAAAAGACTCTTTAAGGATTATATTGGCACTTGTAGCACATTATGATTTAGAACTTCATCAAATGGATGTAAAGACGGCATTTCTCAATGGTGACATTGATGAAATGATCTATATGAAGCAGCCAGAAAACTTTGTATCAGGTGATCCAGGGTCTATGGTTTGCAGACTTAAGAAATCCATTTATGGGCTCAAACAGGCATCTCAACAATGGTATCATAAGTTTCACAAAGTTGTTAGCTCATTTGGTTTTGAGTCTAACATAATAGATGAATGTATATACCTTAAGTTCTGTGGGAGTAAATTTATTTTCTTGGTTTTATATGTAAATGACATATTGTTTGCCAGTAATGATAAGGACATGTTGCATCAAACTAAGAATTTTTTATTTAAGAACTTTGAAATGAAAGATCTTGGTGATGCATCATTTGTTCTAGGAATTGAAATACTTAGAGATAGATCTCAAGATATTCTAAGGTTATCCCAAAGGAACTATATCGATAAGATTCTAACAAGATTTGGCATGCAAAACAGTAAACCAGGAGATAACCCTGTATCAAAAGGAGATAAGTTTAGTCTAAAACAATGTCCCCAAACTGACTTAGATAAAAACATCATGAAAGATATTCCCTATGCCTCAGCCGTAGGTAGTATCATGTATGCACAAGTTGAAGGATGTGTGTTTTGAAAGTTATCTTTTAATAATAATTTATGTGTTGTTCATGATTTTATTACGAATATTATTATTCTTATTCCTTGAGATTTATATGTTATATCTTTGGAAGTATTCAAGAAGATGCTCTTGGTCTTGAATCATAGAACTCCTAAGATGAGAAACATTTAATCACTAAATAAGTTCACAATCGTGGTAATTAAGTAGGAACATTAATTACCGAGGAAGATTGTCATGTAGATTAAAGTACATTGAAGTTCTACAAATGTTGATAAAGGATTATCATTTAATTACATGAATATATAAAATGTGTATTTTATATATTGAGCATGACCTAAATGAATAGAACATTATATGGATTGTGTTTTGTGTCATTAATGTTTCTATTGTGTCTTTAGAATCTTATATATGAGATGTGTAGGTTTTTCACATGAGAAGCATATAATGTGATTGCTATTTAAATACTATCTTATGATGAGAATAAAATAGCAGTTCGTTGTGTACAACTTGTGCGGGAGAAATCTATATGTTAATATTATCATTGTCCCTCAATTTGAGTTATGATATTACTGGGCCCCTTGGTAAAGTGGAATTATATCGCATGCAATATAACTGATGTAGTTATAATTATAATTCACTTGAGAGACCAAGAAAACGAATATAATGCAAAAATGACACGATCCTATTTTGCATATTATTCATAATATCATGTGACAAGGATAGACACAAAATTAGTGGATTGAGTAAATGATTTACCATGTCGTTTGGATAACTATAATGTAATGATAGAACCTCTTATAGTCAATAATACATGTAGTAAATGATTTACTATGTCGTTTGCATATTATTCATAATATAAAGTTTTATATTATTGCCAAGATGACATAGATCCTCTATACGGTCACACCAACTGAAGAGAAACAACAAGTATTTTACATTTCATAATGATGTATAAGATAAAATACATGTGATAAAATGCTAAAATAAAATGTCATAATATGACATGCTTAGATCATAAATAAATTTATGAAGTTATGCAAATATTATTTGGTATAATGTTTGAATACATTATAAGAATAATATAAATATTGTATAATAGAATAATATGAATAATATTATTTGTTCATAAATTTATTTATTGAACCATCCATAAGATGAGATTAAAGAGAGCATGAGATGGCTAAACAAGGCTAGTGGCATTTGTGTAATTGATTCAAACCTTACACAAAGGGTTGCCCTAACCCTTGCCTATTTAAGGGGGCTCATTTTGGAGAAAAACAAGCTAATTTTCTGCCTATAACACTTGCCAAAATCAGCTCCTTTGAGCAGCCACGTTTTTCCTTTCTCCTTGACCAAAAGTTGAGAAGGTTGCTCTCTCATCTTCTCTTGTTAGGTTTAGCCACCAAGAAATCAAATAGTTTGTTGATTTAAAGATCAAGAGGTGGTTGTATCTAAGCCTTGAACTTCACATCCATCTATCTAAGAGGTGTGGTAGTTCGTTGTTTAGGTTCAAGGTGAACCAAGAGGTGCTTCCAAGAGAACGGCGGTTCTAAGAGATCTAGAAGGGAAATCAACTTCCCTCTAACAAGAGATTTAACAATCTCTTTAGGTATAAATTATTATCTCCTCTTGTATAAGAAATAAATAAATTTATTTATTTTTATTTAGTACACATTAGGTGCTTAATGAAACTATTAAGAAGTTTCTTGTTTGCTATTGTCATATAAATAACGTCCTTTGTGTATTGAGCCAAGTGGTGATTGGAAAATTTTTTAATTCTCACCATAGGCATACACATGAAATCCCTACACAAGTATGCACACGTCTGGATATTGCGTTCATTACTGGAATGCTAGGGAGATATTTAAGTAACCCAGGTATGGAACACTGGAAGGCAGCCAAGCGAGTGTTGAGATACCTAAAGAGAACTAGGGACTATATGCTCACGTATCGGAGATCGAAACAGCTCGAGGTCATTGGATATACCGATTCTGATTTTGGAGGATGTGTCGACAGCATGAAGTCGACATCAGGATACATCTTTATGATGGCAAGCAGTGCCGTATCATGGAAGAGCGCTAAGCAATCATTGGTAGCCTCCTCCACTATGGCAGCTGAATTTGTCGCATGCTATGAAGCATCTAATCATGGCGTATGGCTGAAGAACTTCGTTACAAGGCTGAAAATTATGGATTCTATTTAGAAACCACTCAAATTATTATGTGACAACAATTCAGCAGTGTTATACGCAACCAACAACCGAAGTTCGTCAAAGTCGAAGTAC
The DNA here is from genome assembly GCA_033356055.1 of Carex pumila. Lineage (NCBI taxonomy): Eukaryota > Viridiplantae > Streptophyta > Magnoliopsida > Poales > Cyperaceae > Carex > Carex pumila. The sequence continues at coordinate 8,802 of JARJHM010000031.1, forward strand.
ATCGACATTAAATTTTTGGTTGTAAAAGAAAGAGTGCAGAATAATGAATTATGTATAGAACACATAGGTACAGACTCCATGATTGCAGATCCTCTTACTAAAGGATTACCACCCAAGCAGTTTCACGAATATGTTGCTCGTATGGGTGTAATATCTGTTTAGGATAGTTAGAAAATGTGGGAGTCTGAATATGTTTTAAGTTTTTTGATGTTCTATATAATGTAATTGTAAACAGTTTTGATGAAATATATACAAGTTGCATTCAGTTCCAATTTCACTATTTCTCTCTTTAAAGTTTAAGTTTGTTGACCTCATACAGTAAAGTTAAGGTGACTCAATTAGAAATAGGCACGTCTAATCACACTTGCGTGTAATTTCTAAACTATATGTCCAAATCAGATTCATGTCATTCAGTTATGTTGGCAGCGTGATTTATGTCGGTTTAGTTGCGAATAAATGTGACGAATGCTGCTTACGTCCTTTGTTAGCATAATTGATGGACGAAATTGTTTAAGAAATACGATAAGTAAAGACATAAAAGTTGCATGCAATAAAGTTGAGGATATATAATCAAAAGGTTGCACTTGTCCATGTGGGAGATTGTTGGATTTAGAGACGTCTAATTACAATAATTAAGTTGGACATACGTGCATTATGATTATGATATCAAATACTGTCACAAGATTACATTTATGTAATGATTAAAATATGCCAAACAATGTGATCAATTAAGTCATGGCATTATACGTATTTAAATAAGGTTTTGGATACGAATACATATAGAATAATGTTAATCAATTATAATTGTTAATGGACCGATTATAGTTGATTAATAATAGCAGTGATAAATTTAGGCAAACTTGTCTCACAAGTTTTAGCTAGGAAAACTTGTCTCTCAAGTTTTGCATTGCTATAAAAGGGCTGGGTCTCCACAACCTTGAACTCATTATTATCATCATCATTCTCCATCGTCTTGCTCCATAAAAGACTAGATATTCTGCCTTCAATTCGAGAGACAAAAACAAGTAAGAGAGAGTTCAAGAGTTGTGGAAGGACTCGCTAGCCAAGTAATTTTGTAGGTGAAGCGTGCGAGCAAGTCAATCAAGCCATCTTCATCGATTCCTTTGATATTGCTTGAGAGGCAATAGACGGAAGGCCATAAAGATGGAAAGTAAGTAGTTTTCGCTATGCTTATTTAATTCTTACATAGATCTAGGTTAAGGTTTTAAGTAAATTAGAAAAACCTGACCAAAGGGCTCACAATTGGGCCTGCCTAAGTCAAAAGAGAAACATTTGTTAGCATAATTAGTGTCAATTTGTAACAAGTATCATCCTGTCTGGATTGACACCAAAAAGAAGTACTATGATTTTGGTACCTATATTTTGGATTGATGGTATAGTCGTAATGGTAAAGTAGCAATTGTTTCTAGTTAACCAAATAATCTATAAAGTTGCTGCTTTTATTAATTCAAAAATTAAAGAGTCTCTAAAGGGTAAACAATTATCAAAGAATCAGAGTTCTAAAACAGTAGTACAATCAAATTAAAACCATTGTAGTTTGCAATCCAGGTCCAAATTGTAGGAGCTAAGGGGCATGTAACAAAGAGGTGGTCTGTAATTTCAAATTGGCTATAGAATTGACAACACATCACCATTCCAACCTTTAGTAATTAAGTTTGCTTTTATGAGAATTTTGTCTTGTAAAGCCAAATGAAGACCTTAATTTTAAGGGGTATTTTAGATTTCCATGTTGAGTCAAAAGATTTGTTTAGGTAGCCTCCAAATGATAACCAAGTATATAGGGATTGAACTGCAAATGCACCAGAAGATGTCCAGCTACAGTGTATTGAGTCAGGACCATTGGAAGGGTATGGTTGTGGTAGATATGATTTGTTGGAGTTCATATTTTTCAATGATTAGGGTTTCTGTAAGCTGTCTTGTAAATTGGATGGTCAGGTTTAAGTTTGTAAATGCCTATGCAACTGTGATTGCATGGTGTAGAGATATAGCAAACAAGTTTGAAAATTTACAATACAAAGAACATGGGTCACACCAAGTGTCCATCCAGAACCTAGTGTTTTGACCATTACCAATTCTTTTTTCTAATCCTAAGTTGTAGATATTAATATAAGAGAGGATATCAGATCAAAAGGAGGATACTCTAGTATAAGATAGACCTGTGGAGCCATATTTGTCAATAAGGAGATTCTTCCAATTACCTTGTGCTTTAAATCTAAACCACAATTTTTCTAATAGTAAAATATTCATAGACTCTAAATTTAATACACCAAGGCCACCTTGGTCTTTTGGTTGGCAAACTATGGTCCAGGAGATCAATTGGTATTTATTAGAGGTAGGGAAATTACTATTCCATAATAATTTTTTTTAATATGATCAATTTTTTGTCTAATAGTAACTGGAATTTTATAAATTGAGAGCCAATAAATAGACAGAGAAGAAATAACTGAATTTAGTAGAGTTACTTTTCCATCTAAGAAAGTAAGGAACCTTTTCAAGCTTGTAATTTTTTCTCAAATTTCATAACTAGGGGCTCCCAATCAAGACATGATAGTTTCTTCCAATGAGGGGGGACACCAAGATATGTAAGTGGAAGGAAAGTAAGGTTACATCCTAATTGATTAGCAAAGAAATTGGCTTCAGCTTTAGTAAGATTTAGAGGAACTAAAGAACTTTTATCAAAATTTATTGTTAACCTTGATAATTTTTCAAATTCCAGCAACAAGAATTATTTACACTTGATAAGTTAGGTACAGACACTTTAGATATTAATTATTTACACTTGCATTATAAGGTAGAATAAGGCTACGCTACATTGCGAATTAAACGGGCTGTTTTAATTCGTGCTCATATCTCTAATTTCGAAGACCAAATAGCCGATCCAAACCATTAGATGTTTAATCTGTATTAAAATGTGCTTGGAGACCAAATTTTATATTTGTTTGAAATTTGTTTACTATTTATTAAGATGGTTTGAAAATTACTGTTTTTGTTAAAATTATGCACCATTAAAAAACAGTGATTTTCAAATCATCTTAATAAATAGTAAAAAAATTTCAAAAAAATAAAATTTTGTCTCCAAGCACATTTTAATATAGATTAAATATCTAATGATTTGGATCGGCTATTCGGACTTCGAAATTAGAGATATGAGCATGAATTAAAACACACTACTAGAGTATGGATTATTAGCATGGGTACCTAAACATAATTGCATCTTTAAGTGGATCTCCATGCAATTGATATTTTTTGCATGGGTGCGCAAACTGAATTCTATGGGCTAAAATTTTTGGCCCATGCAATTAGTATTCTCATGCAATTGATATAATCACCCATTCTATTGATTACTGACATACCCATGTAAATATAATTAGTAGTTATTTTAATTTTAAAATTAAAAACTTAATTGTATGAAGAGCCACCCCCTCATTTCCTTCTCTTCCCAGAATTCTCTCTTTGCACGAACCCTAGATCTCCTCCTTGCTATTTCCCTCTCTCTCACTCACCTCCCCTAAGGCCCGGACACTCCTTCTATATCGCATCGCACAGCTCCATACCAGAGTCCCGAGCACGAGCCCATGCTCACGAACCGACGACACTGCTATGACGCCATTCAAACCCTAGTCGAGTTGCTTCGCCCTGCCCCAGTTCGAGTCCCGCTCTACGTCGTTGTACCATACTGGTACTGGTTTGATTTGTTTAACCCCTATTACAGGTTCTTTTTTAATTTGTCCCTTCCTCTAATTTTTGTGTTTAATTTATCAATTTGTGAGTGAGAGGATAAATGACAGTAACTTCATACCAGATTGGGTTAATATGATAAAATAGACTGGAATTGAGGATGAATTGGTCTAATTTGTTAATGCTACAGGTAAATTATGGCCTCATAGATTAGCTCAACTTTTTATTCTCTCTTGGTCCTTTCAGATCTTGATTGAACTTAAATTAAATTAACGCAAATATGTTTAATGTTGGAATTTAGTTTAGGTTTATAGCTATTGATGTTCCAATGTGGTCAATATAGTAAAGATTGCTTAATTGGTTTTCCCCCAATAATGATTTATTTAGCTTATGTTCACACTTAATTATTCCAGGATTTTGTGCAGTCTTGCTCCATGAAGTTTGATGCATGCATATAATTGCACAAAGTTAACCACACTAAGTATAAACTTGGTTTCTTTTCTTAGTGGCTTGCTTTCTTCTTTATTATGTTAGGTAGCTCTTGAGATAGAATGAGAAGTCAAGTATCAAAATAATTTCATATCTCAGCTGGTTAGTTTCCATCATTTCTTTTTGCTTTCCTTTTTATAAATTTTGTACATGTTATTATCTTGTACTTGATGAATTACTTATCAAAATGGGGCACCAAACCTAATATACAGAGGATGGTAGTGTAAAAAATGCAACTGATTTTGCTGCTTTTATGATGATAAAGGGGGTAATCATGGCATATATAATCCTTGATGACTATTGTATGTTTAACATAAAGATATAGGTGTCCAATGAGAAGCTATCTGAATTTAAAATTAGAATTCAGATCAGAATTCAGGTATGCATTAGTGATGAGCTTTGGTGGAATTGTTTAGCATTAATGCTGCTTCTTCTTTCATTACAGATCTCATAGAAATACTTTGGGTAAAGATAAAGTTAATGTTATCATGAGATCTATAACATTCAAGGTACATAATGAATTTTGTCATAATGTGATGTACATGTTTATCTACATGATTCATCTATGTTGAGGCACAATTGGAAAGACAAAGAAGAAGGATGAGAAGTTCACCTTATGGATAAAGCCAAGTGCTAACTTATTATCTTGTGTCTTGACTTGTGGTTTGTAGTGATGTGATCTAAGTGTGTTTCTGGGTTAAACGTGATATGACACGATTGTTATATTTTGTGATATCAAACAAACCACTATGAATATGTATAATATATGGATGAAAATAATTGTTGTGAATTGATTAAGTTTTATGAAGTGTTCATGATTTAAAATATTGATGCATGAATATATTTAATAAACAAATAATTTATGAAAATATATTGCATGAATATATTTGTAATAACAACCATATAATTGTTCAACTGCAAGGATATATTTGCATGGGCACTAAATTTATTGTATGGGAAGTTAATTGCATGGGCTGCCAAAAATTAGCCTATACAAAAGAGGTTTGTGCACCCATGCAATTGATCAACTGCATTGGCCCCATGCAAATAAGGGTCATTACCATGGAGGTCAACTGTAAGAACTCATTTGCATGGGATATCCATGCAATTGGCATCAATTACATGGGTAGTGCATGCAAACGAGCATTTTTTGTCCCATGCAAATAATCTAAATTCTAGTAGTGACAGTCCGTTTAATTCGGGAAGTAGCATAGCCTGACTCTTATAAGGTATGAATACTTGTATGACAAGATATGAATATTTGCTCGATGGATATTAATACTTACACGACAAGGTGTTCACGACAGTGTATGAATACTTGCACGATATACAACCTAAATATACGTTATCATGGATCTCATTTGAAAGATAAAATTGCATAGAAGATGTTCATGGTTTTAAGATTTACAAATTTCTTCACATATTGTTAGAAATATTGGCAAGATTGAACGGAGAAAAAAAATTCATCTCTAAAAACTTGTAAAAGATAAGTGTGTGATGTGTACAGTTTATTTTTTCAAAATACTTGATATCTTAGATATGAATACTTAATATATTTTACATTAATACTTGTGCACATAGATATTCATATTTGCGCGCGTCAATTATAAAATATATCAAATATTATGTGGTCTCCAAAGTAATTAGTGATATCCAGTTAATGACTGGTTCCCATAGTTAGTTATTGACTGGAGGATGAATGAAGAAAATTAAATGGGAAATAATTAGTCGATTCCTTTTATCTAATGTATATACAATTATATTGCAATTATACAAAGAAATTCGCTTCCAACATTTTTAAGCTTCAATTTCAATACAAGATTTATTTGAATGAAAGTAAGATGGACTTCATAACAATTCGATCAAGATAAGTTTCATAAATACTCCAGTTTATCTGATTGGCAGCGATTATAACTTAGATTAACTAGTTCATTAAAACATTATTTTAATGAAACAATTAATTCGAAAATTACATACCAACTTAATTTAGATCTCAAGTAGCATCAAATACGTATCTTCTAGGCTACCAGCTACAGTGCCTAACTGTAGAGAAATAAATGATTTGGATTTGATCCCAGTGATCAACTTAAAATAAATCCGGTAGCTATTATAAATATAGTGTTGGTGGAAATTTCATAATACTGAATATGCAGCATTATGGAAAATTGTTATAATTCAGAAAAATTACAAAAGTGCCCCTACGCCTATTTCTTCTTTTTGGAGTGCAATTAATAATATTAGCCCTTTAGGTCATCTAAGTGTAATTAACATATCAGCCAAGTAGTCAATCTACTTTAGAATTTTGGAATATATTATGGCATGAAAATTGTACATTGTCAACTAGATTCCCTAACCTATCTGAGATACGTAATAATAAAAACATTTCCATCTCTGATGCTATGTTTTCACAAGGGATGTGAGAGGTTATGGATTTGGAATCCAGACGAGAAAAATTCTTTGTTGTAATAACAAAGATATTAAATAGTTGAGTGGCTTGATCTCCAATATTTATTAAAAAAATATTTTCACAAGGGCATAGCATTCACTTTCATAGGAATATTACGAGTATATTAGCTATAGAGTGGAATCAACTTTTATACATCATTAATACTTCTAGCTTTACTCACAATAATGATAAAATTGCATGGAGGTGGGAACACTCAGGAAAATTTACAGTTAGATCCATCTACAAATTGTTAAACTTTAGAGGGGTCAATGATAATAACTATGCAATAATATGGTCTCTAATTAAGATTTTTATGTGGTTACTTCTAAATAATAGAATTTTAACTAAGAACAACTTAAGGAAAAGAGGTTGGGATGGAGATATCAAATGTCAGTTTTGCCCTTTGTAGGAAACTATTTCTCATCTCTTCCTACACTGCCAACAGGCGCAAAAAAATCTGGTTTTGGTTGGGACAGAGCCAACAACATTTTTTAGATTGGCATACTTGCTCTGATTATTTTATATTCTCCAAATCATTGTCTCATGATCGGCAGATAGGCTTTTTAGTTGTGTTTAGTGCATTTTGTTGGACCTTATGGAAACATAGAAATAAATTGTGTTTTCAACAAATGTCTACTAAATCAGCTCGATCTATTATACTACTGATTATCTCTGTTGTTGAATATTGGTCAGGTGACAAAGAAAACCAAAGCTGCAGCTGCAGATTGGCTTTCAGTTGATATTCAGGTTATTCCATGGAGGGTGTGGGACCCAACAGATACACAAGTGGAGATCTTTCAAGGTGCAGCATCCAGCCCACAGATGCTGTTGTTCACTGAAGGGGATGCTGGTACTCCAGTTGAGTAGCATTTAGTAGGACATAATGAATGCCTCAGCCCTTTTTAAAAGTGGCTTATTGTTAAAGTCCTTATCTTATTACTGTGTTTTGGTGGCAATATGTCAAACGCCGAGCGTTGAGCTTCTGTTTTGTTATATGCATAATCTGTGCAACAACTTAATGGCTGCTTAATAGTCTAAGATTCTGTATAGGTGTAACTTAACACTCTGATTTCATGCTATATGATATGGGCGTATGATGCCGTTTGTCAAAAAAAAAAAATTATAAATATAGTGATCGATTTTGAGATCTATGGCAAAATTAAATACAGTTTAAATTTAATAATCTACGTACAGTGCCGACTGCCGAGGGTGATTCAAATTCAGTAACGTCAGACCTCGTGCACATCTTATTCAGCTACACATTACCGACCACAGCATATCCGAAGTCCCGGCCAACACAGATGAATTCAGATCTTCTTTTTCTTAATCCGTGTTGTAGTTTCTGTTACATTCTACTGAGAGGGGGTGCCGTCTTCGTCACAACCGACAGGTCCACGGGGCCCATCCTTCAGTAAAATGTAACTAAAACTGCTCCACGGAATTCACAAAATCAACTCTCTCCATATTCACCGTCAATCATAAAACCAACGATCACATTGTATCCGTCTTACATAGCTGACGCAATCCGTGACATGCTTTATCATTATCAATTAATTTGCTTTTCTTTTTCGAAGGTAATGCTCTAAATAGTAATTATGGACCTATGGTCAATGGAATGTATCATGAATCAGTTGAAGTCAACCCTCCTCCTTGCTTCTTACTAGGCGTACAATCTGTTTCTACTTCTCTACACATTGTTTGGAAAACAAACAATGTGCGCCTTCAATTGATTCTATAAAATTAATTCGTAAGCATATTTGTATACTAACCAATTACAACTTTTTTTTAATAAGATAGCAAATCAACCCAAGCGCACCTCATATTCACCCTATAAAACCTCTGCACTGCTCGTCACTTTCCCTCACATCGGATATACAAAATCAAATCTCTCTAAAAACCACCGAAACCAGATCAAATTAATCACTACTTTTCAAGTTCATATCAATGGCGTCGGAGAAAGGCGTAATGCTCCTTGATTTTTGGGTCAGCTCATACGGGCAGAGAGCTCGCATTGCCTTGGCAGAGAAAGGGGTCCAGTACGAGTACAAAGAACAGAACTTGGTTGAAAAGAGCGACTTGTTGCTCAAATCCAATCCGGTAATGTTGTAGCACATGGAACAGAACTAGTGCAACTTATTTTTTTAAGGAACCAGGATCTAGTCCTTGTTTTCATTAACCTTGAATAGTTACAGGGTTTGGGTTTCCGTTGTGGATTCCCAGTGTGTGTAAAAGATGAAGAAATAAGCAAAAGGCTAAAATCTAATTATTCCTAAGAGCTTAGTTGACTATCTCTCACGCCATTGTGGTGCCTCTGTGTTATAATTTGCGTTGCACCATTCCTCCCTTATCTGAGATAGAACGTCCTCATTACTGCTCACTTTTTCATTGAAGATCCTATTGCATCTCTCGCCAAAGCACGAAATGTGATGTCAGTATGTGTTATCAGTGATATCTGTAATGAGGTCGGTGTTGGTCGTGAATTGTTGATGTATCCCCCTTTCACCGTATAGCTGCTCATGTATTGTTCTCATGCTTAAACATGAGTTGAATAAGTGCTCTGTAGATTCATCACTTGCTCTACACATGTAGCAAATCCCCACAATATGAAAAGTTAAAAACCCCTTTTTATCAAATTTTGTGCTGTCAGTATCTTATCATTGAACAGTAACCACGAGAATACCTTAAACCTTGGCGGTACCTGCAACTTCCAAATTCTGTGTGTACTTGTTGCAATTCTCAGTGCATCACATAGTCTGAAATACACTGATTTTACTGAAAATTGGCCATGTTTGTGTGGTATCCACTTGGAGTCCTCCTATTCCATGGTCAATACAATGGCTGCCACATCTGACACCATACAAGCCAACTGGGTGGAGGCCAGTTCCGACAGAACCGGGCCCACTATGGTACTGATATTTGTCTGTTGTTTTACCTCTCTTACTGACACCTCTGGATTGACCACGTATGTAAATAACTCCAGATATTTTCCTTTCATGACTCCTCTTCCCCAGTTCTCACTCCAAAATACAACCATGTCCCCTTTCCCCAATATTCTCAAGGTAAAGGCGTTGCAAATTCCATTAGCCTTGAACAATTCTGTTGAAAATAATTTTGACCTTTTTTATCTCCACAATATATTGTTTGAAAATTTATTTTCCAGAGCCTCTTACTAGGTGTGCTCCATTGCCAACACCACTTGGTTAGTAGGGCTGTGTTGAATTCCTTGATGGCAATTATCCCCAAACCTCCAATTTTCTTTGGTAGTGAGATCATGGCCCAATTCGCTAGGTGTATTTTCCTTTGTGTTTGTGCTCCATGCCATAGGAAGTCTCTCCTTATTTTCTCAATGTCCTCTACCAACCACTGCGGCAGCTTAAAGACCGACATGAAGTAAATAGATATTGTTGTGAGGACTGAGTTGATAAGAATAATTCTGCCCGCCATTGTTAGAAATTTTGCTGTCCATCCCATCAGTCTACCTTTGATCTTTGCCAATAAGTGTATATATGCATCTCTTTTAAGTCTTCCTGTTGTTAATGGCAATCCCAGATATGTCAGATTTCCCTTGTCTACATCCCATCATGGATATGAGTTGGCTGGTGTGTTCAGTTTTAATATTTGAATTAACTAGTGCAACTTATGTATTTGCATCTTTATCTCTAAAGAAGTAACACTAACATCCATGTATCAAACTATCAAAGTATGTAGTCACATAACATGATCGATTTTCTTGGAGCAGGTATACAAGAAGATACCAGTATTGATTCATGATGGCAAGCCTGTTTGTGAGTCCCTGATAATAGTTCAGTATATTGATGAGGTCTGGTCTGACAAGGCTCCTTTGCTGCCATCCGATCCTTATCAGAGGGCTCAAGCACGTTTCTGGGCTGATTTCGTGGACAAGAAGGTTTTTTTTTTCCTCTTCCTTTCTCCCTTCATTTTCGCTTTATATATTGTGTTGTTGTACCTATCCAATGAATAAATTATTTTTTTATAATTTTTTGTAAGATTCCTTAGGCTAACTGGATCAAATGCTTCAAAAAAATGCATTTATGTGGCTATGAATCTTTCTACAGAACTGTATCAATCTTTCAACAAAATTGTAGCGATCTCCAGAAAGGTTATAATTCACGTTATGGAATAAATGAGTTCTGCTGAACAACTCAAATAATGCTACAGAAGATGAGGTTCATGCTTCATTTTTTGAGATAAAGACATTATTTAATTCTCAATTTAATTAAAATTAGAGTCTATCAATCATTCATATATTTGAAAAGTATAGCTAGTTCATGATTTATTCCTTCACAAAAGATCGTATTCTTGATAATAGATTAGATCGTAGCAAGATCATTCCTTCTTATTCCAAGACAGAGATTCAATCATTTAGTCAACATCAACGAACTACTGGTACTTTGTTAAATCTAAACCAGAATAACCAATCTAAATTTTATCTACTCTAATCAATTGGTAGTCATGTGATCATGTCTCCTTATTCCCTACCACTTTTAAAAATAGGTTTTATTTAAATGTTTTGCGAGTTGGGCACACTTACAGTGGTCTTTTATGTCTGCTCACCTGCACAAATTTGTCAGTGGTCTTTTATGTCTGCTTACCTGCACAAATTTGTCATCAGCACTTATTCTGTTAATCAACCCAACCATGCTCTAAATCCTGACTTAATAAACCGACACATTCTTAAATATTCTAAAGGAATATTATTATTATTATTATTATTATTATTATTATTATTATTATTATTATTATTATTTATGCTGTTGACATTTTAATAAGCGTTGATCATAATTATCCTACTCCCTGATTAAATTTGAATTTTTGAGTAATTAATTAAACAAAATTAGTTTATTAAGGTTGTAATTTTGATTTTGGTTCTCTGGTATTTTTGAACCAAAAGCTTGCTCTGATGCCTTGATAAGCAGCCTCACCAAACGTTTTGAACTTAATAGGTGTGCGATTGTGGAAGCCGGCTATGGAAGCTGAAGGGAGATGAGCAGGAGGCTGCTAAAAATGAGATGATTGAGATCCTGCAGCTACTAGAGGCCCAGCTCAGCGACAAGAAGTATTTCGGTGGCGACACTTTTGGGTTTGTTGATGTGGCTTTCATACCATTCACCAACCGGTTCTATTCCTATGAGATTTTTGGCAACTTTAGCATTGAGGCGGTCACGCCAAAGCTTGTTGAATGGGCCAAACGGTGCATGGAACGGGAAAGTGTGGCACAGACACTGTATGACCCCAAGAAGGTTCACGAGTTTGTATGCGACACTAAGAAGAGATTTGGCATCGAGTAGAATGATGTAGTAGAATATGAATTTGCCACTGCTATATGCTGGTAGAAAGTAATAATAGGTGATGATATGTGTTTGGTTACTTGTTTGTGAGTTGATATTTTGTTTATATTAAATGTCTGAATATATAGTCTGTCTTTGAGTTTGGGGCAGCCCGCATTGCCCAAATTGTTGTGTTGTTTGAATAGTCTGTCTTTGAGTAATGAAATTTTTCAGCTAGTATCTTGGGGATTAAAAGCATTAGAAATTGGTTACAATTTTTTCTTTGTATCTATGGAATAAATTGTGATCAGTATTTGATTAGAAGTATCCAGTCCATCAGCAAGAAAAGAAAGATTAGATTACTAACTTTTAGTTCACATTAGCAATCTATTTTTCTCTGCTTCCTACCATGTGCTTCTCTAAGATATAAAATTAATTTATACATAACTCATTTTCTTGTACAATTTCTTTCAGTCAAAATGAAAAGAAAAAAAAAATATGAAGAATAGTTTTATTATTATTGTTACAAATTTTGTAGGACATAATAATTTCTAATATCAAATTATGCCTTAAGTCATCAAATTTTTATCAAACAAGGAATAATCTAAATCAAGATATAATTCTAGATATCAATTAAATATGAATAATTTAGATCAATCTAAATTAAAATAACAAAATTAGACCTCATTAACTTTAATTCATAATCAAACATGACCTAGATAACTAACATTTAGTCCACATTGGGAATCTATCTTTCTCTGCTTCCAACCAGCTACAAAATATCCCAAATCCGACCCGACAAAATCCTCTGTTTACAGAATCCATGTAATTGTTGTGCTACATTCTACTGGTAGGGGGTCCCATCAAAGTTATGCAGTAATAGTATTAGTCCGACCCATCCGTCAGTAGTTGACAACTCAAACTGGACCAAGGTACTCCGATCTTCCTTCATATCTACCATCAATTGTAATACCGACGATCTGATTGTCCTGACGCAACCCGTGACATCATTTTCAATTGTTTTTTATTTATTTTCGAAAGAATTGCTTTATTACAAATAGAAGTAGAGGTGAGTAAATTGTTCATAACTCGTGAGTCGAGCATGAGTATGTCTCAAATTCGCTCATAACTTGCTCATTTAAGATTTACCACATCTAATTTCTGCCACATTCAATCCTAAATAAATTTCTGCCACATCAGTCCTGTCTTATTAAATCCTGTGTAATATTCATAGTTTAATCATACATTCAAATTTCTTCTACATCTCTTGGACAACACATTAAAATTTGTTCTAAAATAAAAATGGCACTAGGTAAAAATCAAGGTATTCTTAAATTTGAACCTGATAGTAATATACCTGATATAAGTATCAATGTTGAAATATTGATAATACTGTTGATTTTTGTAATATAATTATATTTTTGTTAAATTTTTATTTTATTTTATTAAAAATAAATTATGATAATTTATTAAATTTTAGTACTCATAAATCGTGAACCGTTCATAACTCGCTCATTTTCAACTTATTCATTTATTAACTCGCTTAAACTCATTCATTTACTAACTCATTTAATAAATAAGTGAACATAAACATACCCTAACTCACTCATGCTCACTCATTAATCACTTCTAAATGAAAGGGTCTAGAAACGGACAATAAGTCGATAGATTGAACTCTTCTCCACTGTTTCTAACTAAGTTTACAGTATAGTTCTACTACTTTTCACTAAAATTGTGTGATCAAAGAAAAAGGTCTCCAGTTTACTCTACAGTAAAAACGCGTAAGTATATTTTGTAAACTCACAGAGTACGGGAACAAAATAATGACATGGGGTATCAAACGAAGCGCACCTGGCTCCTATCCTCTATAAATTCGCCGTATTCCCCGACGCTTAACATCTGCCACTCAAAATCAGATATTGTTTTATACACTTAAAACCACCGAAAAATCAAACCAAATCACCCTTCTGCCTTAATTCCAATTCACAAAATGGCGTCGGAGAAAGGCGTAATGCTACTCGATTGCTGGGTTAGCCCATTCGGGCAGAGAGCTCGTATTGCTTTAGCCGAGAAAGGGGTCGAGTACGTGTACAAAGAAGAGAACTTGGGCCAGAAGAGCGAGCTGCTGCTCAAATCCAATCCGGTAATGCTATATAGCACATGGAACAAATGTTGTTAGTAAATGCGAAGCATTGTTTTTTGTCGGAAGTGAAATTTATCATGGGGATAATTTCATTTTTGCAAATTTAAGACAACCCAACTACCCGAGGATTTCTAACTGTTATTATTTTGAACTAATAAAACCCAACTAATGAATTAGCTCGGCTTGGTTTTAGTTCAATAATTAAGTAATAATTAAGGGACCATATGTTTAGTTTACCAGAAAACGTTTGGGGTTTGTAACTAATGAAGATTTTTTTTTCTAAGCATAGTAATAATTTATTTTAGAAAAAAAGAAGAAGGCAGAGGCCGGTTTCATTAGATGAAACCTACCAGTCTTACAGGAATAACAGAAATACAGACCCCAAATTATTTAAATTGAGAATTAAATAAGCATGGTAATACAAAAATACATGCCTGAAAGAAAACTTTATTTAACAAAGACTAGTACTGTTGTTGTTGTGAAAAGTGAAAACACCGCAGCCGAATTATGTAATAACATAACATGATTTTCTTTGAACAGGTACACAAGAAGATACCAGTACTGATTCATGATGGCAAGCCTGTTTGTGAGTCCCTGATAATAGTCGAGTATGTTGATGAGGTCTGGTCTGACAAGGCTCCTCTGCTGCCATCCGATCCTTATGAGAGGGCTCAGGCACGTTTCTGGGCTGATTTCGTGGACAAGAAGGTTTTTGTTTCTCTTGCTTTCTCCCTTCATTTTCGTTTTATATATTGTGTTGCTGTACCTATCCAATGAATAAATTATTTTTTATAATTTTTTGTAAGATTCATTAGGCTAACTGGATCAAATGCTTCAAAAAAAATGCATTTATGTGGCTATCAATCTTTCTACAGAACTATATCAATCTTTCAAGAAAGGTTATAGTTCACGTTATGGAATAAATGAGTTCCACTGAACAACTCAAATAATGCTACAAAAGATGAGGTTCATGCATCATTTTTTGAGATAAAGACAAATTATTAAATTCTCAGTTTAATCAAAATTAGAGTCTATTAATCATTCATATATTTGAAAAGTACAGCTAGTTCATGATTTATTCCTTCACAAAAGATCGTCTTCCTGATAATAGATTAGATCATAGCAAGATCAATCCTTCTTATTCCAAGAAAAAGATTCAATCATTTAGTCAGCATCAACGAACTACTGGTACTTTGTTAAATCTAAACCAGAATAACCAATCTAAATTTTATCTACTCTAATCAATCGGTAGTCATGTGATCATGTCTCCTTAATTATTCCCTACCACTTTTAAAAATAGGTTTTATTTAAATGTTTTGCGAGTTGGGCACACTTAGCGTGGTCTTCTATGTCGGTCTTCTATGTCTGCTTACCTGCACAAATTTGTGATCAGCACTTATTCTGTTAATCAATCCAACCATGCTCTAAATCCTGACTTAATAAACTGACACATTCTTAAATATTCTAAAGGATTATTATTATTATTATTATGCATACTCTTTATGCTGTTGACATTTAAATAAGCGTTCATAATTATCCTACTCCCTGATTAAATTTGAATTTATGAGTAATTAATTAAACAAAATTAGTTTATTAAGGTTGTAATTTTGATGTTGGTTCTCTGGTAGTTTTGAACCAAAAGCTTGCTCTGATGCCTTGATAAGAAGCCTCACCAAACGTTTTGAACTTAATAGGTGTTCGATTGTGGAAGCCGGCTATGGAAGCTGAAGGGAGATGAGCAGGAGGCTGCTAAAAAGGAGATGATTGAGATCCTGCAGCTACTAGAGGCCCAGCTTGGTGACAAGAAGTATTTCGGTGGCGACACTTTTGGGTTCATTGATGTGGCTTTCATACCATTCACCAACCGGTTCTATTCCTATGAGACTTTTGGCAACTTTAGCATTGAGGCAGTTGCACCAAAGCTTGTTTTATGGGCCAAATGGTGCATGGAACGGGAAAGTGTGGCAAAGACACTGTATGACCCCAAGAAGGTTCACGAGTTTGTGTGCGACCTCAGAAAGAGATTTGGCATCGAGTAGAATGATAATGTAGTAGAACATGAATTTGCCACTGCTAGATGCTGGTAGAAAGTAATAATAGGTGATGATATGTGTTTTTGTTGTGAAATAAAGGCCTCAGATCCGTGAGGATATTTTCGTCATAGGCATTTTTTAGAAAAAAATAAAGAGCTCACACTTTAGGAGCTTTAATTTATTTATTTCTTTTTAGGGACTGTAGGGACTATACCGTTATGATTTTTTACCGTTATAACTCTGGTTATATAAGCCATGTACACAGTAAAAAAGAATATAAGAAATAGATTCAATATTTCATCATATAAAAGCCTTCTGATCTCAAGTATTAAACTCAACATGGTATCAAAGCATATCTGATCCAAAAGAAAACTTCTGCAAACGTCTCATAATCAGCAAAATCGGCAAAATTCAACAAAATGGCAGGAGTTGTTCCAGATCCAACTGCTGAAACCAGCCATCAACAAACCACAATGATCAGGCATCAAGCCGAGTTCAATTCATCCCAAAAATTAACCAATGTGCCCTTGGATGAAAAAAACTATATTCCATGGGCAAAGGTTGCCAAAGATACTCTCAAAGCAAAAAGACTGCTTGGGTATGCCAATGGAAGTAAAAAGAGACCCACAACAGGTGCTGATGATCAAGAGGAATGGGATGTGATAGATAGTCAAGCAATGACATTAATCACCAACTCAATTGATCCACAACTAACCACTTCTTTCTGGGTTTGCGAGACAGCAGCAGAGCTATGGCAAGCCATTGAGAAGCAGTTAAGTGATCAAACAAACCATTCTCAAATTTATCAACTAAAAACCGAAATCATCAAAATTACTCAAGAATCAAGAGACATACCAGAATTAATCGGACTTGTAACAGCCAAATACGAAGAGCTCAAATTATACAGACCACCAACCACTGACCTTAATATGCTCCGAGAACGAGAAGAGATGGATAAAATTTACACATTTCTGGCAGCCCTTGATTCAAGCTATGAAGCCGTTAGAGCTCAGATTCTCCTCTCCAAAGAGAAACTGACATTTGATGATGTCACAGCCCGCATCCGGCAAGAGGCAACAAGGCGAGTTGCAATGAAAACCGCCGACTTGAACCCGAAGCCGGAGGCCCATGCCTTCTCAGCCTAGCACCTCAACACCACAAAAGGAAGGAGTAAGGGGGAGATTGACAGGTGCTCTCACTGCAAGAGGGACGGACACACTCATGAGAAGTGCTGGGTGCTTCATCCCCACCTCCGACCCAAGAGAAACGATCGGAATCAAGAGGCGGCGAAGAAGAAAGTTTTTTTTTCGAAACCCTGATTCGAAAGAGGGGGAGAGAAGAGGGCTAATTTCAGCGAAAAAGGGAGTAAATGGAGAAGAAAGGGAGAAGGGCTTTGGTGCTGTGCAAATTGAGTCAAGTCGGAACGATACAAAGAGACTTGATAGACTTGAGTCTATGGTGGCAGCATTGTTGGGCCAAAAAACAGGCCAAGGTTTATTTCAATCTCAATTAAATAGTAGACTCAAAACTAGCCCAAAATACTATAAGGTTAGCCCAGAAATCAGTCCAGGAGATTTAGTGAAGAGCACGGAAAAAACTGAAAACAGAGAGCCATCTCAGAACACAAACCGTAAATTCAAATGCTTAACTATAGGTTTGCCAACCAAAAATGTCCCTCAAAATTGTAAATGGGTCCTTGATTCCAGTGCTACCGATCATATGACTGGAAACCAAAATTTGTTAAAAAATTATCGTCCCATCAATGGTGACCAATATTTTACGGTGGCTAACAATGAAAAAATTAAAATTAAAGGATGGGGAATGATTAGCATTTTATCTAAAAAATTCCTTCAAAATGTTTTTTATGTTAAAAATTGCTCAGTAAATTTATTATCTCTTAGTAAACTTACTAAAGAATTAAATTGTGAGATTGTTTTTAAGGAAAAAAATGTTATTTTTCAGGATCTATTCACCAAGGAGAAGATTGGTGAATGTTTTTTAGAAAATGGATTATATATTTTGAATAGCAACAAGTTTATTTTAAATACTAGGAAAAATGAAGATTTAAGCGAACTTTGGCACAAGCGGGTGGGGCACCCTTCCGACAAGATACTTAAACTTATGTTTAATTTTACTAATATCGATTGTAGCAAGTGTGAAGTTTGTAAGCTTGCCAAGCATACAAAACTTCCTTTTTGTAACTCAAATTTTAAGAGTAATGAAATTTTTGAGCTAGTTCACTCCGATGTGTGGGGACCCGCTCCTGTAAATTCTTACAATAATTTTAGATATTATGTTATATTTATCGATGATTTTTCAAGAACAACTTGGATATATTTGATGAAAAATAAAAGTGAAGTTTTCTCTCACTTTCAAACATTTGTAAATTTTGTAGAAACACAATTTAATAAAAAAATCAAAACCTTTAGAACGGACAATGGAACGGAATTTGTAAATAAAAATTTCTTGGATTTTATAAAACAAAAATGAATTATTCATCAAACTCCTTGTGTTTATACTCCCCAACAAAATGGTATTTTAGAGAGAAAAAACCGTCATCTACTTGAGATGACGAGAACACTTTTATTTCAAAATAATGTCCAAAAGATTTTTTGGTCGGAAGCCGTTCTCATTGCAACTTATCTAATAAATAGGTTGCCTAGTGCCATTCTAGATTTTAAATGTCCAATCGAAATACTTTATAATAAAAAACCGAATATCAATCATTTAAAAGTTTTTGGTTGCATTTGCTTTGTTCATAAAAATAAAATAGATAAATTGGATTTCACCTCAATAAAAGCCCTTTTTGTTGGTTACTCTCTTGAAAAAAAGGGGTTTAAGTGCTATGATCCGAAAACAAAAAAACTCTACATCTCAAGGGATGTAACTTTCCTAGAAAATAAATCATTTTATGATAAAAGTGAAGAAAACCACTCTAATAAATTATTGTTAAATGAGTTTGTTATACCATGTGTTACTAATCCATAAAGAAGAGAAATTCTTCTTGAAAATGTTGAGATAGGTGATCAAGAATCTAAAGGAGATGAGCAATCATCGGAAGAAATCGAGGAAAACAAGAATTATGGAGAAGTCCAAACGGAAGAAATACCATTAAGAAGATATAGTCGACAAACTCAACCTTCAACAAGATTGAGGGATTTTGTCACATATTCGGTACAATATCCCATACAAAATTATATTTCCTATAATAATATTTCTCATGGTCATTATGCATTTTTAAACTATTTCTCAAAAATAGAAGAACTAACCAATTATGAGATAGCAAAATTGGATCCAAATTGGTGTAAAGCAATGAAAGAAGAACTACATACCTTAGAAAAAAAAATCAAACTTGGGAGTTGTGTGAATTACCAAAAAAATAAGAAACCAGTTGGGTGCAAATGGGTGTACAAAGTCAAATATAATTCTGATGGCACTATAGAACGGTACAAGGCTAGATTAGTAGCCAAAGGTTATATCCAAACATATAGTATCAATTATCATGAAACCTTTGCACCCATAGCTAAAATGAATGTGGTGAGAATTCTCTTTTCCATTGCGGTTAATAAAAATTGGAAATTACACCAAATGGATGTAAAAAATGCATTTCTCCAAGGGATGCTTGAGGAGGAAGTTTATATGTCCCTAACCCCCGGTCACAAAAAAGAAGGAACTTCTAACTTTGTTTGTAGGTTAAAAAAATCAATCTACAGATTAAAACAATGGAACTTCTAACTTTGTTTGTAGGTTAAAAAAATCAATCTACAGATTAAAACAATCTCCAAGGGCATGGTACGGTAAACTTAATCACTTATTATTATCTTGTAATTTCAAAATGAGTCTAGCTGATTCATCCTTGTTTACCAAGCATAATTCTAATGGTACCACTGTGGTTTTGGTTTATGTTGATGATATAATTGTAACAGGAGATAACCAAAATGAAATAGAAGATATCAAAGGGAACTTGAAACAAAAATTTGAAATAAAGAATTTAGGCAAATTAAAATATTTTCTTAGGATAGAAATTGCCTATTCTACAAAAGGGCTATTTAAATCACAAAGAAAATATGCTCTTGATTTGCTCAAAGAAACCGGAAAAATAGGATGTAAACCTGCCATCACACCAATTGACACCAATATAAAACTCAATACCAAAGATGGTGAACCATTGAGTGATATTAGTCAATTTCAGAAGCTTGTAGGAAAACTAATTTATTTAACCGTAACTAGACCGGACCTTGTTTTTGCCGTGAGTCAAATTAGTAAGTTTATACATGCACCGAGAACACCTCACTTAGATACCATTGATAGAATATTAAGGTATCTAAAGGGTTGTCCCGGAAAGGGAATTTGGATGAGGAAAAATGACACTAATGCAATATGTGGTTATTTCGATACAGATTGGGCCGGTAGCTTCGAGAAAAAATTGACCATTGGTTTTTGCACATTTGTAGGCGGAAATCTAATCACATGGAAGAGCAAGAAGTAAAATGTCATGGCACGATCAAGTGCAGAAGCAGAATATCGAGCCATGACATCCACCACAAGTGAATTGACGTGGATTAAGCAAGTGATGACCGATTTGAATGTGAAGGTTAATGAACCAATGCAAATGTTCTGCGACAATCAAGCGGCAAGACACATTGCAGCAAATCCAATCTTTCACGAGCGTACCAAACACATTGAAGTGGACTGCCACTACATCTGAGGAAAAATTCAAACTCAAGAAATCGTAACTCCGTTTGTCAAGAGCGAAGATCAATTAGCGGACATATTTACGAAAGGATTAAACTCCAAAGCTTTCGAGAATATTTCATGCAAGCTAGGATTATATGATCTCTATAAACCTAGCTTGAGGGGGAGTATTGAGAAATAAAGACCTCAGACCCGTGAGGATATTTTTGTCATAGGCACTTTTTAGAAAAAATAAAGAGCTCACACTTTAGGAGCTTCAATTTATTTATTTCTTTTTAGAGACTATAGGGACTGTACTGTTAGGATTTTTTACCATTATAACTCTAGCTATATAAGCCATGTACACAGTAAAAGAGAATATAAAAAATAGATTCAATATTTCATTATATAAAAGCCCTCTGATCTCAAGTATTAAACTCAACAGTTTGGTTACTTGTTTGTGAGTTGATATTTTGTTTATGTGAAATGTTTGAATATTTAGTCTGTCTTTGAGTTTGGGGCAGCCCGCATTGCCCAAATTGTTGTGTTGTTTGAATAGTCTGTCTTTGAGTAATGAAATTTTTTTAGCTAGTATCTTGGGGATTAAAAGCATTAGAAATTGGTTACAATTTTTCTTTGTATCTATGGAATAAATTGTGATCAGTATTTGATTAGAAGTATCCAGTCATCAGCGTGGTCTGAGTTGGTCTGTGAGCCTTATTATTAGGTATATAAAGCGTGAATCAACTGGTATCTTAAAAATAGAACTGGTGGAACGGAGAAGAGATGCAAGTGTTAAGAGATTTAAGCTGGAAGAAAGCCATAGATATTAATTGTTATTTCTCGCAAATTCTCGAATTCGTTACAACACTCAAAACATGTCTGGACAAACAAAAGTGAATGGTAAATAGTGAATATGGCTTCTTAATTTTGATTGGCTGATCAAATCTATCTGATCAGTGTCTTTCTGAAAAACATATAATTAATTCATTGAACTTTGCGTGACCTTTTGGAATATCTCAACCGTTTAAATAGTTTTGCACGACTCTCAAAGCAAAAATAATACTGCCCCCTTGCGCTATTCTCGAATAGGCACCGAACACATCGGTCACGCAAAAATTTAGATATCTCAGAGGATCGATACGCACTCTAATTAAGCATATCTTAGTAAAGAATCAATATTCCTAACGATAGATTTGACAGTGGGATTCAGATAGATTTGATGGTCAGCCAATCACAATTAAGAAGCATGTCTTAATTAATGCGGCACTAGATTTGCAACATTGCAACCTCATCATTTTCTCTGTGTGCACTTCATGTAGCTATATTGATTTTCCTGATTTTTGTCATATATAGAAGGATACAACTAATTCTAAAAAAGAAAGATATGCTTAATTATTCCATTATATAATTAATATAATTAAGCATATCTTTTGTAAGATTGGCGAAAAGATTCATTGAATGATTTATTTTGGTGTATGAATTAAGCATGATGTTGTGACTACGCTATATTATAAATTATTCAGCAATATATATGGTAAATTTACAAAAGATATGCTTTATTAATTATTATATTATTGAATATAATTAAGTATATCCTTTGTAAGATTTGCGCAAGATTCATTGAATGATTTATTTCGGTGCTTGTATTAAGCATGATTTTGGGACTGCGTTATTTGGTAATTAATTTATTCAAAAAATATAGGTGATAATTTTACAAAAGATATGCTTAGTTATATCACTCAATGAATCTTGCATGGTGATATACTGATATAAATGCCTTAAGTGTCTTTTGAAAAGCATATAATTAATTCATTGAATGATATAATTAAGCATATCTTAGTAAAAATTCAATCTTCCTAACGATAGATTAATTTGCCGCTTCTGTGGGCTACTCGGCCATGAAATGTCTGCGTTTCTTGACGTCCAGTGGCTACTATAAAATTTATTAGTAACATAATATACACATGAATTTATTAAGACAGTGATCAATGAAATTTTTCGATAGTGGGAGTGAGGCTATGGTACTTTGCAAAGCACACATGGATCCATGTTATGAATATGGATTCATATTTTTCGTTTTTAATGCACAAGGAGTCGATTCAAATCATTTCATGTGATCTTCATATTAAAATATATTAGAAGATTTAATTTTACATATTTTAGAATATTTTAACTATTTTTTAACATAAGTAAAAATCATCTAATTTAAAAATTATGTACCATTCAATAGAAAGTAATTTTCATATCTAAAAAATAATAAAAATAAATTAATTAAAAAAAATCCAGTGTCTAGCTACATTTGCATGTGAAGATTATATTAAACGATTTAAATTAACTATTTGAACTTAAAAAAATGAATCTATAGTACGGTCTACTTTGCGTCATATATATGGGCTAATTAGTTTTATTCTGTATTTTTGTTATAAGGAGTATTTATACCCGTGTAAATAAATTTTCTTTTATCAATATATTTGTGCCAACATTTCAAAAAAGAAGAAGAATACGTTCTACTTTGCAAATTACCGTAGCCTCATTCCTTTTCTTTTTTTTGAGATCAAAAGCAGAGGCTACCGTAGCCTCATTCATATAGTGGCTTTGTTATTGATTTCATTATGAAATCATGGATGTTCTTCCAAAAGGACACATACCAATTATCTGGTACCTCAAAATAGAAAGAAAAGCAATACTGTACCCCAATTCATTAATAAAAAAGAGAGAGAGAGAGAGATAACAGAATAAGAGGTGCAAGAGATAAGAAAGAGGAGCTGGAAGGAAAAGATAGATGTCAATTGTTATTTCTCGCAATTTTTCGAATCGTCACAACTGTAGAAGGGACTCGGAAACAGTGAGATGCTGCTTCTGTTAGGCAGCGCATCATGACATAACTGTCACAAGGCTCAGCAGTTGATTGTGGAGACTATCCACAGATTTTAGTTGCTGAAATAAACCTTTCAGCTAAGACAAATGCAAGCAACAATTTGTTTTGTGCTATGGTCCCTATAGAGAGAAAGGTGTGCCTAGGGTGGGAAAAATGGCACGACCAAGTCAACTTCATTACGGAATGGTACAGCACATGTGTTAGTTACGTGTCATAACTAGTGTGTTTCATGCCGTGACCATTTGCGTGTATCCTAAACCTTAAACCCTAAACACAGAAAAAAGAAAGATGCCGTATGTGGCTTGGAATGCCATTATGGTACCTAAAGGCATGGGGGGGTTGGGGTTGAGAAACTTGGCAGATATGAACAAGGCTCTGGTGCTCAAAACAGTATGGAAAATAGCAAGCGGTTTGGACTCCCTCTGGATACAGACGCTCAAAGCAAAATACTATCCAAGATCTGATTTCTGGCCAAGCACAAGAACTTACAACTGTTCCAAATTGTGGAGGGACACTGTGCATATTAAAACAGTCTTGCACAATCATCTCATATGGAAAGTTGGAGATGGCCAGCAGATACAAGCTTTCTCACAGCCTTGGTTTCCAAATTGGATGCAGCATAGAACTACTTCGAAGGAACAAAGAGAAATGAGGGTCTCTAACCTCATTCACCAACAAACTAGAACATGGAATTTTGAGGCCCTGCAAGGACTCTTTGGGTTCCAGGAAGCGCTAAGAATATCAATTTCAGATGAAACAAGTTTGGGAACAGTGGCTGCCCCTGACACTCTACTGTTCACCTATGCGAGAGATAGGAAATTTATGGTTGCTAAAGCATATCAGATGTTGAGGGAGGATAGGGGGACTGTTGCTGACAAATCATTCTGGAAATGGATATGGAAGAATGGGGGACTCATACCAAAGTTAAAACTGTTTCTCTGGAGGTGCATACACAATGCCATCCCTGTTAGAGCAGTACTGAATGCCCGAATCCATGCAGTCGACCCCCTATGCCCTATCTGCAAGAGCGGGCCAGAGACGATTATGCATGCCCTTTTTGAGTGTAATTTCGCAAGAGCCTTCTGGCATGCATCCCTCTTGGGGATAAGAACAACCAATCTACAAATGGATTTCAAATCCACACTCCAGAAGGTTATCCAAGCAATGCCGCAAAGGAAAGTAACTCAATTCATTTGTATGGCATGGGCAATTTGGAGGGCGCGAAATGATGCGGTTATGGGGGGCAAATCGCAAAACATGCAAGTGTGTAATAGGTACTTCACAGATACGAGCCAAGCTTGTGATATTCTAGCCTTAACGGCTGCATCAGGGGGCGCAAGTAGACTAACAGCACATCAGGCATCCATTGGCACACATCCGGAGTATATCTGCTATACTGACAGGTCATGGTCACAGGATGGGGCTGCAGGCATCGGCCTATACCTGACAAGGCATGATGTGGGGCATAAGTGGATATTCATGTCAATACAAGCTCTGGGGCCTGCTCAAGCAGAAGCTAGAGGAGTGCTGGAAGCGCTGAAGTTGATCCAGTCCCTACAATGTGGCGATGGTATTGTTTTCTCAGACTCAATGGAAAGTGTTGATTCACTCTCACATAGAGAGCCTGTAATACATGACTGGAGATCGCATGACCACATTTGGAGGGCCTGGATGATCAAATCTGGATCAGAAGGAAATTACAAGGTGGAATATCGCTGCAGAGATGATGAAGGCATTAAAATTGCTCACAACCTGGCAAACAAGGGAAGAACCACAGGAGCTCAAAATGGAGTATAGCATTATACCCATGTGGATGTTGGAACAGGGCCAAATGAGTGGAAGCAGTTAGAATAGAAATAGTGTGTAGACCTACGGGTCGTGTAAGAAGCCAAAAAAAAAAAAAAAAAATTTTGCGTGTCGTGACTATCTTTTGAAACTTTGGCATGGCACGACACTTAAACATACAAAAAAACTAGTCACGTCACGGCACGGCACATAGTCATGTGAGTCCCGTGTAATTAAGACCATTAGACATTGATTAAATGGTGAATCTTGAATAAACTAACTTAAATTATTATTAAATGCTTTTGGGAGTCACGCAAGGCATGTTTGGTCATGGCACGTAAGGGTATGGTGTGACCATTCATGTATCGTGACCACTCCTTGGTATTTTAGTCACTGCATGGCACGTGAAAAATTAACTTGGTCACGGCATGAGACCAAAGTTACAGCGTATTAGTCACAACATAGCACGGCACTGTCAACATAGCACGTTTTTCGTCTCTAGGTATGCCTAAATATATATTCAGATAGAAAAGACAAATGGTCCAAATTCCAATAGATAGTTGGATCAATAAGTGCAGAGTATGACAGTTGGTTCCGAAATAAGCAATAACCACAAGTGCAACAATAGTTCATAAATACTTAGGGTCCATTTGACAGATTATTGTTCACTGTGGAAAAAAAAAATTTGTTCAGAACTAAGTTTTTATTCCCACTGTGAATAGTAAAATTTAGTTCAAAATTTTTGATTTCCACACCCATTCTTATTTCTTACTGGGCTACCGAACGGACCCTTAATTAATTGGTTGCTTTGTCACATCTTCATTTTCTTTTATTTCCTTTTTTATAACTTTAATTTCTGTAATATATATTGTTACAACATCTTTAGTGTCTTATTGATGGAATATATATGGAGATATGACCTTCAAATTTCTTCTTAAAAAATAATCTATCAAAATTCCACTTTCAAACGTTCTCAAAATTCTCTGTTTCTAATGCCTTAATATATTTCTCTTTTTCTTTCTCTTTCTTTTCTTCTCATGTTTCACTGCAATTTGACTCCCACATCATTCTCCTTTATTTCACACAATAAAAAAAAGATAAACTGACATGTGGAGATTAGAGACACGACAGTTTAATTTCTATGATTACTTGATGAATTCATAGTCTGCAGTAGTTCAAAATATTGAATTACTCTATTGAATTGATCTGAATTCTAATCGGACGGTGGAGATTTTAAACTCAATATCTTGATATAGTCCAGCACTCCAGCTGAAGCTCATTTGAAAAACCCAACATGTTTTTATCGTTTTTCTCCTTCTGTTAGACCAAGTCAAAATAATATCTTTCTGAGTGTATACGTAGAATAAAAGAAATAGATTTAGAAATTTAGAGAGGGATTAAAAGTTATTAAATTAATTTTGAGCAATTTGAAAATTTTCGTTATAATATGTAGAAATTAGAGTCACCTGTTTTGTTGTGAGTATGTTTTTTTTCTTTTATATTAATCCAATTTTTAGGAAGCATTAGATCGAGCCACTAATTTTTCAAAAATAATATTTTTTGGAAAAAATTGTGAGATTGTCACTACAAAACTTTGAAATTGTGAGATTGTCACTACAAACTTCAAAATTGTAAAAATGTCACTATAAAATCTCTTAAATCCTAAATTTGTCATTCTTATACAATTTTTATACTTTTTTTATTAAAAATAATCTGAAAAATTCTGTTTTAGAATACGTATTTGTGTATTTTCTATTATACCCTTCCTCCATACTGTTTACATCACCTTTTATTAAAAAAAAAACAACAATCAAAATAAACCCATCGCCTCCCTTCCTCCAGTCGCTCTCTAACAGGGTTTCGTCTCCTCCTCCTCCTTTCGAGGCGAGCTCTCTGAAATATTTTTGCTGCATCGCCTCGCCTCCTCCTCGTTCCTCCAGTCGTTGGCTGCATCACCTCCTCCACAATCAAATTTTTTGCATTGCCTCCTCCTTGGCTGAAAGGGAAAAGGTGAAATCGCCTCCTCCTTCCGATCTAATCAGTATGCATTGCCTCCTCCTCCACAATCAAAATATTTGTTTTTACCGTAAGTAGAAACAAATATGCTGTTGTACCGACAGA
The DNA here is from genome assembly GCA_033356055.1 of Carex pumila. Lineage (NCBI taxonomy): Eukaryota > Viridiplantae > Streptophyta > Magnoliopsida > Poales > Cyperaceae > Carex > Carex pumila. The sequence continues at coordinate 36,361 of JARJHM010000031.1, forward strand.
CGGTACTGGTATTGCAAAGACATTTCGGTAGTAGACCTTACTCTTTAATAGTTATCTCTACCTCGGTATAAACTATTTACTGGTACTGTCATCTGTTCTTAAGGTAGCTCCAAATGATAAATCTGAAAATTGGCTTGTCTGCTAATGTCATCTGTTCTTATGCCGGCATCAAAATAATTCTGAAAATTTGTTGGCTTGGGCTTGATTCACTGTTATACTGGTACAATACCAATGTGATATTGGTATGACTTGAATGCTTGATCCAGTATGGTCACTGTATGGTATCAGACTTGAATGAATTAATAGGCATGCACATGTATGATTCTCCATTGTGGTGGCCATTGAATTTCTTTTTTTCTTAATTGTCAAAAATTCAATTTATTATTCGAACGTCCTAATTTCACATCTTTCTGTTTCTCTTTCAATTTTCTTAGGTTGCATAAAGGTATGCAGGAGAAAGACCTTAGAATGCGAGGAAACAATAATTGAACAGCACAAGCTTATGTTAGGTGACCATGTGACATCAGAGTTCGAAAATTCAGTTGAAAAGTAATCTTGGAAAAATAAAAGCATGAGAAAACTCATGTCATGATGCGCAGGGGTTTTACATGTGAAATCAGATGTGAAGTGTGCCAATTATACCCTCTTGAATCAGCTTTTTATTTATTTTTCACATGTAGTACATCAAGAACTTTCTGGTATTGGTTGTCAGTCTTATCGGGTTTCAGAATTATCCGCAACGGGTATAATGTTCTGTCAACAGTAAACTTGTCATCAAGCTCATACGAGGGTCGTGAGGCAAGAAGAAAATGGGGAGCATTCTTCTTTTAAGGGTGCTGGCACATTTGGAAAAACTGAAATAATTAATATCATATTTGAATGAAGGAGAAATGATCTAAGAAATATGGCTGTCAATGCAAGGCCGGAAGGTGTTCTTTGGCTTAGATATTTGTTGTTTTTTTCTTTAGTTGCTGAGATTTGGATGTAAAGATGTAACACAGATGTAATACTGATAGCCACTATCAGTTTTTCAAAAAGAGAAAACTCCTGTCATAATTTATTCTTCTCAAATGAAATAGCATATGTTGTATGTTTATGTGATTTGATTAGACATGTTTTCAGAAAGCTATTGACTATATCCTGTTTTGCAATTAATTAATGAGCAGAATGGGATGTCATGTATCCATATACTAAAAAAAATGCTCATCCCTGAATGATTTCAAGATCACAGAATTATTGTATATCCACAACAATTTCATCCCTTTTTTTGCATTTTCTCTTTTGTTTTGGTATATCTTGTTAAACTGTTAAAAGTAAACTTTATACTGAGTTGATTCAGTAGGAATATAACTTAGTTGATTTATAATTTTATCTAACGGCAATATCACCGAGGACCATCATAATAATATAAACACATTCCACATCAACCTACATGCATGCATGCCAAAATTTAATCAAACTTTACATAAGAGTGAACCAAAGACAACAACATTTGACAACATGCTTCAAACATAATTAAAATCATGTCAACACGACACACGGCTAGGATATTTAGCTCAAACAAAAATAAGCAATACAGGCAAAGCTATGAAATTGACTTTGTTTAGCATGTCCTAGTTACGAGCTTGCTTCCTAGAGGTACATTTCTTGCTAAGCAACATCATGAATTCTTTACGATCCTCCTCCAAATGGAGATTTCTGTAATAAGCATAGCAGTTATTACCATCAGAATTACACGGCAGCTTTGATGCCCAATGTTCCATTATCGATAAATTTGTTGCCACACCAGTAAACTCAGGAACCTAAAGTGGAAAACATAATGTATACTTATAGTAAGTAGCATTAACTAATTATTGAGTACAATGTCTAATACCCTCAAATTAATAGGCTTTGGGGCACAAAATCTATCCTCAGTACTTTTAAAAAAATTACTACCTGGTTTGATGCCTTTTAAGCTACTCAAAGATTAATCCAATTTTTTTGCAGGAATTACAGTTGTCTGTAACAAGTTGCCTTCTGCAAGTGTGAGACGAAACCAACAATTAATATGGCCATTACTGATTTATGTTCATTTAAATTAATAAGCATACACAATTTAAATCATAATAGTACAATATCTGTATATAAAAAAAACTAAAAATAAATCATAATATTTTAGAATGCTCTATTAAGAGTATTACTGGCACTGTAACAGGCCTTGGTACCAACCTATTTTGTTGTCTTCAAGTTGAATAATGCATTCTTCTCCCTTGCTTATGACTTTAAGTGTGCCTTCCCAAACCCACTTGTTTATATCCCATTCATCGGCTCTAAGATTGTTAAAAATTTAGTCAGTATCATAAAACTTTATATCAGTAACACCGCTTATATGCTCGCAATTAGAAAAAATAGGTCAGTTAATGCCCCAAATTGTGCATTTCCAGAATGTTGAATTTTCCAGATTAATACATGGCTTAATTATGCTTGCAACAATTGACCTTATGCTTGTTCATGGATTAATACATGGCTTAATTTTCCAGACCCAACAGGTCTGTTGACCTTATGCTTGCATCAATTGACCTTATGTATCAATTAGCTTAATTAGTCCAGATTAATACATGGCTTAAACTTTCAATTTTCCAGATTCAAGCTTCCAGATTAATACATGACTAATTTTAAGCGACAGGCTCGGTTATTACAATTGGTAAAGCAGAGACCATCACTCTATAAATTAAACCCCTGGTCTCTCTAACAATCCAGATCTTACCAGAAATGCACCAATTTCAAGCTTAGATATTTTGCATCAGACAGTTCTAGGCATATTGCATTTACCCAATATTTAGAAAATGTCAATCATATTATTTGCTCTTTTTGTTTTGATATAATATCGGGCTACAGGAATTCCTTACGTGTTTGCTCCATGCATCGCAGTAAGTAAACTAATGGTATGCTCAGGGGAAGAGATTACCGAAGGGAAGAAGTCGGTGCTGTGCAACAGCGATCATCTGATTTGGGGGTGACCGTTGGAACCGTAATTTCAATTGAAGGAGAAAGAGGAAAGGGCAGTCTGGTCAAGTGTTCCGGGCAGATTCCCATTAATAAGAAAGTCACTGTCAGTGGTCCCAGGGGCAAGGTGAAAGAGGATAAGGCAAAGAGAGTGTTTGAGTATGACAATGCGGGCCCAAAGTTGAAGAATGGAGATAAGGAGTTGAAGGAATCACTGGAGAAGAGGGCGTAACTAATCGTCCTTTTGCAACAGAAGGTTGTTAGCGTCTTGAGCCACATCAGCCCAGGCCGTTATTCCAACTCAGCCATTCTTGCTGAGTTGTCTTTACGTGAATAAAAGTAGAGATTAGTTTACTTAATCAATATACTTTCTTTTACAAATCTCATCACCTTTATAAGGCCTTACTTTCTGTGGAGAGATTATGCTTATTGATGTAATGAACTAGTCGAATTGCTGTTTGTTTTTCGCTATTGGTTATTCTATCGTTTCTTCCATTTCTATCCAAATTACTCTAAATTGATTGCTAAGATTGATAATAGTTGATCTTACCTGCATCACCTACCTAAGGTCGTTGCAGTTGTGGTATCAGAGCCCTCCGGTTACAGCTGGGGGGAAAGTGTTCGTCAACACTGTAGGCGATGCCGCCAAAAATGCGTGGGGCTGATCCACCTGAGGAGACAGTGCTCGATCTAGTGGCGATGAACGACCGTCTCACTCAATACACTAGAGAGATCCATTTATCGCAACAAGCAAGGGATGACCACATCCAGGCTCAGTTCCAAGACCAAGCCAATCAGATGAATAGCTTTCGTACTGAGCTTAGAGAGCTCACGGGTTAGATCAGAACCTTGGTGTTAGAGAAGAGTGATGACAATGGTCCGCATAGTAACTTTGCTCACAGGACAGATCGTGTGAATCGGGATAAAGAGATGGAGCGACCTGAACCACCTCCTGATCTTGATGATGGTGAACACAGCGATACCAGACGGTCCACTCACCATGACCTTCAGAAAGGTTTCATGCCCCGCATTGAATTTCCCGTTTTTGATGGGACTAAGGCTACCAAATGGTTGGAGCACAGTAATTTTTATTTTAATTACTATCAGACAGCTGATATATACAAGGTGGGTATTGCATCTCGCAACTTCACAGGTGATGCTGCCGAGTGGTATGGGTGTTACCGGGTTGAGTACCCGAATTCTTCCTGGCAAGCTTTAGTCAATGCAGTGTTTGAAAGATTTCAGAGGAGGAGTCACCTCAATCCAGTTGTGCAATTCAAAAAGGTACAACAAGTTGGTTCAGTAGATGATTATATTAGAGAGTACCAACGAGCAAAGGCTCGATTGTTGATTGAAACTGGTATCAAAAGTGAATATTTCTTTGTTTGGAGTTTTATTTGTGGTTTGAAGGAGGAGATCCAAAATTCCATGACCTTGTTTAAACCCCAGACCTTAAATGAGGCTTTCAATTTAGCTCTAGAATTGGAAGCAGTAGTTGGTCCCATGAACAGAAAATCCAGTTTTCTCAAACCTCAGACCCAACTTTTTTACAAACCTCAACCCCAACTCACTTACAAACCAACCAAGACCTTTGAGGGGCATTTTAGGAAATTTCCAGAAAACACTCAATCTCACAAACCTCCACAAAAGAACCCTACTGCCATGACCCTAGACCAAAAGAGAGCACTTGGTCTATGTTTTAGATGCAATGAGAAATGGGGACAAGGCCATAAATACAGCAAAGGGCTACATGCTCTTGAAGGGGAAGTAGAAGTTGAATTGGAGGAAAGAGAAGAAGAAGAAGAGGATGATGAAGGGAGACAGATGGTGAGTTATTCTAAACTTGAAATTGAGGAGTTGGAGGAGATAGTTACCCTCAGTATGGGAACTAGTGCAGGAAATTTTAAAACTCCAAAATACCAGGGGCACATTGGCAATCTATCTATCATGTTACTAGTGGATACTGGAGCCACTCACTCTTTTATTCATCCCCACATAGTTCAAAAATTAAAATTACCTTCCATATCCACTTCAACTTTGCTGGTAAGGAGTGCCAGTGGTGAAAAGCTGGTTACTAGCAACACATGCCAGAATGTCCATTTCCATATACAAGGGCATCCTTTCTGCACTGATTTCAGGATTCTAGAGGTTCAAGGCTATGATGTAATTCTTGGGGTTGACTGGATCGCTAGTTTGGGTGACATTAAGATGAATCTCATGAAAGGAGTGTTTGTTATTGAGCATAATGGGCAGGAGGTGACATTACTGAATGAGAAGGATAGTGAACTGAGGATACATGAGGGAGTTGTAGATATAGAAAAGGAGCATAAAAAAGGGCATCAAGTTTATCTAGCTCATCTATACAAAATTAAAGAGGAAGGATTGAGGTCAGTAGCTGAGGTTGATCCCAAGTTGCAGGACATACTGACACAGTTCCAAGTGATTTTTGATGAACCTAAACACCTACCTCCTAAAAGGCCAGTAGACCACAAAATTAACCTAATACCTGATGCAAAACCTGTGAACTTAAGACCTTACAGAATGTCACACCACCAAAAAGGAGAAGTAGAGAAGATTGTGCAAGAACTATTACAAAAACAGTTCATCCAACCTAGTGTCAGTGCATACTCTTCTCCTGTGCTGTTAGTGAAGAAGAAGGATGACACATGGAGAATGTGTATCGACTATAGGAGGCTAAATGAAGGAACAGTGAAGAACAAGTTTCCTATCCCAATTATTGAAGACCTGTTAGATGAGTTAAATGGGGTTCATTATTTTTCAAAATTGGATCTAAGATCTGGTTACCACCAAATAAGAATGGATGAAAATGACATCCACAAAACAGCTGTTATGCCCTTTGGACTAACAAATGCTCCTGCTACCTTTCAAGCATTAATGAATGGTGTTTTCAAACCATTTTTGAGAAAATTTGTTTTGGTTTTCTTTGATGATATTTTAGTGTACAGTAAGGACTTGGAGAGTCATGTGGGTCGTTTGAAAACAGTACTGCAAACACTAAAAGATCATCAACTGTTTTCCAAGAAAAACAAGTGTGCGTTTGGGGTCCACAAAATTGAATACTTGGGTCACATCATTTCTAGGGAGGGTGTTGTCACTGATCCAAAGAAAATAGAATCCATGATTAGTTGGCCAGTTCCACAAAGTGTTAAGGGATTAAGGGGATTCCTTAGGTTGACTGGGTATTATAGAAAGTTTATTCAAGGTTATGGTATCATCTCCAAACCTTTGACTAATCTTTTGAAGAAGAATTCTTTCAGGTGGGACAGTACTATTAGTTTGTAATAATCTAGAAGTCAATAATACGTTAATTTATCATAAAGCTTTGTTCATGAATTGGATGATTAATATCATTTTGTTGCCTTGAGTATTATTGCATTTATGGATCATTTCGAGTTCATGACTGAAATTGTAAAACTCCATAATATAGATGATATATACTCTTAATCTTAAAAGGTCACTGACCAAGGTAATTAGCAGGAACACTAATTACCGCTATAAGGTTAGTATGTGGATTAAATGATGGTCAAGTTTTACAGACCATAGACAAGAAGTTGTCATTTTAATCACATAGATATATGTTCCAGGAACATGATATCTGACAGACCCCGAATGAAACATTATACGGAATTGTGTTCGTGTCATTAATGCTTTCATTCAGTGTTAAGTTCTAAAGTATGAGGTATTCATCTTTCCTACTAAGAAATGTATATGTGTGATTGTTATCAAACGCTGTCGGTAAAATGCAGTTATAACGGTAGCTCTTCGGTATACATGGCTTAGCTGAGGTAGTGATGGTTTACCAAAAGTACTATTGTCCCTCGTATCTCTATACGAGCTATAGCATCACTGGGCCCCTTGATAGAGTAAGATTATCAGCGCGCGGTATGATTACAAGAGTAATCATATTTGATAATCTGCTCAAGATCAAGAAAAGATTAAGTTTACAAGGATGACACACACCTACCTTGAAACTAATCTGATAGCTATGTGACAAAAGAATTAACACGAGTAAATTGTTTACTGGATCGTGATATTGTACTGTACAGCATCATCTGTGTAATTGGATGGTCATGATGTGTTGTCAGATGCCTCTCATGATTATAGAAGTTAAAACAGTTTTAATTCTATTTACCAACATAACACAGATCCTATTGGGTCACACCATATAGGAGTTAATCGGAGAATCTTATTGTGATTGATTATAAATTGGTTATGATCAATAGTAAGATGGTTATAATTAATTATACGTGTTATAATTAAATTATAAATGTTATGTAAAAATAACAAGCAAAAATATTGGTTAATTTATAAACGTGTATGACACGTTGTATAAAAGTTAACCGGTTAATTTATAAATGTGCATGACACGTTGTATAAATTACCGAAACAACAACCGCAAGAAAAATATATATAATTGTTCAGAATAATTATATGAATATTATTTGTGTTCGGGCCGAGGGCATTCGAGTCTTTTCAGATTCGTCCTTATCCGCATGACATGTCATCGATCCTATCCAGATGACACGTCATCGATACCGAAACAAACAACCGCAGAAAAATATATATAATTGTTCAGAATAATTATACGAACATTATTTGTGTTCGGACCGAGGGCATTCGGGTCTTTTCAGGTTCGTGCTTATCCGCATGACGTGTCATCGATCCTATCCAGATGACACGTCATCGATCTTATCCACATGTCATCATCCTTATCCATTCGATGGCATATCTTGTAAATAGGCATATGTTGAGGGGTATTTCGGTCTTTTGCGAACCTCCTCAAAAGCCTATAAATAGAGGTGGAGGGGTAGAGAGAAAACTCACTAATTCACTTGTATCGTTTCGTGCAGAATCGAATCGGTTTTTCTCTCTTTCTCGGTTTCTCTCCCAAATAGTGTTTCGGTTGAGAAAAGAAAGTTATACGTAGTTAACGTATAATCTTGCGGGTTGTTTGGAGTATATTTACGGGGTCGATGAATAGTGTTTTACCGAATTTCGCGGTATTTCAGTTTTGCTCATTGATGAAACTGAGTAACCGAAAATTCGTGTTTACGGGTTTTTGTCTTTTCCCCGTGAATAGTGTTTTTGCAGAATTCCGCGGTTTACGGTATTTCTGGCAGAAGAAATAAACCGCTCTCTGGTTAGTCCTGGTGGATAACCGATAGAGGCATCAGACGTCTGATGCTCCGAGACGAGTCGATTCCTTCAGTGATGTAGCTCTACACGCTCGGAGTACAACTCAAGAAGCTTTTGATCAGTTAAAGACAGCCATTGTTCAGGCACCTGTGCTCAAGTTACCAGATTTCAAGCTTCCTTTTGTGGTAGAAACTGATGCAAGCCAAGATGGCATAGGAGCTGTGCTCATGCAATCTAGAAGGCCAATAGCATTCATGAGCAAAAAGCTGGGGTTTAAGAGTCAAGCACTGTCCACCTACGAAAAAGAGTTGATGGCCCTTTTCACAGCAGTTCAGAAGTGGAGGCACTACCTGATGGGTCAGGAATTCATTATCAAGACAGATCAAATTGCTCTCAAATACTTGCTTGAACAAAGGGTAAATACACCCATGCAACACAAGGGGTTGAGTAAGCTGTTGGGGCTAAATTACAAAATTGAATATAAGAAGGGTGTAGAAAATAAAGTTGCAGATGCTTTATCTAGAAGAGAGGAGGGTAATACAACACCTGTGTTGAAGTCAGCTGAGTTGAATGAGGTGAGTATACTCATACCAAAGTGGGTTGAGGAGTTGAAAGAGAGCTATGAAGGAGATTAATGGATACATGAGATGAGAGTGAAGTTGAGGGAGAAAAACACTGAAGGAGCAGCACACCACCTCACAGAATTTTAGGGACTAATTAGATACAAAGGGAGAGTTTGTGTTGGTTCCAAAGGAGAGTGGAGGCAGAAAATTCTGCATGAGCTGCATGGTTCCAGTTTAGGGGGACATTTAGGTATAACTGCAACCTACCAGAGGGCAAAGAGGTCTTTTTATTGGCCAAAGATGAAGGAAACAGTACACTTGCATGTGCAGCAGTGCTCAAACTGTCAGCTGAATAAGGGAGAACATGTCTCTTATCCTGGTCTCATCCAACCCCTTCCTATACCCAAAGAAGCATGGTGTAGCATTGGTATGGATTTCATTACGGGATTACCAAGTTCCAAGGGCTATGAGGTCATTTTTGTGGTGGTTGACAGATTGACCAAATACTCTCATTTTATTCCCCCAAAACACCCTTATACAGCTTCTAGTTTGGCTCAAGCTTTCATGGAAAACATCTACAAACTCCATAGGTTACGTACTGACATTGTCTCAGATAGGGACCCGGTGTTTACCAGCAAATTCTGGAGTGAACTGATGCACAAAATAGGGGTGAAGTTGAATATAGGGACTGCTTATCACCCCCAATCTGATGGTCAGACTGAAAATGTAAACAAGTGTTTGGAACAATACTTGAGGGGAATGGTTTTTGACAAGCAAACAAGGTGGAAGGATTATTTCTATTTAGCGGAGTCGTGGTATAACTCAAACTGGCACAGTACCCTTCAATCCACTCCTTTTGAAGCCTTGTATGGCTATCCACCACCACAGCTGGCTTTAGGAAGCATTCCTAAGAGCCCAGTGGAAGCAGTCAACATTGAGTTAAGAGACAGGCAGGCTGTAATGGCACAATTGAAGAACAACCTCAAGAAGGCACAGAAGAGGATGAGAAAGGTAGAAAACCGACATAGGAGTGAGAGGAAATTCTCAAAGGGGGACTGGGTCTATTTAAAGTTGCAGCCTTATAGGCAGATTTCAGTGGGAGGAGCGGGAAATCAAAAATTTGAGCTCCAAATTTTATGGTCCTTTTGAGATTATCCAGAAAATTGGGGAAGTAGCATACAAGCTCAATTTACCTCCAAACTCGTTGGTACATCCCGTTTTTCATGTTTCACAACTCAAAAAGAAGCTAGGGGATATTCCAGTTAATAGTCGAGTCCCTCGAGTGATTTTAGCTCGATGAATGGTAAAAAAAAAGAATGCAGTACAGGTTCAGTTGTTAATTCAATGGAAAAATCAATCACAAGATGATGCTACTTGGGAGAACTATGAAGAGATCGCTAGTCAGTTTCCTAATTTCATTCATGAGGACATGAATGTGCTTAAGGGGGGGGGGATGCAACAGTGATCATCTGATTTGGGGGTGAGCGTTGGAACAGTAATTTCAATTGAAGGAGAAAGAGGAAAGGGCAGTCTGGTCAAGTGTTCCGGGCAGAATCCCATTAATAAGAAAGTCACTGTCAGTGGTCCCAGGGGCAAGGTGAAAGAGGATAAGGCAAAGAGAGTGTTTGAGTTTGACGATGCGGGCCCAAAGTTGAAGAATGGAGATAAGGAGTTGAAGGAATCACTGGAGAAGAGGGCGTAACTAATCATCCTCTCGCAGCAGAAGGTTGTTAGCGTCTTGAGCCACATCAGCCCAGGCCGTTATTCCAGCTCAGCCATTCTTGCTGAGTTGTCTTTACGTGAATAAAAGTAGAGATTAGTTTACTTAATCAATATACTTTCTTTTACAAATCTCATCGCCTTTATAAGGCCTTACTTTCTGTGGAGAGATTATGCTTATTGATGTAATGAACTAGTCGAATTGCTGTTTGCTTTTCGCTATTGGTTATTCTATCGTTTCTTCCATTTCTATCCAAATTACTCTAAATTGATTGCTAAGATTGATAATAGTTGATCTTACCTGCATCACCTACCTAAGGTCGTTGCATGCTGTGATACTCCGCCTCCAGGTGAAGAGATTACCGAAGGAAAGAAATGCGGAGGAGGCTAGGGTTCTCCAGGTTCTCCAGGGAAAAGTCTCCTCGTTATGATTTTTAACAGGGGTAATTTAGGTATTAAATTATTTTTTTTGAAAGATTAATACAGTGATAATGGCAAATTTAAGATTTAAGAGGTTTTAAAGTGGCATTTTTATAATTTTGAAGTTTGTAGTGGCAATCTCACATTTTCAAGGTTTTGTACTGACAATCTCACAATTTTTCCTATTTTTTGTTACCTCTTTAAATTTATCTCTTTCATTCTGACACAATTTATGTATTCAAAAAAAGTTCCAAATGTTTTCGTAAATAAAGTACAACTGTATATGTTGCCCAAAGATAATCAATGCTTTGGTGGAAATTACTAGTTCCACCAAAATATTTTTTTTTTTAGGAAAAATAAGGATCTATGTCCTTATTTAATTTATTGATAAGAATAAATCATGGTTTTGAGTTTTGAGTAAAAACTCAATTTTAAAACATTACAAATTGATTTAACTTTGTTGAATCTTTGTAGTGGAAAACAAAATAAAACTCTTCTTTATCTAATGTATTATTGCCCTCATATCTTGAACTTCTTCTACCAGTTGAGTCGAAGATTTAGCAACGTCCGTGAATATTCTTGAGCACCGTTCTCTCCATAGAACAAACATTGCCAGCAGCAGTATTTCCCTTTCCCTCCTTTCTCCTTCTTTACTCATTATCCAATATTGTGTAGCTTTTCTTCTGAGAATGTGCATCTAATTACAGTTCATTGACAGTTTTCATTCTCCATATTATAAAATTGTATAGAAAAAATACATTTAGAAAATAGGTGTTGCATAGATTCCCTGGCTGCCATACACAGTACACATCTGCTAGGGAGGTTCCAACCCCTTTTCTCTAAATTATCTGTTGTTAGCACCTTATTGAAATACACCAACCACGCCAAAATCTTGATTCTAGGTGGTATCTTCATTTTCCAGACTTTGTGTATGTATGCTTTGATTGTAGGTGTGTCTTTCATCCCTTGGTAAGTTGTTTTAACTGAGAAGCATCCTAAACTTGTGAGAGTCTAGCTGGCATCGTCCTGTGCATTACCAGTAGGTACTGGTAAGGCCATGATATCCTGCAACTTGCTTAAATGTCTACTGCCCTGCAGTGATTGTTGTAAGTCTCCAATGTTATTAAGTAGATCTGTTATCTGCCTTGTTTGGTATACCTGTTGCATTGAGACATCTATATCTTTTGCTTCTACTGCCAGTGTTGGGAGTTCATTCTTTAGAATTTGATAAGCATAAATTATATACACATTTGATCTAGATTTTATCATAAAATCTCAAATATCTTGTATTTTTAATATAAAGCAATTAAAATACACCTGGAATCAAGTTACTATGATTGTTTGGCTTTTCATTGCAGGAAATGATGAAATATGGCGAAAATACTCCTCAGTGCGGATCAACCACGCGCACTGTAGATCAGTTTAGCCGCACTGAGTACTTAGCTGCATTTCCAACATCCAAGTGTTGCGTAGGAATTTTTCCTGAGCCTAGTGCGGATGAGCCCAGCTGCACTCAATACTTGGCCGATTTCAGAAATTTTAGAAAGCAGAATCCACCCACAGTGCGGGTCATCCATCCGCACTCAACTAATTCGCAGAAGTTAAATAATAAAACTTAGACTCAGTGCGAGTGAGACCACCCGCAATGCGGATCAGCCATCCACACTGGACCCGCAGGAAAGCCAACTTTACACAGTTTCAACACGGTTTCTATTTTTGGCACTTCATGGACGTGTTTTACAGCCAACTGTGGACAAGGCATCATGGTAAACAATCCAAATATAACACCCACTAACTCCACTTCCTAGGCTCTTAATTGGGCATGGTCCTTGGCTATAAAAGAGGGGGTTCATTCTACATCTAGAATCATTTGTTCCCATCTATTATCTCATTCTCTCTCTACACACATAGCGATAAATTATGAAGTAAGGAAAGCTTTCAAGCAAGGAGAAGAAGGGTTTCCTAAGCAAGATTCTGCAAGATAGATGTTCTTGATTCGATAAAGGGTGTAATCATTTCTTTATTTTATTTTTTCTTACTTTGCCAACTTGTTGTAATGGATCTCTCCATAAGGGAGTAGATCTCTCTCTAGAGGTTTAGGTCAATGCATGAACTTGTTTAATTGTATTTTATTCGGTTATTTATTTTTGTTATGATTGTTTATTGGAATTTGATGTTAATTTCTGTGATTTATCATTTGTGTTAATTACATGATTGGTACTTGAAATTGTAGTAGTCCCGTGTTGGATTCGAAAGAACCAATATTGCTAGGATGAAAGGAGAGTACCAAATTATGAATGCAAATACCCTAGATTTGGAGTAGGATCTAACCAATTTGTAATTTAAGCCGAAACTACAGAAATTAAGGTTAGGAATTTGGTGAAGGACCTAACCGTGAAGGCAAACCCTAATTAGGACATCTCAAATCGAATCGGGTATTGGTATGAAGGACTTAATCGTGAAGTATCAATATTTGAGAAGAGGAGAGACTAACAAGAGCTTATGGTCTAAGTAGCTAGGATGAAGGACCTAACCGTGAAGTCTGAATTACTTAGACACATTATTAATTTATGAAAGTGATCCTTAATGACATATTAGGTTAAAAACCTCATCAAATCATACATGAACTTAAACAAATACCGAATAGATAGAGTTAGCAAGAGAATGTAGATCAAAGACCCCTAGATCTCTAAATCTTGAAAACAAATCAATTCATTTCTTTTACTTTTATTTACAATTATCATTTCAAACTCATTTCTTTTCGGTATTGAACCCAACCTTAGGATTTGTTAGAACAAACCCCCCTCCCCCCAATTTACTTTTATTACACTTCACTTTTCTTTTATTTTCTGAAATTTATTACTAAAGTTTAAACTAAGTTTTTATCATACTCCCTGTAGTTCGACACCTCAAATACTACTTTGATAGAATTGTACACTTGCAATTTAACTCAAACGGGTGTTAAAGGTTTAAAAGGTACATCTTATTGTACAGAAACTTTGTGCATACGCTTTTGCGCGCATTAGAATTCCATGGCCTCAATTATGCCTCCAGAATTTTATTGTTTCCCCTGTGCCTATCTCTCTCTTCATCCCTGAGTCACAAAACACCATGACACCTGAGAGGTTTTCTTTGAAGAAATTGCACTGTCGGATGTCACTTCTTCTTTGAAATTGTAAATTGGATGAGAACAAAGATTTCCAGATTTTCTCCTCTGGTTTTATCCAAAACCAATACCATTTTGCTAACAATGAGTCATTAAAAGTTTTCAAGTCAATGATGCCCAAGCCTCCTACCTTCTTTGGTCTACATACCATTTCCCAATTTGCTTGTGGCAATCCTTTATTGTTCTCCTTATTTCTTTTCCATAAAAAGTTCCTTCTTTTTTTATCTATCTCCACTATGACCCATGCTGGAATTTTAAAAAACCGACATAAAGTATGTCGGTATTGAAGATAAAACTGCATTTATAAGAACAATTATTCTAGCGATTGAGAGTAATTTTGCAGTCTAACTCTCTAATCTTTTATTTACCCTTTCTAACAATGATAAGTAAGAAATTTTTGAGAGTCTTTTATCTAATACCGACAATCCAAGATATGTAAATGGATAAGATCCTTGCTTACAGCCCAGAGTATCAATTAATTCTTGTGTATTGATAGAGAATCCTGTAGATACTATAAGTTCAGATTTTTCCATGTTGATCTTTAGACCTGATATCTGAGAAAATACTGTAAAGACAATTTTGAGGGCCTAAATTTGTCTTAACTCTGGTTTGACAAAAAATAGAGAGTCATCTGCATAAAGCAGACACGGTCTCATGTTTGTAAATGGTAGTCTCCAAGTACCATCCTCCACTAGCTTCTCTAACCACCTAGGCAGAAAATCCATTGCTAGAATGAATAATAACGGAGAGAGAGGGTCTCCCTATCGGACTCCTCTCTTCAAATTGAACTTCTTTCCCAACAAGCCATTTATGATTATTTGAGAAGATCCTTTTAACATGCAATTAAGCATCCATTGTATCCATTTATTTGGGAAGCCTAAACTTTCCATCACTTTTATGAGAAAATCCCAACATAACGTGTCAAAGGCCTTATGTATATCAGCCTTGAATGTTGCCAAAGGAACTTTTAATCTCCTAGCCATTTGCACAGCCTGCTGGGCATATACAAATCCCTCTATAATTTGCCTACCCTTTATGAAACCTGATTGATTATCTCTGATTAGATGCTGCATGTGTGGTTGTAGCCTGTTGGCAAGAATTTTGGAGATTATTTTATGAATACCGTGTAACAAACTAATGGGCCTAAAATCTTTAGGCAATTTGACAGCATCTTTCTTTGGTATGAGCACTATGTAGGAAGTGTTTAATTTGTCCAAGTCCCGCCCATTGTCTAAGACTTCATTTAGTACTTTGTGTAAGTCTGGTAGTAGCACATCCTGAAACTCTTTGAAAAATTCACTCGTTAGACCATCTAGGCCTGGACTCTTGTTTGAGGGCCACTTATTTAACCTTTTTGTTCTCTTGCATTGTTACTTCTGCTATGATATCTTGAAAGTCATACCCAGTGTTGTATAATCTGTTCCATCCTATTTGAGGTAACTTTTCTAATTGTGTCCCCATTAGCTTGACATAAAAGTTCCAAAAAATTCATGCTCTGTCTTGTTGTGTTGTGAAGCAAAGTCCTTCATGTTCAATTGCTGGTATAGTGTTGATTCTTTTTTAGGAGGTAGCCATAGAGTGAAAATAGTTTGTATTTCGATCCCCTTTCAATTCCCACCTAGTTTTTGCTCTTTGCCTCCATATTTGCCCCTCCAGTACTGCTAGCTCTGTGAATTGTCTTTTCAAAGTCACTTGCACCCATTTTTCTAAATTTGTAATTTGCCTTACTTCTTCCACTTTACCTATCCAATCCATAAAGTCTCTACAGACTTAAATTTGTTCTTTAATATTGCCAATTCTTTTGTCGGTCCAGTCCTTTATGTTCCTTTGTAGTGCTCGGATCTTTTGTTCTAGTTGTACTGGTGTTGAAACTAAGCCTATTGCAGTCCATCTTTCTCTAACAAAGGTTTTAAACTCAGCTGAGTTGAGCCAGATATTTTCAAATCTGAAGAATGTAGTCTTCTTAAATTTTGTTGTTGCGATAAGAAGAAGAGGAGTATGATCTGATGAGGTGTTGGCAACAGCTTCTTGTGTAGAGTTTGGAAAAGTGTCACTCCAACTTGATGAAATCAGAAATCTATCTAATCGTGCCATTGTAGGTGACAATCTTGAATTTGACCAGGTGTAATTTTTCCCCCTTGATGGAATATTGATCAAGTCTGTTTTCAATATTAGTTTAGAAAATTTGATAGACTCTCTCCAGTTAGCCGCATTGAGGTTGTTTCTGTCTTCTTGAAGTAATGTAACATTGAAGTCTCCACACAAGAGTCAAGGTATATCATTAAGTGGTTTACTCTCCTGAATTTCCTCAAAAAACCCCTTCTTAGAGTTGGTGATGTCGGTCCATAAACTCCTGTAATTTTGAGCTCAGATCCATTTGAACTCAGAATGACTGACACCATGTATCTTTTTTCCTCCTTATTTACCAGTTTGAATTTTACTGGATTACAAACCAGTAAGATCCCCCCTTTTGTACCATCTGCTTCCAAATAATGAAAGCCCTTCAATCTTTTCCCACTTATTTGTTGAACTAGTGTATCAGACATATTTCTTAGTTTTGTCTCTTGAAACAAGTTATGTCAGGTGTTTCTAATAGAACCGTTTGTCTAACCATCAGCCTTTTTTCTTTCTCATTGAAGCCTCTTACATTCCAATAGAGAATTTTAATTTTTTCTTCAAACTCCATAATAATACTGATATTTCCTCTTACTTATAGCAAAAGGAGGAGCTACAACAACTTTTTCCCTTACATCAATCACTCTGGAAATAAACCAAAAAGACCTCTTCCCTCCCTTCCATCCCTTACAAGTTCTTGTGTATTTTCTGTTCGCACATAATATATGCTACAAAGTTTCAGTATAGCAAGCTATACCTTTTAAACCTTTGTTACACTCTGTTAAATCAGATAGCAAGTGTACTATCCTATCGATGAGTATGCTCAGGTATCGATCCACAGGGATGGAAGAAAATAACCGAACTTATCCTAAAATTGCTTGAGACTCTAGAAGTGAGAGAGATTGGTTTGGTTTAGTTCTAACAATTCTAATACTTTATGACTAGTTTAAAAGACAATAAAAAGAATTAAAGTTGTTTTCAATTGATAAAAAAGACGTTTCCAGGGTTCATATTTCATTTCTGTTTAGCCCCGAGGCATACGGCCCGTACGGATTCCCGTACGGCCCATAGGGGACCCCGAGTTAACGCTGCAGCTACTGTTTCCTACATTGATGCTAATGTTTAGGGTTTCTATCGACCAGATCTAGATACCTAACCTCAACTTTCGCATTTTGGCCCTAGTACCCAATTACCGAACTCAAATACTTCCCTCTTAGATGCGTTAAACCTCAACTTTCGCATTTTGGCCTAATTTATCTAAGTTACTTGTTGGTTTACTAAAAGTATTCAAGGACTTTCGCCTCAAGGAAAGTTTCACCTTTCAGGTACTCCTTGGTTTCACCCTACTTCATATACTTTATTGGGTTGGATTAAATGTCATAGACTTGACTCCTAACACTTAGATGCGCTCATTCATCTAACGGGATGACTAATCAATTCAAGAAACTACAAATAAAGCGATCAAAATACTACTCAACTAAGTAAAAACAAAGCATTCAACACAAAATCCGAGTAACATGCAAACAAAACAAAACTAGAAACTACATCTTAACCCTAAAAACAAAGTAAATTAGCTACTCATGTTCACAAGATAAAATAAATAACAAGAGATGAAAGAGTTCATGACAAAACAGTGGAAAATCCGAAGATCCATTACAAACTCGCGTTTTTCACTTCTCTTCCTCTTTTCCCTCTTGTCTTTTGCTCCAAGAAAGCCTGTCCCTGTCCCAGTGGTGAATCCCCCTTTTTCTTGGTGTGGAATATCTCATTTAATGTCCCAGATTGCCCCTGCAGAGGTTTCCTTTTCGGCCTCCTTAAATTATGCTCATTTTATATTCCAGCTGGATTTTTCGAATTAGCGTCCTACGGGCCGTAGGGGACCCCGTACGAGCCGTATGCCAGTGCTTTGTCTTGGAGACTTTGTG
This sequence comes from Carex pumila, assembly GCA_033356055.1. Lineage (NCBI taxonomy): Eukaryota > Viridiplantae > Streptophyta > Magnoliopsida > Poales > Cyperaceae > Carex > Carex pumila. The sequence goes on from JARJHM010000031.1 coordinate 54,411, forward strand.
CCTCTGTTGTGGAACTTTTTGTGTGGTTGGGCAGATCTTGTACGGTCCGCAGGGGATGTCATACGGGCCGTATGAAAAGTTGTCAGATCTAGTTTTTCGCCCTTTTTTCCTACAAAATACCAAATAAAGCATAGTAGTACCACATTTCATCGGAATACAAGTAAAAAGTCCACATTTATAAGCCTTAAAGCACAAGTTTCAGTGTAAATCAGGGCTGTAAATTAGATATAATATGGAGATATCATTTCACCCAGAAATTTTCTACCCTCGCCCTTAGAACAACTTCTTTCATACTAAAACACTTAGGACTCTTAAAATAAAACAAACTTAACATAATAAACTTTTAAGATAAACTTCTTAACAGACTTAACTACTACTTCCTTAATTAAAGATAATCTTCTCAACTTCATCTTCAATCTTGCCTACCATCTTCACTCCTACCAAGTTGATGATCTTTTCAGCTATAAAATACATTTTTTTATGTGGTTAGTATTTCATAACACAATATTGATCAAAGATAATCTTACATTGAAAGGGTGGGTTGGAGACCAAACTTGTCATTTCTGTTCTGAACATAAATCCATTAATCACTTATTCATAACTTGCAATTTAGCACAACAAATTTGGTTTTATTTAGGTAAAAGTCAATGAGTAATGCAAAATTAGCATAAACGGGATGATATCTTACATTTTGCATAGACGTTAGATTATGCAAACAGAACTGGTTTCATGATTGTTTTAAGTGCAGTTAGTTGGAGTATTTGGAAACATCGAAATGAAGTATGCTTTATTAATGGTCATGTTAAAATTGCTAGATCATTAATTTTGCTCATTAAAACCTTATGTGGCTATTGGTCAGGTATCTTGAAGAAGAAATTCAAAGATGCGGTTGAAGAGTGGCTTCCTGTGATTGAAGATGCTATTCCATTAGCTCAGTATATGCCCATGGAGGTGGTCGTTTGATGTATGTCTTGGTGTTTGTTTTGTTGTTGCGATTTTTTTGTTGTTGACTCTAAAATTGAAACAACTGTAATGGTGTAATTATCCATATTCCGATCAATGGAATGGACATTTTGCCTTTCTTTTTTTTTTTAAAAAAAAATGTGTATGTTGTCAATTTTCATTCCTCTATGCTAGCGAAAATTTCAATTGTATGTCACAAATTAATGTGTTTTCTATGCATAATATGAAAATAGTTTACAAGGTGCTAAGCATGAATAAATGGCGCGAAGATCTTTTCACGGATTATGAGCAAACAACTGGAAAAAAAAAAAATCGAATTGTACCATTAAACTCGAAGTGTGGTATTCCATTGAGAACCTACAGGATATAGTTTGGGACTTTGCGGAGTTGAATGAGCAATAACTAGGAAGTTTCCACCGCTTGACCAAAAAAAATATTTAAACAATATTCATTCATGAGGTCACCTGCTACCCAATTAAAGATAGATCTTCTATATCCATTGACAATTTAAGAACTTGCAAAACAAGAAGGCGCTTAATTTATTTCAAGTTGGCTATCGAGTAATGGATTATGATATATTGATAATAGTTTAACTCTTTTTTTAAATCAAACTAAAAGAAATTATAGATATATTAGTTGTCTTATAAATGGATTTTTGTATTAATCTCAAAACAATTTTGAATATTGTTTGATATTCTATCAATTGTCATTTAATATGGATTGTTACGAATTTTGTATTTTTTTAGCTCATAACAGATTCTTTCAGATTATATATATCTCATATGTATAATATGTATAAAAAAAATTATATTTTAAAAACAAAATTTTAAATTACAAGCAACTTTTAAGGTTGTCAAGATTATCGAGATAATTTGTCATTAATAAACTATTTTTTTAATATATTTTTATGTAATGTACACACAATTATACTCCAATTATACAAAAAGTTTCTCTGTCAACAATTTTAAACTTCAATTTCAATATGTTTATTCAAATTGAAGTAAGGTAAGTTTGATGACAATCCAATCCAAAGAAATTTCATAGATACTCTGCTTATTTGATTGGCGGCGATTGTAACTTAGATTAACTAGTTCATCAAAACATTATTTTAATCAAACAACTAAAAATCACATACCAACTTTAGATCTCAAGTAGTATTGAATACGTATTTTCCAGCTACAATACCTAACTGTAGAGAAAAAAAAATGATTTGGATTTGATCTTAAAATAAATCTGATACCTATTATCAGTTTTGAGATCCGTAACAGAATTAAATACAGTTTAGATTTAATAATTCTACGTCCAGCGCCGAGGGTGATCCAAATTCAGTAACAGACTAACATCGATCGGATCTCCTGCACATCTTATTTAACTACACAATGCCTAACACAACATATCCCTATTGTCAGCCCTATTGTTTGGTAAATGTCTCCGGAGGCCCAACCCGAACCGGTCTATCTGTGCCCATGTCCGGACCGGATCGTGTCTGTGCCATGGGTATGCACGGGTACACGGACACATGGGCATAGGTATTAAACGGGCCAGATCCAATTTTTTGGAAGAAAAAAAAAACCCGTGAGAACCCGAACCCCCATACTCTTGAACCCATACCCGTGAGTCCATGTACGTGAACTTGTGTGCCCGTGCCCCTAGCCCTGCCCGTGAGCTCGTGGCAGATTTTTTTTTTTTTTTTACTTTTGTTCTGAAATTCAAAATTTAAACCCAAATTACCTCTATTTCTGTTTTTTAATTTCTGTTTTTTAAATTCTGTTTTTCTTATTTCTGTTTTTTATTTCTTTTTTTCAAATTCTGTTTTTTTATTTCAGTTTCTTATTTCTGTTTTTTTTTTGTTTTTCTTATTTTTGTTTTTCTCATTTCTGAATTTTATCTTTTTTTTTGTATTTCTGTTTTTCTTATTTCTGATTTTTATTTCTGTTTTATAAATTCTGTTTTTTAAATAAGAAATAAGAAAAATATAAATAAGAAAAACATAAATAAAAAAACAGAAATAAGAAAAACAGAAATAAGAAAAATAGAAATAAGAAAAACATAAATAAAAAACAGAAATAAGAAAAACAGAAATAAAAAAACAGAAAAGAAAAAGAAAAGAAAAAAAAAACCGGATCTAGACCGCCCGATCTCCCTTACCCGGACCATTCTGCCCCCGAATCCGTGACGGGCACAGGTATTAAACGGGCAGGGCAGGATTTTGAAAAAAAAAAAACCCGTGATGTCCGTGTACCCGTGACGCCCGTGACCATAGCTACCGGCGCCCATGCCCGGATTTTGCTTGGACCGCCCAATTCGGCTCGTTTACCAAACAATAGCCCCCACATCTGAATCCAGATCTTCTATTTCTTAATCCGTATTGTAGTTTCTGTTACATTCTACTGTGTCGTCTTCGCACAACCGACAGGTCCACGGGGCCCATCCTTCAGTAAAATGCAACTAAAACTGCTCCATGGAAAGCTGACGCAATCCGTGACATGCTTTATCAATTAATTTGCTTTTCTTTTTCGAAGGAAATTTAGTAAGTAGTAAATATGGTAAATTGGTCAACGGAATGCGTAAAGCATCAGATAAAGTCAAACCCTCCTTCTCACTTCTTACTAGGCGTACAATCTGTTTCTACTTCTTTACACATTGTTTGGGAAAACAAACAATGTGCTCCTTCAATTGATTCTATAAAATTAATTCGTAAGCATATTAGTATACTAATCAAGTAAATTATTTTTTAATAAGATAGCAAATCAACCCAAGCGCGCCTCATATTCACCCTATAAAAAGCTCTGCACTGCTCGTCACTTTCCCTCACTTCGGATATACAAAACCAAATCTCTCTAAACACCGCCGAAACCAAATCAAATCATTACTTTTCTAGTTCACATCAATGGCGTCCGAGAAAGGCGTAACGCTCCTTGATTTTTGGGTCAGCCCATTCGGGCAGAGAGCTCGCATTGCCTTGGCCGAGAAAGGGGTCCATTACGAGTACAAAGAACAGAACTTAGCTGAAAAGAGCGATTTGTTGCTCAAATCCAATCCGGTAATGTTGTAGCACATGGATCAGAACTCGTGCAACTTATGTATTTTTTTTTTTCTGGAGGAGTAACATCCATGTACCAAAGTAAGTAGTCACAGAACATGATTTTCTTTGAGCAGGTGTACAAAAAGATACCAGTACTGATTCATGATGGCAAGCCTGTTTGTGAGTCCCAGGTAATAGTCCAGTATATTGATGAGGTCTGGTCTGACAAGGCTCCTTTGCTGCCATCCAATCCTTATCAGAGGGCTCAAGCACGTTTCTGGGCTGATTTCGTGGACAAGAAGGTTTGTTCCATTCCTTAATTTGTCCCTCCAATATTTGAGTATTTTAGTGAATGATATTATTTTATATGCTGTGTTCAGTTGGCATCTTCTAGTGTTGGATTTAATTTTATGCAGAACCACATATATAGACTCTAAATTGTCATGATCCTCTAGTTTAAATCTACTGGTAATTAATTAAAAGAAACGGTAAATTTTAGCTCGGGTAGTCCCTGCTGATATTTTTGAACCAAAGCCTTGCCAGTTCCTTGATAAGCAGCCTCACCTCACCAATTGTATTAAAATTCCGTCACAGGTTTTTGATTGCGGAACCCGGTTATGGAAGCTGAAGGGAGAGGAGCAAGAGGCTGCTAAAAAGGAGATGATTGAGATCCTGCAGCTACTAGAGGCCCAGCTCGGCAACAAGAAGTATTTCGGTGGTGATACTTTTGGGTACGTTGATGTGGCTTTCATCCCATTCAGCAACTGGTTCTATTCCTATGAGACCCTTGGCAACTTTAGCATCGAGGCAGTTGTACCAACGCTTGTCGAATGGGTCAAACGGTGCAAGGAACGGGAAAGTGTGGCGAAGACTATTTATGACCCCAAGAAAGTTTACGAGTTTGTGGGCTACCTCCAGAAGAAATTTGGCGTTGCGTAGAAACATGTAGTAGAACATGAATTCGCCATTGCTAGCAATGACTTTCTAGCAAAGTAATAAAAGGTGGATTTGTGTTTGGTTTGTTATGAGTTGATATTTTGTTTTCTGTGGTTTGAATAAATCGATAGTCTATCTTTGAGTTTGGGGCAGACCCCTTTGCCCAGATTGTAGTGTTGCTTGTGTTAAACTTTTAATAATCAATAGTGTTATGATTTTTTTTTTAACTAGTACTTGGTTGAGTGGTGAAAACGGCTCGGTTATTACCACTACAGCATAATAGTTTATCAACGACTGATATCAGTAACCGGTGGTGATGTTGGTCGTTGATACTCAATTTTTTTCTAAAAATAGAAAAAAGAAAAATCTGCGACAACCAGTACTTTCAACAACTGGTATCAACAATTGGCGTCATTACATGTCGCTGAAAGTTTTTTTTTTTTTAAATCGGTGAAATTTTTCGCTAAAAAAAGAAAAGGACCAACACCTACACCAAAACCCTTCTTCTCCGCCAAAAAAAAGACGACCGCGCTGATACGAAATCGATCATCAAAATCCTTTCAAATCGATTGCCAAAACCTCAAACCTCTCTTCTCAAAAATCAATTGCTGAAATCGATCGCCAAAAAAGACGCCTCTTCCGCTTCTCTTGCGATTGCGACTCGCCATTAGAGATGACATCTCTTCCACTTCTCTATCTTTTTCTCTTCCTTCACCTCTCTCTTCCCTCCATGGGAGTCTCCGAGCGGGTCCTTCTCCGATCATTGGACGACAGTGGACGTGACGCCGACGCAGCTGTTGACCTCAACAGCACGAATTTTGATGATGTGCTCAAGAGCTCCCCCACTTCCTATGCCATCGTCGAGTTCTTCACTCACTGGATTGCTTATATGTGCAAAGTTTTTCTTCTCAAATTTCTTATTTTGGGACCAATTTTAGTTTGATTTGGGTTTCTAAACAACTAGGTTTGGAGAAGCGACATAAGAACAGGTGCATACAGTAGCGGTCTGTAATTGTGTATGGTTAATTGTTTGTTTGTTTCAATTTTAGTGAAATGGAGGAATATTGAGTAAATTAAGTAAAAGCAAATACAAATTGAGGCATTCAACTGTGAGTCGGTATCTGTGAAATCCATTTATTTGAGAATGATTGGTTACATGGTGTAGATAATTAAATGTTAACTTTTATTCAATTTACCAGTACATACACTGGTGACAACTTGATTTTCCATTCTGCTATAGAAGAAAATGATATATCTTAGTGTTATATCATGAAGGTCTAATAATGATTCCTACTTGTGTAATATCTTTCTCCAATACATCCACAGGAGAAATTCAAATTTGGGTTGAGGATTTCAAGTCTGACAGTAATGACAGACACACGCAGGCATAGTGATTCACATTTATAACAGTATCTATTTTTTCTTTTTGTTTTTTTATTCTTACATACACTTTTAATATAATGATTCACATTTTTTCTTCTTCTCTTAGGTCTTTAATAGGAATATCAAGATCTGGGCAATTGAGCAAGATAATTGAAATATCTGATGCTTGTTTTTATTGCAACCGGTTTGATGAAGGCCTTGAAAACTTTTTAACAAGACTTTATGCAATCGCGAGGCAGCATTTTGGAGATAGAGAGAAAAATAGATAATTACATCATTGAACTATTTGATATAACTATATCTGTACTAGTAAGTTAAACTTCTCATGCATGTGACATATTGCAAATTTTAATTCTGATTTTGTATTAGCAATTTGACCATTTTGGATCTGATACTTTATAAGCAATTTGACCTTTTTGGCTATTTTGTAGGCAAACAAGCCGGGAAAGATTGACGGTGCTCCGCAATATGATATGGATGTTGAGCTAAATGGCTTGATATTTTCTGTGGTGTTTTTGCTTAATTTTCTAACAGCCGGAGACGAGGCAACACTGGTATCTTCTCTCTCTTTTCCTTGCTTATTTCTTTGTTTCTGTGCCTTGCTGATTTCTTTGTTTGTTGTGATGATTCGTAGAATTGAATTTAATAGATCGAGTGCGGATTGTTAATTTTTTCGACTCGATTGAACTACTTTATTTTGGGAGTTACGCGGCTTTGATTCTTATAACCATGAGGGATATTAGAACAATTTTCAGTTCTTGCAAGGGTGTTTGTGCAAATTACTACTGTTACCATCTTTATTCAATTGACTATGTGCCACACAAATGAGCAAATTGTAAAGCAATATTTTGTTCAGGTACCAAGGGCAGCTAGAAGTACCAGCAAAGGCAATGGCAGTGATAGTAATGTCCCAGATAACGACGTCAAGCGGATGCTAATTAATTATCACAAATTGTTATTGTATTACTTGCATGTAGTGAACTGAATTTACCTATATATCCGAGGTTCTTTCATTTATTTTTTTGAGAAAATTGTAATTGATATTATGGCAAAATTAGAATTGTTGTGTTGATATTATTACTGTTGTATTTCAAATCAAACCCGTAAATTTGTATGATATTTGATAAATTGAATCGATCTATTGTGTATGTTTTGAGAAAAGTAAAATGAAAAAAACCAAAAAAACTGACAGAATAATATCAATGACCGGATTTAACTATCAGCGACCGTTAATTGTGGTCGCAGACACCATTTTATGACTTCGGCAAAAAGTAACAACGATCAAGAAAATTGGTCGCAAATAATTATCAGCAACCAGATGATGTCATTCAGCGACCGGTGACGTCATCGGGAGAGTATCTGTGACAATGCCTTCAATGACCGAAGTATCAGCGACTGGATTTCACTTTATGCGACTGGGTTTACTATTTACGACCGGTGCCACTACTATTAGCGACCGAAAAACCGGTCGAGGATAGTATTTTCTGCTGTAGTGTACGGATCGTTGTAGTTAATTTTTTTGATATATTTGCTAATACTGATCGAATATTAGAAGAATATGAGTATGGATTGTATACTATACAGATACAAATACTAATACGGTTATACTTAAAATATTATTTGAAGAGTGAGACTTGGGTGCTCTGGATAGCATAAGATCATCCGTTACGGTCTAAAAAATATATTATATAAATTTCAAACTTTAATTTAAATAGCTTAATAAATTTGTTATATAATAAACTTGTAAACTTGTATAATACTAATTTTTACTATTTTTGAAATTTCTCTACTATTTTTTATGATTTATAAAATATAGTAGAAAATGGTCTAAAAATAAATGAAAATTGTCAATATTTTAAATTATTTTTGGCTATCTTTCATAAATCATATAAAATAGTAAAAAAAATTCCAAAAATAGTAAAAATTAGTATTCTACAAGTTTATTATATAACTAATTTATTGAGCTACTTAAATTAAAATTTGAAATTTACACATTAGTTTTTGAAAACGTAGCACAGATGATCTTATGCTATCCATAACACCCAAGTCTTACTCTTATTTGAATATGAATGTAAAACTTAAATAATATATAACTGTCAAAATTTATCATAAATAGTATTTCTTTTTTCAATACTGTCATTTATTAAAAATATATGGATATTATAAAAAATATATATATAATTCATAATATTTATTTAATTATAAAAGTGAATAATATTTTTTTTCTTAATATATTAATTATTTAGTATATATCTATTATGCGGATATAAATAATTAAAATTTAAATCCATACAAATGTATCTGTTGCATCCGCTCTGTTTTCACCTCTAACGCGATTGGTTCATTTTTCATAGTATCTATGGAATAACATGCGATCAGTATTTAATCAGACGGTTCCAGATTTCCAGTCAGTGGCAGAACTAGGGGGTGCAAGGGTGAGCCAGGCACCCCCATAAAATCAGAATTTACAGTAGATATATGAAAGGATTAGGACCGTGGCACCTCCAAGTTCACAATTAAATGTTAAGTACTCATTTAGCCTCATCAAGAAAAATAATTTACTTGTTAGAAAGCCTAATAGCCCATAGCCTAATATCATTAAAAGTTATTTTCTTAAGCTGGAGACTGCCGTGGCACCCCCCAAATTTTCATCCTGTTTCCAGTCCAGTGTGGTCTGAGTTAATTTGTGAAACTTATTAAAGCTTGAATGCCTGAATGCAGTTTATAACAGTGTTGTAAAAAACGGTTGTGACGTATGGCCGATTAATTGGTGACGGTGGCTAAACCGTCACGCATACTCTTAACGGGGACATGTTTGTGGTGGAAAATATTTAATTGGCTATTTTTCTGATTAATTGGCCATTTATTCCAATTAACGGAGGCATGATAGTGTGTGATAATAAGTTTTGTAAATTATGTATTGTAATTTTGTTTGTGCTTGGAGCCTTGGACATACATTCAATATTTTTTTATATATGTTTTTTCTTCTTACTTACTTTAAAATTGATTAATTCTTCTCCTATTTATTTATCATATATTTTTCTTACTAATTACTGATATAATTTTTTCAATTAATATGACATATTTATTTATGAAACTAAGTTGTTATTATGAACTAAATTTAGTAATTTTATATTGGAATGTTTCATTTCTTTCACATAATATGTTATTAGTATTTGAAAAAAGTTTAACTCGTGAATTTATTTTTTCATTAAATAAATATGTTATTGACACATGTAAAGTACTTATGCGTTAAAAAAAAAGTGTAGTGTGATGTTATAATAATGAAATTAAGTTTATTTTATAAGTTTAATGAGTTAAATAAATTATGATATATACACATAAATTTCATAAAAACGTTAAATTATCCGCATAATTCTGATTAATCAGTCGCATACCAATTAATCGCTTGGCGATATCCCGTCCGTCTGATGGCTGCATACCATTATTTACAACACTGGTTTATAAAAAAGCTATGTTGCATGGATACGGGTACGAGTGTCGTGTCAGACACAATAAGGATACAGCAACACGGTAATTCTCAAAAATAGAGGACATGACACATCTATCATATATTTATTATTTTTAATTATTTTATATATTGTATTTAAGATAATTACAACAGAAAATAAATTTGTATAAATGATTAAAGACTTAACCAAAGAATATAGTAAATATTATAACTACTAGAAGATAATACAAAAGAAGCTCTAGTGAAGTGGTAAAACATTTTGACACTCACCTAGGAACCCCAGTTCGATTCACGAAAGGGAGGAAAAAAATTCAATTTCGCTGGTGGTGTATGCGCGGTGCACGGGTACAAGAGCGGTTCATGGTCGCGGTCCACAGGCGCGGCTCACGGTCCACATGTGCGTATCCCGCTAAGTCCCAATCATATTGCACATTTTGGGCCGTATCAGCACGTTTTAACGCGGTGTTGGAAACCATATCAACATGGTTAGGACACACCAGCTCACCTGATACATCAGTCGGCGTGTCCGATATGTATCGTGGCCATGTCAGAGGCGTGTCGGTGTCGGTGTCAATACGTGTCGGACATGGGTACGATAGACTTCTAGAAGTGTTCGGGTAACATAGTAAAAAAGCCAATTAAAGTTTGAGATCGATGTGGCAAAAAAATGTTTCAGACTCGTTTCGAAACCAAGAAGGAAGCTTGTCCGGTTTAATCCTTCGGAACTAAAACAAGATATTATTATTTTCCATTAGTCATATATCAGTTCACTTATAAAGGTAGAGTGATCTTATTTTTTTTTTAATTTCTAGAAATCAGTCTTCTTCAACTTTTGTGTTGGTTCTGTATAACGAGTAGAGGTAGAGTGATCTTAAGCAATTAAGTTCATTAAATTTTTTGATGAGATTGACTCTAAAATTTAATGGATTGAATTTAAATAACGAATTTAAACCGTTGTATGATATAAAAAAAACATATGATATATTTAAAAGATAACCAATAAGATAGTTATTAAATCACCAACAACATATGATATTTTTTTGAAATTTTTTATAATTTTTTTAGATAGTTATAAAATCAATATTTTTATAATTTTGATAAGGTTAATTTTAAAATCTATCAAATTAATTTAAAACGATAAATTCAAAATATTAAAATCAATTTCATATATGAGCAATATGTTTATATGATAAATTTAGAAAAATTTAAATTAATTTAGTAAAAAATAAAGTGGTAAATATTATATGAAATCAAACAGTAAATTTTAATTTAGTAAAGTTTTATGCTAATATAAAGTCAAAGACGCAAAGGACAATGGACATCACACTCTTAACGTTTCACTCTTTTTTTTTTTTTTTTGAGTAAAAATGAGGGTTGTGCCTACATTTATATTGAACAAAAGGTTCCGTTATACAAGGGTGGTAACCACCGAATTGAAATAGAGATTATGCTCAAAACAGTTGAGCCTAAAATAATAAAAACAAGAAAGTAAACTAGTAAAGACAGAAAGTATAAATAAGCATAAGTGGAAAGATAAATTGGATGAATTTTCTACTGGTACATCACTGGTACCGTCCCTTGTCAGTGCCTCTCTTTGGACTAATAAGCATTTTAGTCCCTTGTTTTCTGATTTTGTTTGTGCTACTACTCATAAAACTGAAGTTGCCACAAGACCTCCCCTTTGAGTTCTTCCACCTCCTTGTTGCTTTCTCTGAAAATTCTAGAGCATCATTCTCTTCATATGATGAATTGTGTTATTAGAAGGGTGCCTCTTTGTTTTTTTGAAAACTTTGGGCTTAGGATTGTCTCCGTGTATGGTGTTGAACTCAATGACATCCTATCCGGTATATGTAAGAATACAGCACTATACACCGCCAATGAAAAAAGGACAGACATTCATCATGTGATTGATGGATTCTAAGTCCGCTTTGCAGAGTATGCATCTGTTCACCAATGACCAGCTCCTCTTGTTTAGGTTGTCAACAGTTAGCAATTTGTTATGGGACATCAACCAACCAAACACTTTCATGCGTGGAGGGATGTTAAGTTTCCATACCTTGTGTATCCGATTTGCTATAATTGCTATCCTGGGAATGAATTTCAATGCCTAATGAAATTAAAATTCAAAATAGAGAATCATAATTTAACTTAGGTAATGTTCTCTTGCTCTCAAATCTCAATAACTTAGTTCTCTCTCCGTCTCTCCCTAACTCACCCTCCCTCTCGCTCTAAAGCCTAGCCGATGCTCTCGGTGACTGGCTATCTCTCTGGCCTAGATGACTCTCTCCTCTCTCTTCAATCGTCTCTCCTCCGCCTTCTCTACCTTTCGGATTCTCATTTTATTAAATGGTTAGATCGAGTAAGCACTCGAGGTACATTACTTATTTTACTACATATTTCAATTCTTGTATTTAGTCCTCTTTTTACAATTATTTGTTATGATATATTTCTTCATAAACAATTTTTCAATTTAAAACACTCATTTCATATCGGTAAAATGAAGTCATGTGAATTTTGTTCCACAAAAAAAAATTAAGAGTGAGTCTATGGTACTATGCATATCACGGGTTGGTCCATAATACGGCTCAATATTTGACTTTTCAAAATCCTAACGGCCGATCCGAACCATTCATCTTGTTCTCCATATTAATATATGTTTGGAGACCAAATTTTACATTTTTTTTTGAAATTTTTTACTATTTTTTTAGATATTTAGAAAATCACTTGATCTGAAAATTCTAAACCATCCAAAAACAGTGATTTTCTTTTTTTTTAAAAACTTGGTAGTAGCTACCAATGTTCGTGAGGGAGAATCGAACTCTTGACTTTTGGGTATAACAACTCCATGTCATTTTCCTAACCAATTGTGCTACCTTCCCTTTCTCAAAAAAAAAACAGTGATTTTCAATAAATCAAAGAAAATAGTAAAAAAGTTTCAAAAAATATAAAATTTGGTCTCCAAACACATTAATATGGAGAACAAAATGAACGGTTTAGATCAACCATTAGGATTTTGAAAAGTCAAGCATGCATGCCGTGAATCGTGATCGACTTTTTGTCTTCTTGGATTGTGAAAGCGATTAAAAAACTTCAAAATAATTAGTAATTGTTGTTTATTTTTAAGATTATTTTTTAATAAATTAGTGATAAATTAATTTGTCTTGACTTAAATAAAGATATAATAACAAAAGAGTGCCGGCCTTTAAAATTGTGCCTATCCCATTTCTCTATGTAATGAATAATTATTTCTGTAATTTCCTATACGAGGACTTGCATAATTTTAACAGGATTTTGTAAAGAAATATTCTGTAATTTGATCAACTAAATTAGAATATAAATAAACTAAATAAATGGAATTGATGTGCCGTGCGATCGACCCATCACCTACCTAAAAAAAAAAACCATGTCATCATGTGTTCCTATCAATTCTAAAGATTCGTACCTGGAGCAAATATCTGTTTTCTCTCCGGTTGCACGGACGCAATTGGAAAGAGCAACTTTGGGTTTTTTGTTTCGGAACAAAAAAATGAGAAAACAATAGTGATTTTTCATTATTGTAGAGCATAAGCAATTAATTAGTAAATTTAAAGGTTGATAATTTTTGAAGTAATTTCGGCTGTTTACTTCACTTCCGAACCACTCACACATATAATTGAATTTTAGTGTGGCCTTGTTCTAGTTGGTTGGATCCAACGATTTCCGGATTGTAAAAATCGGATTGATCCGAAAGGATGTTTTAAACATTCCGTTAATTTTATGGTCTGACCGTTTTTATTATACTTAAATGGATTAATGGTCAGATTTATATTACCATTAGAATCGCTTATATTTTGACGGGGACAAAAAAAATTAAATGGATTCCACATTGAAGTTCAGAAAAAATTTAATTAAAAAATATGTTTTAATTTAAATAATTCAACAAATTTCTCACTAGTACCTCAATGATGAGAGATGAAACAACGCTAATCATCAGGAAATGCTGTAAATAATATTATCATTGTTTGAAATTCGGGGTCTAGATTTCCTGCATTCGAAAAACGTTCCAAATTTTCCAGCAAACAGTTAATGTGGCTATGCTGGCTCTTTTTTTTTTTTTTTTTTTTTTTTTGTGGCATCTTATGTTTGCATCTGAGAAATTCAATTATATATTGCGAATTTTATGGTTTTCTATGAATAATGAGAAGAAAAAAAATTACGAGGTACAAAGTACGAATGGAGGTTGTGATTTGCTCGCTAGTTGATCTGTTCACGACATTTTTTTCAAATAACTCAAAAAAAAAAAAATTGCGAATCATTTCATTTTGCTTAAGAGTTAAGAGTATATAAGGTCGTTGAAAATATTCATCAAATAATAAGGAACGTTTACATAAGGAAACCAATATAATGTTGGATAGAGTAACATCAGTTTGTCAGTACTATTATATATAATTAAAGTCAGATGGGTTAAATGACGACAAAATTCTAATTTAGTCATTTGTATCCGGCCTTGGAATTGCCTTTAATTTAAAGTTTTATTTTTTATTTTTTATCTTGGAGTAGATAAATGGCTTTAAGAGACGAAGAATAATTGATGTGCATTTTTAAATACTTTTAGAGTGAGTCTATGGTACTATGCATATGACGGGTTGTTACTGTGTTACGGCTCTATATTTGAGTTTTTAAATTCTAACGGTCGATCCGAACCGTTCATCTTGTTCTCCATATTAATATGTGTTTGGAGACCAAATTTTACATTTTTCTTTTTGAAATTTGTTTACTATTTTTTAGATATTTAGAAAATCACTTGATCTGAAAATTCTGGACCATCCAAAAACAGTGATTTTCAATAAATCTAAAAAAATAGTAAAAAAATTTCAAAAAATGTAAAATTTGGTCTCCAAACACATATTAATATGGAGAACAAGATGATCGGTTTGGATCGACCTTTAGAATTTGAAAACTCGAATATAGAACCGTAGCACAGTGCCAAATCATAATATGCATAATACCATAGACTCACTCATACTTTTAACAATATATCAGTAACGAGTCCGACTAGTATGATATTATTGTCATATGACACAAATTTTAAAATTTATTGGATAGACTTCAAAGGACGAATCCAAGCCATTCAAACCAATTTACTTTATGATTGATGCGTTTACATATAAAATATATATTTTTTTCGAATTATTTTAGTACAAAGTCAAGTGGTAAAAAAATGAATGCATTAAAATTAACTTAAAAATTCTCACATATGAGCGTTTGAATTGATATAAAATAAATTTAAAAAATTATAACTTTTTTATGTAAATTCATAACTAATGAAATAGATCGGTACAAATGATTTAGATTCATCATTCAAAGTTGATTTAATAGGTTTTGAAATTGGTGATATATAGACTGAAATGGTATTAATCATTGATGTCATACTAGTCGGGGCTCGTCAATAACATAAAATAAGTTTTAATTAAAACGTAAATAATTAGATGTATTGTTTTTATGGTTATATATTCACTAGAAAACATAAAATGAGGATTCCAATATTTCTACTTTTTGTTTGTTCATTATTTCTCCATTTTAAAATTTAATAATTAAATGTCATAATAAAACATTAATTAGGCATGATCAATATTATTTTCTCAATCTCACGTAATAAAAATATGAAATTACAATTTGGTTTTAATTGTCATCTTCGCAATATATGCTTATGTGAATAATTTATAGATATTGATTTTTCAAGTAATTAGTACATATAAAAATAAAAATAAAAGGTAATGATTTTTTATATGTATGTAAAGAAAATAAAATAAATCATATTTTATTGTTTTATTTTGAAATATAAAATTTAGTATATTTATTATTAATTAGAAAATTATAACTGGAGGTCCGATAGAGACGCAAATAATATTGGTATTTGAGACCTCAACACTATATAAATACTTTTTAAATAAAAAAACTTACAACGATCAGATCGAAATTTATTTTATTTTTTACAAAATTTACATCCAAACTTTTTTGAGAAGTTATTCAAAACACTGGAATTTATATTAAATCAAGATCTACAACTGTTCACTCGATGCCATACCAAATCTTATGCAACTCATACATCACTCTATCATCTGGCAAAATGCTAGCGACACTTTCTCTCTCCCTGCATCTCTTCACCCAAGCCATCAATTTGGGGCACTCAACCCCAATTAGGAAATTGCCATGCTGTTCATAACCACTGAACATGCTTGAAAAGGTAATCAACATAATATCTAGAAAATTAAATTGGTCTCCTCCAAAGTACTTCTTGTCGTCTAAAACTTGTTCAAGTTGCTTCAAGTTTGTAATGAGCTCCGCCTTTGATTCTTCCTTCTCATCTCCTTTGCTCTTTAAGAATTTTGTTTGCGTGCTAAAAAGCTGCATCATTGAATCATGTTTTATTTTAACAAAAATGTTTCTATGATACAAAAGTAGATTGGGCTTGATTAGAATTGTGGGCGAACTCAGAATCATGTGATTAGTTAGGAAAAGAGGGGAAAATACATATTAGTAATTGGAAATATTGACTTTTATAAATTAACACTTACCAATGAAGAAATACTAACTGTTGTTGTTATTAATTGGTACAAACAAATAGGACAAGATATATTTGTGATCTCAAAACCCCCACTAAAACAATTTAACCAATTGCAGTTTGCAGATAATATAAAAATAGAGGCATCAGGCATGACTCTTGCTCTTTCTTAAAAGAAAATATATAATTGTGATAAATTTCTTCAATAACTAATGGTAAATCCAACTCAAGGATAACAAATGCACAACATTTTACCATTTTGTCTATGTAGTCTGCCCAAAATCTAGCTTTGGCTCTATCCAAAGGATCAGCTGGTAGCAAAGCAGGCCCCTCTTTCCATGCCTCATCTATGTACTCTACTATGTTGATTGAACCAATCACCGGCTTGCCGTGATGGATAAGTATTGGTATAGACCGGTACACCGGGTTCATCTCCAATACCAGTTTGCTGCGCTCTTTTACCTGCAAGTCCTCTTCCTTGATCTCAAATTGCACCCCTTTCTCTCTGAGTGCAATTCTCACCCTCATCCCAAACCCATTTGCCCAGAAATCAACACAAACTACCTCTTGTGACATGGTTAATTAGGTGATAATGAAAAGAAGAAAGAGTTTAATTCGCAAATTGGGAAGCATTTTTAAGAGGGGAGTGAGACATACAATTTATACTGACTGAGAGACATTGAATTTGATCATTGATGACGTTCAAACAAAGTTTGAATATTTCATTTTGCTTAGTCATGCCATATTTAAAACTCTCTAGTCAATGATTTTGGATTCAAAACTGGATCCTATCTTTTCTAAAGAATACTTTTTGACTAGAAAGAGAGAAAAGTGACGTCATTGCTTCCAAGAGCTCCTGAAATTTTGTTTTTCTGTAACTCTGTTTGCTGCTGCTTCACGAGCAAACTGCATTCAGTAGACCAAATCACATTTTCAGAAGAACAAATAGAAAATTTAACAAAATATTTCACCTACGGGGATTAAAATATCTCCACATAAATATTTTTTGATTAAAAAAAGTAAAAATGCAAATAATTTGTTTGTATTATGATATTATCTCATTTCCCCTTTTATGATTGTCAGATTTTAACTGCTTTCTGTGAGGTCTTAAAAGGGACCCAAATCACTTATCACCAACGCCAATGGTTAAATCTAGTCAATTACTGGCATGTCTAAATATCTGTTTAGTTTAAATTCGAATTTGTCTTCTCAAAATAAAATAAAGATTTTTATCCCCTATCTCTTATACTCCATTCATCCCCAACAGTCATTAACTACCTAACTACCTCTTTAACCGAATAAATTGTCAAATCGTTCTCTTCCATTCAGTTCAATCTCTCTTTCCAAGAAAAAAAAAACTAGTCTCAGTTACCGCGCTGAAGTAGGGGTGTAAACGGATCGGATAATATCCGAGTTCGTCTAAATCTGAATCCAAAAAATTACTTAAATTATCGATTCGTATCTGTATCCGTATCCGAAAAATTATAACGGATACAATAAAACTTTTTACTATCTGTATCCGATTGTTTACACTTTAAACCACAACAAATGTAATATATATTCTTAAATTGATTTATTAAATTGCATATTGTACAAATATTTTATTAAATTGCATATAAATATATATTTTAAGGAACAATATAACACTATGATATAATTAGTGACTAATATTTTAATAGACGATAGTTCAAATGCACCTAAATTTTTGTACACCCAAATGCACTCTATTTTTCAAATCTTTTTTCTCCATTTTCAAAGTCCGAATAATCAATCTGAACCATTAGATGCGATCTATATATTAAGATGTGCTTGTAGACCAAATTTTATATTTTTTGAAATTTTTTTACTATTTATTAAGCTACTTTGAAAATCACTGATTTTACATTTTCTGGACCATTGGATCAGCGATTTTCAAAGTGGTTTAATAAATAGTAAAAAAATTTCAAAAAATATAAAATTTGGTCTCCAAGCACATTTTAATATATAGATCGCATCTAACGGTTCGGATTAACTATTTAGACTTTGAAAATAGAGAAAAATGATTTGAAAAATATGATGTATTTGAGTGTACAAAAATTTGGGTGTATTTGAACCCTCATTTTAATAATATAATAGATGTTTTGTAATTAACAAGCTAGTTATGAAAAATATCCGTATCCGTCCGATATCCGATCTGGAACCATAACATTTAATATCCGATCTATATTCATATCCGAGTCTATTCGTATCTGTATCCAAAAAATTATAACAGATACAAATACAATAAAACTACTATCCGATCCGTATCCGACCATTTACACCCCTAGTTGAAGCTATTAATCAACTCCGAGGCTTTATCTCTTCGTTCCCTTCAAATTGAATTCTTGAAATATTTTCTCATCTAATCAAATTTCATCGAATCCTGTGCCGCATTTGTATTCTTTGCTATCAAATATTTGAGAGGACCAGAAGTGATGAACCGATCGAAAGTTCTTTTACTCCATTTTTTTTAAATTTCGTTGTTATACTTAGTAAAATAAGAATTCAATAATTTATTTGTATGTAGATTTCTATTCACACGTTCATGAAATGAAATAGAGGATTTCAAAAGAACTATCACTTTTTTCATATTGTTCTTTTTATAAACTGGTTTTTTTATAAAATTTACAGTTTGTAAATAACGATATGTTGTTATCGAACAAATAAGATATCGTTAAGTGATTAATTGAAAATAATCGGAAACAATCAGTTATAATCAGGAATAATTAGTCGATTAGTCAAAAAAAATCTGTGACAATTTGATCACCGCCAACTAGGCGTGTTCATTGGTATGGTTTGGTTGAAATCGAACCAAACTAAGCAAACCAAAGTTATAAGTTAGTTTCAAAAATAGAACCAAGCAGAACCGATTTAGCATTGCAACCATACCGAATCGAACCAAACCATATAAGACAAGATATAAATACCTGCAATATTTGATATTAATATTTTCAAACGTCATCCAGTGTCAATAAGACAAGGAAAAAATATTTGGTCGACGTAGTATGAATATTTTTTATATTGTATATTAATACAATCAAGCACCAAACAAAGTAATTTGTAAAAAAAATATTAAATTAAGATACTTTCAATATAACAATTCATACTTCAGTTATAAGTACGAGTACTTACATTACGAGATATGAATACTTACAATACTTGATATTAATACTTTCAAACGTCATCTAGTGCCACAAGAAAAAAAAATAAGATAGATAATATGTTGGATACAAACACTTGATACACGAACTATTCATACTTGCACGACGAGGTGTAAATACTTGCAATACTTGTTATTAATATTTTTAGACATCATCCAATGTTATATGAAAAAAAATTAATATAATTTGTTAGATACAAACACTTGATACGTGAACTATTGACACTTACATGACGATGTATTAATACTTACAATACTTTATATTAATAGTTTCGTATATCATCCAGTGCCATATGTGAAAACCAAATTAATAAAATAAAATTTGTAGATACATATACTTGATACATGAACTATTTACACTTACATGACGAGATATGAATACTTGCATACTTGATATTAGTACTTTCAAACATCATCTAATACCAAAAGAAGAAGACAAAAACTAATGATAAAAACTTTTAGATAAAACGCTTGATATATAAACTATTAACATTTGTATGATGACGTATGAATATTTGTAATATTTGAAATTAATACTTTCATACATCATCGAGTGCCATATGGAAATAAAAAATAAAAATTGCATAGATTAAATTAGGTACTAACACTCTTGATATATGAACCATTTACATTTGCATGATGATATATAAATATTTGCAAAACTTAATATTAATATTTTCAGATGTCATTCAGTGCTTATGAAAAAAAATTGATAAAATATGTTAGGTACAAACACTTCAAACATGAATTATTTACACTTGCATTATGAAATATAAATATTTACATGACGAGATATAAATCATTGTTATCAAAACCGGATCGGACCGGCCGGTTGAGTCAGAATAAACCGGAACCGGAAGTTATTGCGGCTTGGTTCAACAAATAGATCGAATGTGTATCAAAACCGGGTTAATTGACCGGTTTTAACAAAAACGCTCAGTGAACCTTGCAGTAAAAAATCGGCTCGAGTTAAAATGATTTGATCTCTCCACTTATCTCGTCTCTTCTCTTCCGAAGTTGGGTTAGGTCTTTTGGAGCGTTTCTCTCAACTGTTTGACAAAATTCTTCTCAGAAGAAGATTGCCATGCTTTTGGACAACTCATTTAAAGTCTCTTGCAAAGTACACAATTTTTGCTTTCGGTTCGTTATTTCTCTCCAGCTACGATTTTTCTAGATCTTATAAAACCCTTTCTGACATATGTACAAAATATACTGATTCGATTTCTACAATAAAAATGGCTCTTTCACTTATTTTAGATGGTTTTCGGGCTTGTGAGACGCGAAGACATGGATGAAAGATTCAAAATAGTTACGAAAGGAACAAACTCCGACTAGCTCAATTGCACAATAATAATCAATGGTTTGGGTGACATCATAAGATTTACTGATGCCATATATTTGTATGATGATATATGCTGCAGATAGGATTTATACCCGATTATATAATTCAGTTATATATTATATTAACCAATATTTATGTGTGAATTTTCATAAATATATATTAAATAATCATTTTTATATGTAGTCTTGATGTCTCATAAATAAAATAATTATTTAAAAAATCAGCAATTGAACCGATTGCACCAGCGATCAGTAAACCGTTAACTCAAAATTTTTCCGAATTGATGTCCGGTATGGTTCTGATAACATTGATATGAATACTTGATTGATGAGATATGAATACTTACAGGACAAGATATTCACGACAATGTATGAATACTTGCAAGATGAGGTATGAATATTTGTATGACGAACAACTTGAAAGTACGTTATCATTAGTCTTATTTGAAAGAAAAAATTATGTAGAAGACGTTCATAGTTTTAGATTTGCAAAATTTCTCACATATTGTCAAAAATATTAGTGAGATGAAACGGAGAAAAAAAAATCCATCTCTAAAAATATGTAAAAGATGAATGTGTAATGTGTTCATTTTTTTTTTAAATACTTAGTATCTTATATATGAATATTTGATAGAGATGGACTACGGTGAGTTGCAAAGTAAAACGCGTTTTTACTTTATGCCATATTTTTATTTTGAAAGTCCAAACAACTGATCTGAACGGTTAGATGTTTAATCCATATTGAAATGTGCTTGGAGACCAAACTTTACATTTTTTTTTTAGAATTTTTTTACTATTTATTAAGCAATTTTGAAAATTGCTGTTTTGTTGTGACCAGTGAAAAACAGTAAAATTTTCTAGACCATCCGATCAGCGACTTTCAAAATTTCTTAATAAACAGTAAAAAAATTCCAAAAAATGTAAAATTTGGTATCCAAGCACATTTCAATATGGAGAACAAGATGAACGGTTCGGATCAACGTTTTGAACTTTAAAATTGTAAAATATGAGCGTGAAATAAAATAGTCGCTTTACTTCGCAACTCACCGTAGTCTATCTCTATTTGATATATTATATATTAACACTTGCACGCATTTGTTGTAAAATCTATCAATTATTAGGTGGTCTCTCAAGTAATTAATAATGTTCAATTAATAAACAATTTTCACAGGTAATTATTGAATAGAAGATGAATAAAAAAATTAATTGAAAAATAGTTAGTTGATCCCCTCAAAATAACCAAATCATTGCTTGGGGGTTAAGTAATCTCTTCCAAAGCCCCAGCTGAAAATTTGGGTATCTGCAGATAGCTGTCACAATAGGCAAAAATAAATAATAAAAAAATATAGTTGGTGCCTTGGTTGCTAGGTGCAGAAATGGTCAATTACCTTTGTCCAGTCTCTCAATAGGCTTTCCGGATTGAGAACTAAAGGATTCTCGGATCCATGAAATAAAAGGGGGATAGTTAAATAGCATATTGGTATTGAATTTTAGGCCCAATGGGCCTTATTAGATAGAAAATACACCCAACCTATATAAGTATCCAAATTCGAACTGAAAACAAAGCATCTTGACTTCGTTTGAGTCTTGGAAGAATTAGAATATGGATATATTCAATTTTATTTAGTAGATGAATATAGCGAAAAGTTAGAATTAGTGTGAGGATAATGTTAATTTTATGTTATTTGAATTAATAAAAATATTATTTAAATTGTATAATCGAAATAATGACGACAAAAGAAATGAATACTTGAGGTTTTGGGTGCCCTGTACTTGTATGGAGTCAAAACTGTTGTATTTGAATGCGTATTTTCTGCATTAATTCAAAAAGAAATTTTTTGAGTTAATGAATTTTAATCGTCTGATTTTAAATAGAGTTAATTTGACTCCTGTCTATAATAAAGGAAGTCATTTAATATTAGTGTAAATCTAGTATGCACAAATCTTTAATACAAATTAAATGGTCTAGATTTATTAACTCAAAAGATTCCCTTAGAAAAAGAATTCCAGCCAACCCTACTCATTCTTTGGATAATAATAGATACCTTCTTCTCATGTTAGAACTTCAGTTTGTATTCATCTATCTCACAAGTAAGACATACTTTAAAGGAACTATTTAATGGCTCTATCTTTCTGATAAATAAAATAAAAAAATAAAAACAGATTTTTTTTTCTCTTGCAACTAACTTTGTTTTCTTTGTTATGCAACTGATTCTTATTACGACCAATCTGACTTCAAATCTAATTTAATGTTCTAGTTGAAATATAAAATAAAGATATTTACTAAAATTCTTGACAATGTTGGAATGTTTCTATGAACATGATAATAATTCCTCGAACAAAATTTTCTAAATGTTCTTTAAAGTCTACTGCACTCTAACGACTTTATCGTGACCACCTTCTACATGGTCATCAGTGAATTTACAATTGACACTCATAAGTATTAATATTAAACATATCAAGAAATAATACCTAACATACAAAGTCTTTCAAAAAAAAATAGACATAACAACTATTTTTCTCTCTCATTATCCACTCATCTTTTACACATTTTTAGAGATGTGTGTGTGTTTTTTTTCCTATGTTTCATTTCGCTCATATTTCTAATGATTTGTGAGAATTATGCGAATCTAAAATCACAAACGTCTTCTACTCGATTTTTTCTTCTAAATAAAATACATGATGAAGTACTTTTAAATTTTTTGTCATACAAATATTTATACTTTCATTCGGCAAGTATTTATTTCTCATCATACAAGCATAAATAGTTTATGAGGGTTCAAATGCCTCCATTTTTTGTGCCTCCATCATGCCTCCATTTTTAAAAACTTTAATAACTCAAAATTTAAATTTTTAAATTCAAATAAAACCGTTGGATATGAACTATATCATTTTATCTATGTGCCCATAAAAAATTATCACATTTTGATTTTTCTTTTATATGAATCAATAAGTTTAAAAATCAACGTTTAGAAATTATTCATATTTGTATACATTTTTACAAGCTCAAGATGACAATCAAAACAAAGTTGGAATGCCATAATTTTTTACATATGCATAGATAAAATGATATAGTTCATATCCAATAGTTTTATTTTGAATTTTAAGATATAAATTTTGAGTTATTAAAGTTTTTAAAAATGGAGGCACAAAAAATGAAGGCATTTGAACCCTCTTCATAGTTTACATGTCAAATTATTTCATTTAATATATTCTATCATTTTTTTTTACATATAACGTTGATTGACGTTTGAAAATATTAATATCAAATATTGTACACATTTATACCTCGTCATACAAATCTAATAGTTAGTGCCAAGTGTTTTTACTTGCCGTGACCGAGCTGACCTGTCATTCTCTTCTTCTCCTTCATCGCTTAATTGACCAAATCCAAGCCACGCTCTCCCTTTCCATATTAGCACAAATACATCTTAATAGTTTTCCTTAAAAAAAATACATCTTAATAATAGAAAACCGAAGTAAAATCATCCATGATTAAAGATCCTCCGGACATTAATTTGTATATTCGTATTGGCGCTAACCGTTCTATAAATCGATCCAAGTGTTATGATTGACAACGGTATGAACAGAGGGAAGTCCTGATATTTGCAAAGAGGCTGAAATCTAAGCCGTTCAACTATTTAATATACCCAATACAGATTTTGAACATAAGATCTTTTACACTGAAAGCATTGGTTTTATTATCAATAAAAATGAAACATGTCATTCAGTAGCCAAATTAAATAGAACAATCAGATTTATGTATTCGATATCTAAATATGTACAAATCCTATTCAGTAACGAAAAGGAAATAGACAAGTGTATTTTATCAATGATTTTTATATATTACTTTGATTGATTTGTAAACCATGGTTAACACTTAACAGCCTAGGTTACATGTTTCTGTTAGTATACCAGTATTGATGACTCCAGCATAAATTGGATGGGAGATATCCAGTTGTCCAGTCTATTGCCTAATATTCAGATCAAGCAAGAATATTGATTAATTAATTAATAAGGAATTCAAGGAATGTGATGTCTCAAATGACATAGCAAGAACTGATACAATGAGTATTAAGTTGAGTTTACGGTTGCAAATCTTAAAATTAAACCCCGTAACTTCATCTATGTCAAATAGGGATTTACATCTAGAGGTAAATAACTTAAATTATCAAATTGTTGTCAAGTATCAACGCAGGGGACAACCTACAAATCATGGAAAATTAAACAATGCACAGTTTCTAACATTCGGATTAACAAAAAAAAAATCCGGAAAAATGCTATCGAATAACACAAAAGAGTAACAAATGATTTAACACGTTATTTCAAGGCCTGAGTGGGTTAACTTGAAGGCAATGGTAAAGGTGAATTTTTTAATTTATTGAAAATATTAAAGGTTTAAATAGCGTTATCATGTTATACAGGGTAATGGTTAAAAAATAGAATAATTAATTTAGTACCCGTGTTTCAGTTAGGGGTGCAAACAGATCGAATACGGATCAGACAGTGGTAAAACCATATCCGTATCCGTTTTTATTTTTATTTTTCGGATACAGATTAAATATTAGACAGATATGGATACAAATCGGATATTAACCAGATACAAATACGGATATTCGCTTTTTATAATAGTAAATAACATATTTTTTTCATAATATATATTAATTTCTATAATATATATCTACTATTCGGATACGAATAATTAAAATTCAAAATCATATCCGCATCTGTATCCACACGGATATTCGGATATCGGATATCCGTATTAAATTTTTGGATACAGAGTCGAATACGATTGAATAATATCCAACCCATTTGCACCCCTAGCTGCAGTACTGCACTACAGACTTACAATACTGCACTACGGACTTACAGTACTCGTGCTACAGTGCTCGCACTTAGAGGAATAATGTATTATGATCCCCACTGATTATATAGTCTCAACTAATTATTATTCTAAAATTCCAGCAACATCATTTCTTTATAGTCCTCACTAATTATATAGTTTCTTTTTTACAATCTCCGCACTCGTTCTTGCGTTAACATTTCTCTAACAAAAATAGTTGACTTCATAGGAAGAAATACTTCAATGCATAGATATAAATACTTTCAGTACTTAGATATAAATACTTTCAATGTCATATGTAAAAATACTTAGATATGTATATATTCGTAGTTATAAATACTTAGAAGATAAGATATTAACACTTAAAAAAAATATTAATACTTTGATGCGTGACTTGTTATGATTATTCCTTTTTGAGCTCTCCAATCATCTTCGCGTCAGTCTTTCTCTAACAAAAATAGTTGACCTCATACATATAAATACTTCAATGTATAAGTATAAGTACTTTCAATACTTAAATATTAATACTTTCAGTATCATAAGTAAAAAAAATACTTGCAAGTTTAGGTATAAATACTTGTACGGTGAGGTATAAATACTTGCGAGACGACAAGTCTGAAAGTACATCATCATGGATCTCATTTAAAAGAAAAAATTGTGTAGGTATTAATAATATGGAAAAAAAATTAAAATTGTGGAGATTTTGCAGTCCCTACATGAAGTTATCTTTCTGCATTTAATTTTCAGTGGTACAGTGCTGCGGGTATCTTCGTGTTACAGTACTCGCACAATAAATAATTATTCACCTCTGATACCACCTTATTAGACCTATTATTTCAACTTATTTCCATACAAAAATCTGTGTTTTGAACCAACAAATAGTGTCTTTTACATTGAATATCCATAGAATTTGGTACTGCTTTGTTTTGGTTCCTACTTTGTAGGAATCAGGCGAAATCCGCCAAAATCAGGCAAATAGCAGACTTCAGGAAGATTTGATGCGAGTCACAGCACCCATGATGAGAGTCGCATCAAAACCCAAAGCGACCTGCGATGTGACCCTCACTCTTGCCTTGAAGACCATATGATGCGAGTCGCATCACTTGTTGCCACCCAATTCAAATTGAACCCGATAAGCCCCAAGTCAGATCCGTTGCCTATAAAAGGAGGTCCTTGGCCAGAATTTGGAGAGCTTTTTCCCTTGACATTTCGAGATCACTTTGAGAGCAGAGATCAAGAGAGAAGACAGGGATTGGAGATTGCTTGGAAGAAGATCACTTAGAGAAGAAGAGAAGATTGCAAGATCCTCTCCAATCACCCTTGGATCTTCAAGCTTCATCATGATCTGCCTATTCTCTCCCTCTTTTATGCTTTCTTTTTTCATGTTTGAGTAGATCATTAGTTTCTAGGGTTAGGATGTAGTCTCTAAACTTTGTCTTTGAATTGCATGTTGTTTTGATCTAAGTTTGAACTTGTGTGATTCTTTGTTTGAGTATTCATTTGATTGCTTGATTTTGATTGCTTGATTGATTCTTGATTGTCTCCTGTTAGATGTCTATAGCATCTTTTCTAGTAATTTGACCTTGATGTATCTTGAAATTGTGATTGAGCATTTGAGGTAGATCTAAGGTCAATAGTAGTCGAGAGATGAACTTTCCATTATCGAAAGGTTATGGATACCTCTAGTAAACCAGACAATCAATTTAGGTTAGATACCAGTAGGTGAGAGCTACAGGTTGAAGCCTCGCACAAGAAATCAACTTAGATACGAACACATGTCAGCTCTGCTCGAGGGCAATGCGACCCTCATCAGAGATGATGCGAGTCGCATCATGCGGGTTGCATCAGAGATGATGCGAGTCGTATGATAGGTCCAGAGAGGGCAAAGTTTGGGATGAAACCTGAAACCCTAGGAATGCCTTTTTATCATTGTTCAAAACTAAAACCTTTAATTGCTTTCATTTACTGTTAATTGAATTGTCACTTGAAATTAGGAAATATAAACAAATCAAACCCAACTTTTCACACTTTTAGTACCTAACTCGAATTAGTAAGAATTTAGAGTCGAATTATACCATCCCCGAGGATCGATACCTTATTATACTATACGGATAGGATTGTGCACTTGCAATCTTAGACGAGAGTAGATTCAAGGTTTAAACTGGTACAGCTAGCTGTACCTGAAACTTTGTAGCATACTTTTGTGCGAACAACCTCATAGCTATAAGTACTTCCTACATAGGTATAAATACTTCCATGCATAAATATTAATACTTTAGGAAAAAAAATTCGAATTGTAGAGTTTTTGCAATCTCTACAAAAAAATTATTTTTTCACATTTAATTTTCAGTAATCCCTATAGATACTGTGCAGCGTCAATACTATTTTAATTTGGAGAAAAGGTTTATGTCCACTGGGTTTTTTCCACCATCTATCCACAACACTATCCATTCCCGATTTAACTGTCTTCAACTGTCTCCCTGCTATCCAATTTATAACGGCCTATTTAAACATCGACAGACGACGGGACCTTTTTTTTTTTAATTTCATTTCCGATATTTTCAAATCTGATCTGATTTTCTCCGCATTTAGTGATTGCCTTCCTCTTTCACGCGACGCCAATTATTGATGGATATGAGCTGGCGCATCATCTTGATTGCTTTGCTCCGATTCCTGATGAGCAAATTAAGGTTGGTGAACAGTTTCAAACCAATCCGGCCTTCGCTTCTTGGAGGATGCAAGATCGATTTCTTCTCGGATGGCTTCGTTCGACCATTTCTGGCTTCGTTCTAACTCAGTACGTCACGAGGCTCTCCTTTTATATGTGTACAAGATATAATTTGCTCACGAGGCTCTCCTTACTCACGAGGTTTAGTTCTAACTCAGTACGTCAATTGAATCATGTATACAAAATCGTAATCTATATGATTTTTTTTGTATTTTCTTTTGTCATTTATTTTTCGTTCAATTTACGATTTCGTTTTTGAGATTACTGACTCGATCTCGTTGTTTGAACATGATCGCCATGGATGAGTGTTATTCAAATTTCTCTGCTTAGGTTTAATTAGATCGATCGTGCAGATCTGAACGGCCTCCTCTCCTACAATCCATTTTATACATAATCGCAATGGAACCTTCAATTGTGGAGCGCAATCGAATAGAAGTTATTTTTGTTGAAGAGCATGGCAAAATTCAAATCTAGTAAGTTATTTATGTTGAATTTGTTGTTTTCATTGTATACAGTAACAGATCTAGCATTTTAAATGAAATATGGAGGAAAGAGATGATAGAGAGGCGATATGGAGTATTGATATGTTAATTTTACTGTATTGCCCCGTTAATTTTGCAGTATTCATCTTGTCATTTTACAATATTCATCTTGTGAAAATCTGGAGGAAATAGATGATAGAGAGGCAATATGGAGTATTAATCTGTTAATTTTACAGTATTTATCTTATAATTTTACAGTATTCATCTTGTAAAAATCTGGAAGAAAGAGATGATAGAGAGGCGATATGGAGTATTAATATGTTAATTTTATAGTATTGCCGCGTTAATTTTATAGTATTCATCTTGTCATTTTACAGTATTCATCTTGTGGAAATCTTGAGGAAAGAGATGATAGAAAGGCGATATGAAGTATTGATTTGTTATTTTTACAGTATTTATCTTGTAATTTTACAGTATTCATCTTGTAATTTTACAGTATTCATCTTGTGAAAATCTGGAAGAAAGAGATGATAGAGAGGCTTCTTATTTATCCGAACAATATTCAATTGAAAATTCTACTGTATACAAGATTCAATTTTACAGTTCTGCTGATTTAATTTTATAGTATACAAGATTCAATTGTAAATTTTATTGTGTAGAAGATTCAATTTTACAGTATACAAGATTCAATTAAAAATTTTACTGTATACAAGATTCAATTTTACAGTATACAAGATTCAACCCAGTGTGGACGCTAATAACTAATTCTAACTGCGAATAACTTCCTATAACTGTAATTTCCGAAAGTACAATTTGAAAGTACATTTATTTTGTTATGTTGTGCAAGTTGTTATCTTTTTCTAATTATCATGGGATCACTTCAAATAGTTGCTGGATGTTTTGTGATTAACTGATATATTTTATGTGATATATTGTATAATTATACAGCATATAGAAGTAATTTTATAGTATTCGCACAAGTTAAAGCTGTGGACAATTAGACGTTTCCTTTAATTTGTATGGTCGAAAAATTATATAGCGCTCTATTTAGAATTCTGAATAATATTATAGAGAGATAGAAAGAGAAAAATTACCTTAGATTTTTTTTATTGGTAAAATTTGAATCCGTAAAAAATTTACCGGTTCAATTTTTATTCTTTCACTTGAATAGACCGAAGGATCTTCTGTGGCATCTTTTTATTACTTTTTGTGTAATGGATCAGTATTGCACTCAAATGCTCAAAGCAACTTATTAAAGGGAATAATGCAAAGTAAAAATTGCAAAGAAATACCAAAAGGAGACAACCGAGCAAAAAAATTAGGACTTTAGATCGGTAAAAGTTTTACCAATTCTTCAATGCATCGAAAAACCAAATTATTCTCTCTCTTTTTTTTCTCTTTTTTTTTTAATATTTTCAATAAATAAAAAATTCTCCTGATAAAGTGGCTCATATTGGTACGGATTCGTCCACCGTACCAGATGGCAAAATCCGTTTGTACCTATCGGTGCCTGTGGTATAAAACAATCTAAGAGCGTGTTCATTCCTAAAATTTTATGTATTTCTAATTTAATGTGATGATTTCTATTACAATTTCATAGATGTACTTCAGTTTCTTATTTTGAAACTATTAGACGAAGTTTCTTATTAAATAATTGTTTCTAAACGTCACACTAGCCAAATTATTTGCTCAAATTATTTAGAATACATAATTCTAATCTGATGTAATTAAAAGAAAACTCTAAAATTAGTTTTAGGAATGTAAAGATTAGACATTTTAGAGGGTTTAATTTTTAAAATGTGGTTAACGGTTATTTAAAAATTTATTTTAATTATTGGGATGGAGATGCTCTAAGACAAATTTCATGGTATAAAACATTTTAAGAAAAATGTCTTAAATGTCCAAAAATCCAAACGTATACCCATTAATTTTCATTAATTCATTTCCAACAAAAAATTACCCTTCTCTGAGTACAGCTGTTCCGAATAGCACTTATTTCTTTTAATTTCCTTAGATTAAAAAATAATATCTGTTTTTATTCTCATGCATCCAGACATAATTCTGAATCTCACTTGGCTGTTCTGTACCAGAAAAGAAAGCACTAGAACGCAGTTTAGTCATGAACTCTTGCTTTTGTTCATTATGGTGGAATTTTGGGGCCATTGCATGTGATGATATCCACATGATCTCTTTCAAAACGCAACATCGGTGGTTACACCAAAGGGGGTCAAAGTATGTCTAATCGAAAAGACATCTCATCTTGGTTTATTTCATATTTGAAGACTACTGAAAAATAAAGTTAGAAAAGCGTCATTTGTAAAAATATTATGAAGCTCACTTATTATTTCCCCAGAAAAATGCATCCAACTAATTAATATCAATAATAAAATTAAGAGGAGAGTTCAAATCATTATTAGTGTTTTCATTATGTCTTAGTTTTTAAAATTTTAATAATTTAAAATTGAAATATTACGGCATTTAAAATATTACAACATTTTTATATTTTTATTCTTAAATTTTTAGTCTTTCTTTAAGCACATGTAAAATATTACAACATTTCAACTTAGTTTTTATTATTGTTAAGGGCTTACAAAAATATATTTTTGGAATAATTTCTGAATATTAATTTTTCAACTTATTAATGCATTACAAAAAGAACATCAAAAAGTGATAACTTATATGCACATATATATAAAAAAATAACATAGATTATATCTAATGGTTTTATTTTGTTATAAAAAATTTAAAATTATTGTTATTAAAAAATAAAAAATAAACACGTAATAAAACTATAAAATATGACTATAGTTGAACAATCCTCTACAAATATGGAATTGCAATAGAGAGTTTGAAATTCCGACTAGACCAGCATCAACTGAGAACAATTAACATAGTAGTTAAAATGTAAAATGAGAACAGGACGGATTATTGTAAAATGTCAGTTAATTTTTTCAATGTTGACCTATATTTTTCTTAGAAATTAAATAATCAAAAGGGATTGATTCTTTTTTTTCTTCAAAAAACTAGACAGAACTGTGTCAATTAAATATCAAATCTTCATGAAAGAGATTTATTTTTTCCTTAAAAAATATGTGGAACTATGCTAATATTGTGATTCCACCAAGGACGAGCTGATGAAACCGCACCATTAATATCTAAATATATTATAGAAAAGGGAGGTAACATAATTGACTAGAAAAATATCATGTTATACTCAAAGGTCGAAAATTCGATTTTCCTTCACAAACCTTAGTAGCTACTACCAAGTTTTCAAAAAACATCTAAATATATTATAATTGCATCATTGATCCGGTCCCGTAAATTGGCAACTAGTGAAACTATATCATTGTTGTGGTTTCATCTATTTTTAAAGAAGAAAAATAATTTTTCTCTTTCCCGAAGAATTAAATTTTTAATTTCTAAAAAAGTTTGAATAAGATGAGGATCAGCC
Organism: Carex pumila; assembly: GCA_033356055.1. NCBI lineage: Eukaryota > Viridiplantae > Streptophyta > Magnoliopsida > Poales > Cyperaceae > Carex > Carex pumila. Next base: position 86,760 of record JARJHM010000031.1, read on the forward strand.
TGATGTACGCCCATAGATACATTTGTGGGACGTTGAAAATAATGGTGCATCTTTTATAGAGAGATCTGATAATGCCAATTTATATATCAAAAATTACTACTTTTTAGTATGAAAAATGGTGGAGAAGTGTATGCAAAGTATCTATTTTCTCGAATTATTCACTGCAAACTTGTTTTTATGTTATTTTGGCAGGTTTTGGAAAACAGAATAAAAATGTTATATTTAAGTCAATTATGAATGAAACGTCAAAATATGGCATCATATAAAGTATGCAAACACCTCACACGAAGTGTACAACATGCAACATAGTGAAATCACTAAAATTCGGCTAAGTCAGAGTGCCGTACAGTATAAGCTATACCATATGCAGGTATATGCTGAGGCCGCAATGGCACCCGGATTGAATCTGTGGACTATTTAGTTTGGATTAAATCTTAGCCGTTAAGCAGCAACCTTCTAGAAGGACGGACCTACAGATGTAGCAGGCCTTGCTATGATTGGAACACTATAATTGGAGCTCCAAATATGGCATGAGAGGCTAATATTAGCCATATAAATGCTAAAATTGGCCTCCATATTCTCCAAAGCTACATCTTTAGCATTACTATATAAATCCCTCATATAATAGAATTTAGTATGCATATTTTAGTTATGTAAGTCCATATATTAGAGTACAATAGTGCGTGTAAATTCTGAAGTTGAAGAAGGAAAAGCGCTCGAAATCTAAGGCAAAAGAAGAAGGTGTCATCTAAGGAAGAGGTTCATGTTTCCACTAGGTTTTAGGTTATGTATTTCTTATTTTATTTTGTCATGGCTTTGAGTAGCTAAGCTTCTCCTCTCTATGGTTTGGATGTAATAAATTATATATTATCTCTTTATTATATTTATTTTTCTTTTATGTTTATTTGAGATTTCATTATTCTTTGAATGATATTGAAATATATCCTTGCATACATAGTTCTGTTTACTATATGCCAATGTCCTTCACATACCAATAGGTGTCAAGTCATTGTAGCTCGGTGTAAGAGGGGATACAAGTAAATATTATAAACACTTTCGCTAATGAGGCTTGTCAGCAGTTCAGAGACTAGAGTTACAACCCAGTAGGCTCCCTTGGTGAGATATAGATTAGATAGCATCTCGAATTATAATTAGAAATTTTTTTATTACTTGTAATAAGTAGGATTTAGGGTTATTACTTAGCGAGTAATAGGAGAATACGATTAATTAGATTAGTGTGAGTGGTTTAATTACATTACATCCTGTGACAATCTGAATTGTCCCCCACAAGTCGACCTTAAAGTCGGAGAACCTTTCAAATACGCATAAAACTGAACCAATTTATCTGTAGGAAATAATAGTACAGGTATGCAACTCAGTATGCAGGGTGATCTATACCGTCTGTGGTAATGACAATGCTGTATGCGAGTAGACATGAGTGTCATAAATATATTTTGAGATAATTAGATTTATTTCATCTAAAACCCTAGAGGCTCCCTATTCTTTGGCTTTCTTTGACTTACGGCAATTAGCATCTTCACATATACTTTTGCCAGAGTAAACTGAGGCACTACAACTACTACTACTAATACCACCATGACCACCACCACCACCACCACTATCACCACCCGCCACCACCACCACTACTATTACTAGTAGTGTTATTATTATTTATCAATTATACACGCTACTCAAACAAACTGAAAAACCTAGACTAGTGTCAACGTTGTTAAATATTTATATATTTATCCCTATGAATCGAAATCCGACACTATTATGCGCTTGTAATCCGACATAGTAAAATTAGGATAATTAAATATATATTTTATATACTACAAATTAGTAGTACTCATTTGAGTCCATCAAGATCAAATATTTTTTTCCCAAAAAGATTAAAGTTTTAATTTCTAAAAAAAATGAATAAATTACTATTGGTCTGATATATACCTATTGCATTCTGTGAGATGTTGAAACTAATAGTGTGGTTCATATCACACCCCAAATTTTTGTCATACAGAGCATAATTATAACATCATTATCATCACACTTTTTCTTGGCATGTCAACTTACGTCACCAACAAAAATAAAAACAAAATAACAAAATGGAATCAGCTACAAAGCTCAGTAATAAGTTATTTAATGACGCACTTCTCTATAATTGACTTAATTTAACAACCATTCAAATAGGCTAGATTAATCAACACAAATTCACATCAAATTATTCATGCATATTTAACCAGTGATAGCACGTCGGTGTAGGTTATCCATAAAACAAGTCACATCATATTCACACATGTGTAATCCCTGTCACAAGTGATTCTCACATTCTCATAACATAATTCCTTAAAACGCCAATCCAATAGGAAATCCATCCAATATTGGAAGGCCGCCAAGGCACTGGGAAGTCCAACCAACAGTAGGAGACTACAATCACATATCAAATTCCAACCTCATACCCGCTATCCTATTAAATATGTTATCATAATCCAATATGCAATACCAACATTCAAATCAACCATACAAAACGAAAACACAGTTATAGAGAAGTCTGGTTACTTGATAGCGAGATATTCAGAATTTCAAATCATATTGCAATGACAACTCAGAATCACTGCAACGTAGTCAAAATTCAAATCATATATACAATCGAAGAATAATCAATATTTAGAAAAAATTTCACAGTGTTAAGATGTGTATTCAGTTTAAAGAACTTGCGACAATGCAAGTAATAAAATGAATAATTAGATTACTAGTATTGTATCCGTGCGTTGCAATGGAAAAATAGATGTCCATTTTTTCAACAATTTAGCCAGTAAAATCAAAATAGATACAAATACTAACAAGTTTTAAAGCTTGGTCTAATTTACTAAAATTTAAAATACTCAAAATGATCCAAATTTAGATATCAATAAGGTCTTAGTTCCAAGGCCTTCAACATCTATCTTTTATTTATTCGTCTTTTTACCACGTGAGCCTGACGGCCCCTTAAATCCCTTACACACACACACACACAAAATATATTTGTGCTAGAAACATGAATATATATAAATGCATGTGTAAATGAAGATGCTTATTGCCTTTAAAAGTATGAAGTTTATCAAACGTTCTGAGTTTGAATGAAAGTATAGAAATATTGTTGTCACCGTCTTTCTCCTCTATCTCAGTTTCACTCAATATCGGAATCTACCATTGCATCGGAGCATTATTTATACCTACAGCTGTGAAAGAATAGATCTATCCTAAGCAATAGCTCCATTATTTTCCTTGACATATAGTGTTGAACATTAAACTTTTGCTCAACTCATACATACAAATTATATTTGCGGGATAAATAGGGATCATGAAGATCAGTAAATAGAGAAAAGGGTTTCTTCCTCTTCAATCTATGAAAATAGTAAAAAAAAAAAAATTGAAAGAGACAATGAACAATTTGTAAAGCCGATGATCAAATCTTTCTAAGCTAAAAAAATAGAGACCATGAATAATAAGCAAAGTCAAATAATATAATCTTCCTAAGTTGAACCATTCACCTGTCTCATTTTCTTCCTTCTTCAGTTTAATTTCTATTGTAAATTTATTTTTCTTTTTCACTCGATTTATCTTCTTTTATAGTAACTGTGATAGATGACTCAACAATATTGGATTGTAGGTTGCTATCAGCGATATCTTAATTCACATGAGATTCAAAATTAACAATCAAGACATCATTGGTTGTCATGTGTAGTAGTACCTAGTGAGTTGTGTAATGATTAAGTAGTAATTATTCGAAGTCATAAAAGATGCACATTAAAATCGAAGAAAAACATCAATTACAAAATATTTAGAATTTACCATCCCTCCCCATATTATTGTATGAACCCTAAGCCTTTGAAATTAATTCCCAAAGCTAGCAGCTAAAATAAAAATTTAGGCAACATCAATATACAAAAATATGAAGCTTAAAGTCATTTTAAATGGGAAAAAAAAAACGGAGCTTAAAATTGGAACCAGATTCGAAACCCTGATCCGTCAAGCAAATGGAAGTTGGCGAAAAGCAAACTTTGTACGAATACAAATAGCAAAATGAAGAAACAAGTTAATTTGAAAAACAATCTTTTTATTCTTAATTTTCTCGATTCCAGGCGGTGGGGTGAAGCCACACCAACACTTAGATGTCAGGTCTCCCTGAGATAGCCAATTTCCGTTGATTTGGAAATCTCAAGTCACAAGGTGATTTGTATAGAAATAACTCTAATTAAATATATTCTAGATTTTTCTATGATGTTGTTTTGATCTATATAAAAACAAACAAAGAAAATTATGGAAACAAAGAAAAAATTGATTTTTCATTCAGTCAGAATAATTTGTATAGAAACAAAGGAAATATAGGAAACAAAAAATAGGAAAACTAAGAAATTACTAAACGTAAGAGAAACAAGGAAACAAAATATAAGGAAGCGAAAAAAATGTGGCTACAAGACAGTGTATTCAATTTTAATTGTAATATATTGTGTAATCGTATATGTAGCGAATATGTTTTTGACTAAATATAAACTTCTACACTTAAAAAAAGTATACATTTAATCAAAAGATAAAAGATTTTTTGAATGGAGGGCTAAGATTAAATCTGAAATTTCATATTTCAATCATAGTCATTGGTAGATTAGATATCCAACGTGCTTAATAATAAAATGGAGGTAATTTGTCAGTAAGTACAAATAGGAGATAGATATAAATCATACCTAGTCGAATAGTTTGATAAATTGCTGATGAGTTTACCACAAAAGCAGGGTGAAATGAGAGAGAATTAAATAAATTAAGAAGGCGGTTATTATAATCTTAAACAGCTCCAATTAAAACATAGGAGGCTCCAATTTATAGAGTGAGCGAAATATGAGCGGACAGAGAAATAGAGAAATTACCATGCATAACCGCCTTTTACAAGGCGTCGTTTCCACTTTTTTTTTTTTTAATATTTACTGTCTAATTATATAGTTAATCAAAATATGTAAAGAGGTGGCGGGATAGACAAATGTCCAAGATTTCATTCTTATTTAATCACTGGAAAAAATATGGAAAATAAATAATTGTAGCAATTAATATTTACTATAGTTTGTTCATCTACGCAAATTAATTTATAATTCTTCAATTAAATAATGAAAGAAAGGAAATAAAAGTATTAATTTATCTCCAAATAATTAGAATTCAGATATTAGCAAATTAAATTCTTACTAGTTACCTCTTTATATTTTCACTAACACAAACAATATATTTTTAAAAGGCCAACGATTTTCTTTAGTACGAAAAAAAAACCTTGTAAATATAAATAACAGTGATTCAATTTTTTTGGGAGTTACAGTTCATCTATTTTACAATCAATTATTTTCTTTAAGAATTGAATTTTAATTTCTAAAATAGATTGGATAAATAAGTATCGGGATGGCGTATGTCAATAGGTGCATTTTGTGGGTCGCTGAAACATTTTCCCAAAATGAAAGAAGGGTTGAAATTTTGGACCCAATGTCTCGAGAACTTGGTGGAAGCAGCACCGCTTCATATCAAGAGTCTATTTGTGATAAAAAGATGTGAATAGCAATAGTACAATAATACAAGAGACTGATACCACCAAACTCAATGGCAAAATGGGGATCTATTTTTTTTTTTTGGTGGGGGTGTGCGGATCATTTTACCTTAGTGAAAAGGAATATAACAAGCTGTCACTGATTTTTTTTTTTTCTCGATAATAAGAGAACGATAATTTTTAAATCAAATCATATTAATTGTTAAATTATAGATCTCATTATTTAATTAATATAGAAATAGAAATTTACTTATTTACAAAATAGATAGATACCGGTAACGTGTACCTTCATTACTAAAATAGGAAATAGTACCAACGGCTAGTTTTGGAGCCTTGTAATTATAAATAGGAAATCTTGTAATAAAAAAGTTATCTTTTTTTCTCAATATAAATTTTCTCTCTTCATTCTATACTATCTATCTCTAAAATTCAACATGGTATCAGAGCAACAGATCTGAAATATACCGTCCAAGTATCGCATAAACTAGCAAAGCTAGTCGGTACCAAAAAATAGCGAAAATCTGCAAAAATCTGCAAAAATCAAAATGGCTCAAGAAGGGCAAGGGCAACAGAAGCTAACACATATTTTGCTCAATGGCCAAAATTATTTGTCATGGGCAAAGGCTGCATATAGAGCTCTAAGTGGTCGGGAGGTGTTAGAATATATCACCGGCGAAATGAAAGAACCAACGGTAGTAAATCCAGAAAATAAGACTGAAATCGAAAAAAATGCAGCAAAAAATTGGAGAACGAAAAATGATAGAATCATAACCTTGCTCATGTTATCAATGGAGCCAACCGTAGCCGACCTCTTCGAGACGGCCGACACGGCGTATGAGTTGTGGGAAGCCGTAAAAACCATGTACGGGCAACAAAATAATTTTTCTCATATCTATCAACTTATGCAAGAACTCCAACAGGAAAAGCAAGGATCAAGAAGTAATACCGAGTATCTCGGTGCTCTTAAGAAGAAAAAGACCGAACTTCGGACTTACCGGCCTCTAACCACAGATCTGACCACACTTCAGAAACGAGATGAAGAAGATGACATCTTTCAATACCTCGCCGGACTGAATCCGAGCTATGAAGTGGTAAGGTCTCAAATCATGACTACGGTACCTCTTCCCTCTTATTCTCAAATTCAAAACTTAATTCAACAAGAGGAAAGTAGGAGATCAGTCATGGGTGGTCCACAGATCACAAAATTTGAGGAACACGAGACTCGTGGTTTAGCTGTAAAAAACCCCAATTTCAATCCAAATCGATCAAATCAAAACAAAAGTGAAAAATGCAATCACTGTAAAAGAGAGGGTCACACTCAAGATCGGTGTTGGTTTCTCTATCCGCATCTCAAACCTAAAAAAATTAGAGGAGAGAAAGGAGGAGATGGACAAAATTGGGGAAGAAACAATGGAAAAAATAAGACATTCGCTGTTTCGAATGAAGAAGAAGGGGTCAATAGACTACCGGGTCCGAATCAAGTCGGATTGGGAACCCACATGTATCCAGGCGGACCCATTAGCCACTCTGGAGGATTCAGCGACCAAAGGATCAGACCCATTACAAATAGCGGACCCGTTACTGGTTATTTCGGACCCAACAGCAGCTCTGGCGGACCCATGGATTATCTAGGCGGACCCAATAAACCAGGCGGACCCGTTAACTCTATTTTTTTCGGAAACGGGTCAGGTCTAGCGGGTCAGTTCCCATATAGCGCTGGCGGGTCAGTTCAACCGGGTCAGGGGCAGAATTGCGCTGGCGGGTCAAGTTCAACCGGGTCAGGAACCTATTATGGCGCTGGCGGGTCAATAAACGAGTCAGGAGGTGGATATGGCGTTGGGGATCAAGTGCAACAAGCTCTGGAGCATCTTTCTGTGCTGCTTGGGAGCCTAAACACCCCAAGTTCATGTGGTATTGCCTCTTACTCAAAAGATTTATTTTTTAACCAAATTATTATAGATAGTGGAGCAACCGATCATATGTTTGGTAACAAACAATTGTTATCAAATATAAACCCGACCAAGAATGATAAATTTGTCTTAGTTGCAAATGGCATGAAGGCACCAATAAATGGCATAGGGGAAATTAATTTATGTAACAAGTTAATTAAAAATGTTTTATACTTAGAAACATTTCCCATAAACTTACTTTCTATAAATAAATTAACACAAGAATTAAATTGTAATGCAATTTTCTCTTGTAAAAATGTCGTATTTCAGGACCGGGAAACCGGAGTCAAGATTGGTGAGGGATTTTTACAAAATGGACATTATTTATTGAACTCCAAGCAATTTAATTTGTGTGCTTCCGCAAAGACCGTTAATTTTGATCTATGGCACAAGAGACTTGGGCATCCATCCGACAAGACTTTAAGTAGTATTTTAGATTTTAAAAATTTAAATTATATGAATTGTGAAACATGTAAGTTAGCTAAGCAAACAAAGCTTCCTTTTGTACCTTCCTTTAGCAAAACTAAGGCTTTATTTGATTTAGTTCACTCCGATGTATGGGGACCGGCCCCAATTGATTCATATAATGGATTTAAGTATTTTGTTATTTTTATTGATGATTTCTCAAAAACTACTTGGTTATATTTATTAAAATCTAAAGATGAAGTGTTTGGGTGTTTTTTTGAATTCTTATGTCTTATAGAAACTCAATTTAATGCCAAACTCAAAATTTTTAGATCGGATAATGGAACCGAATTTATAAACAACAAATTTTCAAATCTTTGTAGAGAAAAAGGAATCATACATCAAACAACTTGCATAAATACTCCGGAACAAAATGGAGTATCGGAAAGGAAAAATAGACATTTATTAGAAATGACACGAACTTTACTATTTCAAAATAATGTTCCTAAAATTTATTAGTCGGATGCCCTACTTTGTGCCACACATTTAATTAATAGACTACCAAGTGTGGGTTTATGTAATAAAAGTCCGTTAGAAATCATCTACCAACAAAAAATTACATATGATCATTTAAGAATATTTGGTTGCACAAGTTTTGTGCATATCAAAAGAAAAGATAAACTTGATTTTGTGTCACAAAAAACTATATTTTTAGGATACTCATATTACAAAAAGGGTTATAAATGTTATGATCCGATTAATAAAAAATTATATCTTTCTAGAAATGTTACATTTTTTGAAAATGAGCCATACTTCAAGGAAAAAGTATTTGACCAAACAAATATAAACAACCACATTGTGATGCCTTATATGGATGACTTAAATTGTGAACCAACCAATATTTGTGAAAATGAAGTTAGTGAAATTAATAATAACACAAGTGAAGGTTTAGTACAAAATAATTTAGGAATTAGAAGGTCACCTAGGATACCAATACCATCAACTAGACTTAGAGATTATGAAACCTACACGGTTCAATACCCCATAGAAAATTTTGTTTCTTATGACAAAATTTCATCCGAATACCATACATTTCTCACTTGTGTTGAAAATAAATTAGAACCAAACAATTATCAAGACGCCATTGAAAATCCAATTTGGTGCAAAGCCATGAAGGAAGAACTTAGTGCCTTGGAACAAAATGAAACTTGGAAAATAGTCCTCTTACCAAAAAATAAGAAACCGGTTGGATGTAAATGGGTATATAAAATCAAATATAATAGTGATGGTACCATAGAACGGTATAAGGCAAGATTAGTTGCCAAAGGGTTTACACAAACCTATGGAATAGATTATAATGAAACCTTTGCACCGGTGGCAAAAATGAATACCGTTAGAATTTTATTCTCTATTGCCGTAAATAATGGTTGGGATCTTTACCAAATGGATGTTAAAAATGCTTTCCTTCAAGGAACACTTGAAGAGGAGGTGTATATGACATTGCCACCCGGTCATAAATTGGAAAACAATTCTAACTTGGTTTGTAGGCTAAATAAATCAATCTACGGATTGAAGCAATCTCCAAGAGCATGGTATGACAAACTTAGCTCCTATTTAATTTCTTGTAATTTTAAGGTTAGTAATGCCGACCATTCTCTATTTACCAAGTGTGATGGAACCAACACAACTCTAATTTTAGTATACGTAGATGACATTATAGTTACCGGAAACAATTTTGAACATATCCAAACAATAAAAAAAACAATTAAAAGAAAATTTTGATATAAAAGATTTAGGATACCTCAAGTATTTTTTAGGAATAGAAGTGGCTTTTTCAAATAAAGGACTTTTTATCTCACAAAGGAAATATACACTTGATTTATTAAAAGAAACCGGTAAACTAGGATGCAAACCGGCCTCTACCCCATTTGATTACAAACATAAATTAAATAGTGAAGATGGTGAACCAATAAAAGATATGAACCAATTTCAAAGACTTGTAGGAAAATTAATCTACCTAACGGTTACTCGTCCGGATATATCTTTTTCCATAAGCCAAATTAGTAAGTTCATGCACTCACCAAGAACACCACATTTAGAAGCTATAAATAGAATTTTGAGATATTTAAAAGGGAATCCTGGAAGGGGCATTTTGATGAAAAACAATAATTCTAATAACATATGTGGCTATTCCGATGCAGATTGGGCCGGAAGCTTCGATAGAAAATCGACAACCGGCTTTTGCACATTTGTAGGCGGAAATTTAGTCACATGGAAAAGCAAGAAACAAAATGTTGTGGCACGTTCAAGTGCCGAAGCGGAGTATCGTGCCATGGCATCAACCGCAAGCGAATTAACTTGGATTAAGCAACTCTTATCGGACATGGGGTTTAAAACTCAAGAACCTATGAAAATATTTTGTGATAACAACTCGGCACGACACATAGCATCAAATCCCGTGTTTCATGAGCGAACGAAACATATAGAAGTAGATTGCCACTTCATTAGAGAGAAAGTTCAAGCAAAGGAAATAGAAACACCGTATGTTAAAAGTGAAGATCAACTTGCAGATATTTTCACCAAAGGCTTGGACCCGAATCCATTTGAAAAGATTATTAGCAATCTAGGATTATATGATATATACATTCCTAGCTTGAGGGGGAGTGTTAAATTATAGATCTCATTATTTAATTAATATAGAAATAGAAATTTACTTATTTACAAAATAGATAGATACCGGTAACGTGTACCTTCATTACTAAAATAGGAAATAGTACCAACGGCTAGTTTTGGAGCCTTGTAATTATAAATAGGAAATCTTGTAATAAAAAAGTTATCTTTTTTTCTCAATATAAATTTTCTCTCTTCATTCTATACTATCTATCTCTAAAATTCAACATTAATTTTATTGCATTATTGAGATTGTAAAGTTAAGAGAAATAGTTACAGGTTCCTGTCGTTTTTAATTTATATATATAGCTATACAGTAATTGTTTGTTAATTATTTACAACCGTTTACATCAATATAAATGTCAAAGACAAAAAAAAAATGAGCTCCCTTGAAAGAGTACTTCTTTTTATGGTTTTAAAACATTTTGTTCCAATTTTCAAAGGGTATTCTACTGTCATTTTCTTTGAGAAAAAATAAATATTAGCTTTATTGGATTAACTGGTGAGTACCAATTTTCCTAACGTATTATTCCTTGATGTATTAGCTTATATTGCAAAAGTCGTGCCTACAATAAATTTAAATAAAATGTACCAAGTAAAATATATATATATATATATATATATATATATATATATATATATATATATATCGAAAACAAAAATATTCCTGGGAGAAATCACAGTTGAGAGCGAGCAAGAACGTATAAGAAGGGGATATGATGGAAAAGATTTTTAAAAGCTATGAAAATCACATGCTTAATGGGATGCTTATGGTTTGCCTTACTAGAGACTAGAGAGTAGAGATGCAACCATCATGGGATGCATGCAACAAAGTTTGGACATTTATAACGGGTAAGGTAATGGGTAGGACACGGGGATAGTCACTCCTATACGATGTGTGTGTGTGTGCGCGCGCGCGCGCGCATGCATATTTCCTTTGGTCCCTCTACAGTCACTTTTATTTATACATTTTTCGTTCAATTTTTTTATTATTAGGAAATTAAAAAAAAACAAAACAAAACAAATTATCAAAAAAATAAAAGATTAATTTTTTTTTCTCTCAATAATTCAATAAAATTGAACCAATAGTTCATTGTCATCACACCAATGATCGTTTAGTGTAAAAAAAAAAATGTCCTGTTGGCCCTTCTCTCCAATGAAAGCCTGAATGGAGAGAAACAAACATATAGGAGAGAGCCAATAAGTTTCACAGTTCCTACTGTAACTAAATCAATACTTTGATCTCAGTATTTTTGAATTTATGTAATAAAGACACCTGCAACTTACTAAAATACAACGATATTTGGCGATTCAACTAGCGACTCAAAACCCTAGGTTTTGATAGCTGCCAACTCTCTTCCATCTAACTTGATTTTTTTTTTTTATTTATTGTAGTCTTCATCTTCGATATAATATATTCCTTCTCTTTCAGTTTTACCTTCTCGAGCAAAGAAGAGAATGAAAGGTGAGGGAAACTGGATCTGGGCGGAGTGGATTGGAGCCGAGGATGCAGCATCGTCAGAGTTTAGGGCATATAGTCTCCATCTCGATTGGAATGCAACGATAAGTAGATCCAACCGATGTCAAAGTGTGATGGCGATCGAAAAAGCGAATCCGGTCGTGGAATGAGATAGTAGTTAAAGGTTTGCGTGATCAACATCTCAATTGTAGCGTGACGGTAAATAGATCCAATTGTCATCAGAGTATGGCGACGATCGAAAAAACAAATCCAATTGTGTAACAAAATGAGAATTATAATACTATATTAGATTATTAGTTTAAAAGATTTTATGAGAATAAACAAGTTAATTTAAAAATTATAGTCATTTGATTCATTGTAAATACGTTTTTTATCAATGAAATTATTAGTTGGCATTTAAAGCTACTAACTTAAAAAAAAATTTACTTAAATACTTACGGAATGATTTAACCGAATCATTCGTTTGAATTAAAATTAAATAATCCATCTTATTTCGATACTTTAATTTCTAAAAAAAAAAAAAAGTCTTTCGTTTGGTCCGTCCCAATTTAAGTATTCGATTTTAGCCTGTATTGCAAATGTACCTAAATAACAGTCTTAAGACCAATTGTTTGGTCTACTTATCCTATGCCTATAAATACCTACCCAGTTGGACTTTCCAACTGCAAAGGACAATTCTCTTATCTAACTTCGTCAAAGAGTAGTAATTAATGTTTTTTTCGTGGAAAATCTAAAATTATATATATAATTATGGTCAACGCTTCAACCTAAAAATTATAATTTAAAAAAAAAATCACATATTTAAAACTCGACCGAAGAATGTTTTATAGATATTAGAATTAATTGACTAATTCTTATTTTGATATAACGCTTTACAAATCATAATACATACCCTTTTGAACTCGATGGGATATATTTACATGCTACCTAGTTACACCATTAATTCATTATTTTTGTTTAATTATTTATAACTGAATTAGAGTATTCTTAAGCTCATCATATCACTTGGTAAGCTTAACTTTAAAATTTATTAGAGCTTCAAACGACAAAATCAAACAGTTGAAACTTGAAACCGATCAACTTCACGAATAATGTATTTAAAAGTCAAATTTATGAACTTTAGAACTAATTTAGTATAAAATCAAGTAAAAAAATATTTACAAATTAATTTGAAAATTATATAATTTAATTCGTGAAGAAGATCGGTTTCAACGTTTAATTTTTTAATTTAAAACTAATTTAATTTGTAAGTCAAACTCTAAACGTGATGAGCTTAAGAACACCCTGACTTTACTCATATTTTTATTATTGCTTATTTAAAAAAAAAATTATATGGGAGGGGTAAATATATAAAAATATTTTCTTTCTTAAGCTAACTATACAAGAAAATTTCGTAACATGAAAAGATGTCTAGTAATCATTGGGTGACTTGGTATTTGAAAACAGTGGGTCAAAAGACTCATGTCGATGAGAAAAGAAATAAGACGTTGAACTGATTGACAGTTGGACACTACGCGCTGTAGCAGGGCACTGCGGACTGGCACCAGTCACCGCCAATATAATTACATTCTTCCAAAATAATGGAAACACGTAATCTATCTCTCCTTGATACAACTACCAAACAATAAATGCATGAACCATTTTGTAGCTTAACTATGTTTCATATTTATTTGTAGCATCAATTTAGAGGTGCAAAATGATTGGATACGGATCCGATAGTCATATTCGTATTGATTTTTAGTTTTCAAATATGAATTGGATACTAGACAGATATGTACTAATACGAATTAGATATCGAATATCTATATATATATACATAAATATTTTTATAATATATATTAAATTATATGATACAGATAATTAAAATTCCAAATCATATTTGTATATGTATCCGTACAGATATTATATTTGAATATCATATATTTGTATCTAATTTTTAAATACGGTCGCACATTCCGTTTGCACTCCTACGATCAATTGATACTTTTAAAAAATAATCATTGTTAGACCTAGTCCATACACCTTACACAAATACACTCAATTCTCCCTTTCTTTTGTTCTTTGCTACGAATACGACCACTCTCTAGCGCCATCCGCCAAAAGGAAAGAAAAGAACGGACAAGGCCTAATGGGGGACCCTCTACAGCCAACACCGAACTGTTCGACGAAATGCCTCCTTCGTTGACCCTCGCACACTCACCATTTCTCTCTCTGCAATGGTGGTGTTTGCGATTGGTGTTTCTGACACCCCACAACCTCTTGTGAACCCATCAACCCTTTAAATCCACAGCCCACAGTCCACCGTTATTGTCTCTTTCGTGTTGCACTTTCCATACATGTATTACTCTTGTCATTCTCTTTCTCACAAAGAAACCAACGAACTTTCGCATGAAGTGCAACCCGCTATGCATTTCAAGAAACAAACTATGAGACTGACGTTCTATTTTCTTGTCTGCTTCTATCTCTTTGTCGTGAGAGGCCAAGAGATGAACCAAACCGAGCTTCTACTGGAGTTCAAGATGGGGCTTATTGACACTGATAACCACCTCTGGAACTGGGGCAATTCTACTTACCCGAATCCATGTAACTGGAATGGCATTGCATGTGCAAACAATTCTGACGTAATCTCTGTTACGCTGCACGATCTCAATCTCCAAGGAAATCTATCCACCGCTCCTGCTCTCTGCCACCTACCACTTCTTACCATTTTTAATATCTCAAAAAACTCAATTTCTGGGCCGGTTCCAGCCGAGCTTGCCAACTGTACCGGTCTAGAGGTGCTCGACCTCAGTACAAATAGGCTACACAGTACCATCCCAATCGACTTTTGTGGCTTAAATTCTCTGAAAAAAATATTTCTGAATGAGAATTACCTGTTTGATGAAATCCCCCAGTGCATTGGCAATCTGACTTCCCTTGAAGAACTTGTCATTTACAGTAATAACCTAACCGGGCTGATACCACCTTCAATTAGAATGCTAAAAGAACTTAGAATCATTCGAGCTGGGTTGAATGATCTCTCAGGCCCTATACCGGTTCAAATGAGCGAGTGCTATAGTCTAGAAATTCTAGGTCTTGCTCAAAACCGGCTCGAAGGGAATTTACCACCTGAAATTGAATGGTTGAAAAATCTGACCACCTTAATTCTGTGGCAAAATGAGCTGACTGGTGAAATACCGGCTGAAATTGGGAACTGTACCAATTTGGAAATGATTGCATTAAATGATAATAGGTTCACTGGAGGCGTGCCAAAGGAGCTTGGTAATCTCCCCATGCTAAAAAAACTATATATCTATAGGAACCAATTGGATGGAATTATTCCTCCAGAATTGGGAAATTGTACCAGTGCAGTAGAAATTGACATTTCAGAGAACCACCTGACAGGTACAATACCAAGGGAACTTGGAAACATACCAAATCTTCATCTCCTACACCTATTTGAAAATTTGTTGACTGGTACAATACCACCTGAGCTTGGAACATTAACTTCTCTTACCAGAATCGACCTTTCAATTAACAACTTAACTGGTGTAATACCTATCGAGTTTCAGAACCTAAGCAAATTAGAGTACCTCCAATTGTTTGACAATAACCTCCGCGGTATCATACCGCCTTTGTTAGGTGCCAATACCAACCTCTCAGTACTAGACCTCTCTGACAACAGCCTTACCGGTACAGTACCCCCTTTCCTGTGCAATTATCAGAAGTTGGTATTTCTGAGTCTTGGTTCAAACTGGTTGATTGGTAACATACCATATGGGGTTAGAACTTGTAAATCACTGGTACAGCTGAGATTGTGCTGTAACCTTTTGACAGGTAGCCTCCCTGTTGAGTTAGCAGATCTGACTAACCTATCTTCACTGGAATTAGATCAGAACCGATTTTCAGGTCCAATTCTTTCTGAGATTGGTAATTTTAAATCAATGGAAAGGTTAATTTTGTCAGACAATTATTTCATTGGTCAATTACCTCCAGAAGTTGGAGAATTGACTGAGCTTGTTGCCTTCAACATCTCATCAAATCAATTAAGTGGTACGATACCTAGAAAGCTCACCAACTGTAGTAAGCTCCAAAGACTTGATTTGAGTCGAAACAGGTTCACAGGTCCTATTCCAGTTGAATTAGGCAGATTGGTACATCTGGAAATTCTTCGCCTGTCAGATAATGATCTAAATGGGTCAGTGCCGAGTAGTTTAGGTGGACTGGTACGGCTCACAGAGTTCCAATTAGGTGGAAATGCGTTCACCGGCCCTATACCAATTGAATTAGGTCAACTAATGGCACTTCAAATGGCTCTAAATTTAAGTTACAATTCCCTCTCTGGT
Organism: Carex pumila; assembly: GCA_033356055.1. NCBI lineage: Eukaryota > Viridiplantae > Streptophyta > Magnoliopsida > Poales > Cyperaceae > Carex > Carex pumila. The sequence goes on from JARJHM010000031.1 coordinate 103,149, forward strand.
ACACTACCATTTGAACTTGGTAACCTCCATATGCTTGAGTTCTTATACTTGGATAACAATAAGCTAGAAGGTGCTATACCAAATTCCTTTACTGAGCTCTCAAGTCTTATAATATGCAACCTCTCTTACAACAATCTTGTTGGACCAGTACCGAGTATACATCCGTTTGAAACAATGGATAGTACCAACTTTTTGGGAAATGAAGGTTTGTGCGGCTTCAGGACCAGACCTTGTGAAAACTCACAGGTACTTCGTAATGTAAAAGATTCCAAGGCAAAAGAGGCTGCTTTGAGGGAGGAAAGGATAGTCACTTCTGTGTGTGCAATCGTTGGTGCTGTTGGCCTTTTACTGATTGGCGCAATATGCTGGTCCCTTAAACAGCAATTTACCATTAATGGTACACACACATCGGCTGAGGATGGGTACAGTAGATCTGGTTCATTTGCTCCTTTGTTTTTCACTAAACAGAAAATCAGGTACCAAGAATTAATCAATGGTACATATAACTTCTCAGAAAATGCCGTCATCGGCCGAGGTGCATCTGGTACGGTTTTCAAGGCAGTCTTATCAGATGGTGCTGTAATTGCGGTAAAAAGATTGAAATCCCAAGGAGAGGGATCAAATATGGACCGAAGTTTTCGTACTGAAATTTCCACTCTTGGAAATGTACGGCACAGGAACATTGTAAAATTGTATGGCTTCTGTACCTACCATGATTCAAACTTTATATTGTATGAATACATGGCTAATGGGAGTTTAGGAGAGATGCTACATGGAACCGTTGCTGATGATATAGTCCCGGCACTGGATTGGGATGCACGGTATCAAATTGCACTCGGTGCAGCCGAGGGGCTGGGTTACTTGCATACCGATTGTAAGCCGAAAGTGGTACATAGGGATATAAAATCAAATAATATTCTGTTGGATGAAGAGATGAAGGCCCATGTAGGGGATTTTGGGCTAGCAAAACTGATTGATATGTCGAACAATTCAAAGACCATGTCAGCAGTGGCAGGGTCATATGGCTATATCGCACCAGGTATGAAGTTGGTTTTCTTCAATTTTCCATATAAGATTAGATAATTTTTTATTTTATTTTTATCTGATAATTCTATTGTAACTTTTTAATTACAGAATATGCATTCACCATGAAGGTAACAGAAAAATGTGACATATACAGTTTCGGCGTAGTATTACTTGAGTTAGTCACCGGACAATCACCAATCCAACCACTAGAGAAAGGAGGTGACCTTGTTAACCTGGTCCGGCGGCTTATGTTGCACCAAGGCCCAGAGTCGCCCACTGAATCGGGTCTTTTTGATGCCCGTCTAGACCTCAAATCGAAATCTACCATAGAAGAGATGTCTCTTGTGTTAAAGATTGCTCTGTTTTGTACCAGCGAATCGCCGATGGATCGGCCTAGCATGAGAGAGGTGATCTGCATGTTGATCGATGTTAGGGTTTCAACCAGCACTACTCCCAATGTGATTTTATCATCTTCAGATTCATCAGAATTGGCACCGGAGGAGAGCCAAGATGAAGAGGGCGCTTCTCTGAAAGGTTGATCTCTTTTTTGTTTTGGTCTTTTTCTAAGTTAAATTTGAAAGGTTATTCTTGACACTGAATAATGTACTAGTTTAGGTATTTCACATTTGTACAAAAAATCCTTTTTAACATTTTCTGGCAAATTCCAGCACCAACCTTTAATGACTAGTTAACCCAGGTTGTGCCTCAATCTTGACACCGACTAATATACTGGTTAAATTGAGAAGAAATCTTATAATATAACAACATAGGGGGCCTTGATCGGTTAAACCCGGTAGAAGCAACCTCACTGAAATCCAGTACAGCACCTTTTTGTTGAATTTTTGGTATTTGATCCACATTTCAGGAAAAATGAATAGATAATGTCAAGCTTGTTCCTTCATGCGTCATTACTCTGGATCAAAAAGGGTAAAGCAAACTAAACTAGTATAATTACATTTTGCTTAATGTCCTATACTGTAAATACTGTTACTGCCCTTTTATTTAGTGATTGATTAACTAATCAGTGCTTCTATAGACTATAGTTTTTTTTTTGTTTGTTTGTCTTGATGTGAATATACATAGCAGTACTTGTACCCCAATGTTCAGATTCTTTTTTTTCTGTTTGTGTGTGTGTTGTGTGTGTGTGTGTGTGTGTGTGTGTGTGTGTGTGTGTGTGTGTGGTGGTGGTGGTGGTGGGGTGGGGGGGGGGGGGGGGGTGTTAATTGTATTGCAACGAAGGTTTTTTAAGTAAATAATGATGGCAACATTATTATGTTCTAAGCCAAGGGGGGACCTGTTTGATGCTAGAAATGAGAAAGAGGGGAAATGCTATTAACACAATTTTAAAATAAATTCAAAAGTAGTCATTTACGAGCTCTTTGTAAAAAAAAAAAAAAATAGAATTGATATGGCCTTACTTATTTCTTTTTTTTCTATTGAAATGTGTTTATAAGAAGTGATGATAAAATGTTTATATCTTTTACACGATAGGTATAAATAAATTTTGCAATGAACAGTATGCAAATTGTGATTGCGTTGCATATAATTTTTGTACAGAAGTATCCATACACACTAATTGAAAAATATAAAGATTTTTGTCGTTAATTATAACACTATGTTTGGTGCAAGTTAGGAATGCAAATATAGGGGTATAGTTATCACTCTCTATTTTTATTAGAGAAATGGATATATATGCCCATCCTAACTTCAAAATTTAGATATTTCCCATCAAAACTTTAAAGTTTGTTATTTCCCCTCTAAACTCACTTGTATTATTACTATCCTCACTTTATGATTTAATCAATTCAAAATATTGACTAATATTATTAAGAAATAAAATGACATTCTTACCCTTACCTTCAAAGCTGTGTTGTGCGGTGCCCCTCCTTTTTTTTTGGCTGATTAACTGGTCCTCTCTTTTATATTCCCGCTCCTCCCATCGCTCTTCTGGGCTCTATATAATGCAGGTACTGGCAACTGTAAGTTAAGTTTCTATTCTCCTTTTCGTGACTTAAGCTCTTTACGAGTCCTTGGTAATGGTTTCTGTTATGCTGCAATGCTGGTTAAACTTATATCTACCGTTGCACTTGTACGCCTGTCGTACTTGGTGAACTCCATTATGTATGATTAAAGAATCAGAGCCTTGCAGTTTAAATCGAGTAACAACATATTCAAGAGGAATCCAGCATTCAACAAGGCTTCTCTGATACATAACCATTTCCCATTTCAGTTACTAGCACCAGAATATTGATCAATGCTGATTAACTTGGCTTGCTTAGTTTTCAGAAATCATGTGAGTCAGGACATAATACTCACATTATCGGATGAAAAGAAAATATTTATGCTTTCTGGATCGTCAGATAATGTTTGTTTTAAATGTTGTCAAATATGCTAGATGACTCAACCGTAAACGAAAATGGCTTACCAGTTATTTATCAATTGAGGGTGTTACTCGTGCAATCACTTGTTCATATGTTTTAAATACCAGGATGCATTTTTTTTATTAAAAAGGCTGCAAGCCCATTTTCATTATGAAAATAAACGGTTAACTTACACCCCAGTAGGTAATTGTCTAAATGAGCATAAACTGAATAGACCCTAACACAAAGCATAGCAAATCAAAACACTTGTTTATCAAGCAACAAAAGAAAAGAAACCATAAACTAGAGATGAGCATCAAAATAAGCCACACTTTGGGGCTGCGGGAAAGTATAAAAGTCACAAAATTTGGCTGTAAAGCCTTCAAGTCTTCATATCCTGTTTGCTTCATATGGGCACAATCCGAAGCTCTGGTATTTCATCAGAATCCTGATTGGTGTCTTCAACATCATCTTCTGGGTGCCAGCTAGCAATGGGGAGAACATCCAGATCTGTTGGTAGCCAAAGTGCTGTGTTGTCTTTAATCTCTTGTTTTACTTGACCTGACCAGTAATGAACAAGTGAAATTATTAGTAAAATAAGTTGTCTATGCGTTTTCTTTTTACCAGTACCGAAACACAGTTCATTTCAATGTTTCCAAATAGTCCAACAAACTGAGCTGCAAACAAGTAAAAGAGTAATCTTTGTGTATATGGTAGCTGTCTAGCAAAATGTACCACATCTGCTAATTTGGTCCACTTACAACTGACTTGTTGACGAGACCCCAAATAAAACCAAATTTGTTTTGTAAAGCTACATGTGACAAACAAATGATTAATAGTTTCGGATTGATCACAAAATTGGCATTTATCACACCCCTGCCATTCCCTTTTGATTAGGTTATCAGTGTTAAGGATTCTGTTTTTGGTAGTCAACCACATGAAAATTCTTATTTTCAAAGGGATTGGAATTTTCCACCAAAGCATAGCATTTTTAAGTTTGAACTCTAAAATTTAGAAATTAATACAAGGACTGACAGAAAATTTTCCTTGAGAGTCACATCTCCAACTTAGCTTATCTTCCAAATGAGTAAAAGAGATATGATTAACTATTTCTAGCACTTCTAACCATTCGGGATAAAGTATACCATATAAAGATCTTTTGAATGCCAGGATGCATTACATCATTAGTTGCTAGGAAAATAATTGTTGGCTTAGTTATTCACACCCCAATAACTAATTTTGATTAGAAGCACCACAAAAGCTGATTTTGTTGACTTAGGTCACAGTGTTAGGGCTAGATCAATTTTGTGTCTTGTGCGGTCTTCGTCAGATTGTATCTTGTTCTTCTGCTGTCTTTCATCTTTCGGGGTCAATGCGGGTCAGATTGGGCTCAGATTATATGTTATGTCTGTAACAACAGAGTTGCATATAACAAGCTCTCTTTGTTATACCAGAATGGATGGATTTTTTTTCAGTTACGGTTACTTTAATTAGGGGCATGTCAGATATGGTCAGACTTGGTTGCCTCGTATGTGTCATGTCAGGTCACTTTTCTATTGACTTTAAAATATTTTGGGGTCATGTCAAGTTGGATCTCTTGGTCAGATGACTTGGCTCAGATCAGGTTTGACTGAGTGCTTGTCAGTATTTGAACTGTCAGCTCTTCTTGTTATCAGATAATGGATTAGTTAAGTTATGCCATCTCCACTTTACGATAAATATTGGTCTACTGCTCGTCCATAAACTAATCAGTGAGACACTGAAACTGATTTTATTGCAATTGGGCTTATATGTTGTGGTTAATGGTATCTTATCAGTGAGCACAGTTAATGGGGATTAAACACAGCCAATAGGAGGGACACAACACAGCTTTGAAGGTAAGGGTAAGAATGTCATTTCATTTTTTTCTATTAATATTAATCATTATTTTTTTAATGATTAAATCAAGAGATGAAGATATTAATAAAAAAATGAGTTTAGATGGGGATATAAATCATGAAGTTATGATGGGTATATATATAAATTTCTCTTAATTAAATTGGATTCTCTTTGGTTAAGGAACTTATATTTTTATTTTTGTTAAAGTCATTTTTCCTTTTTGAAACTCTAATTTGTTGTCTACATTTGTTCATTTATAAATTTCTAGCAATTTAGATTTCTTTAATATAAGCTGAGAACATGGATTTTTTTTCCTATTCTAGTCATATGTCAAGTAAAATGAAACGTGTAATATAAAAACTTGAACAAACAATAACATCAAACGATTTAAATTAATTTAGATTAAACATGACTACCATTTATGTAATAACACTTGTAATCTATTTAACAGTCAAACTAAATAAACCGAGCTTTGATTTACTGTCATGCGTTATATTTCATATTTTGACAAGAGTAGAATATTTGCAATTATTAGGGTGCACATCAAATAATCCTAAATTTTAAAGCAAGAAAGGAAAGTATTGACCTAAATCAAATAGAAGTGGGAAACGATGAGCGGGGTAAAAGTGTCCATTGTCCAACTACCAAAAAAAAAAAAGGGCAACTTGGATTTTGAATATACTTTAAATTTTAAAAACTTATCACTATTCATAATCTAGAGAAAAGAATGTCTGGATTTATCCTTATCCTATTAGGATAATCTAGTTGTCTTTTCTAATCATTAGGTAGTGATAGCATTAATTAGACACGTTAAGAACACAACCATGTTTCTTTATTTATTTTATCAGTCGTGTGATTTCATTGCACAAAGTCAACCACCCAAGAAAGAGAAATCATGCCTCTCAGATAGTGTTCAAATGGTTCGGTTTATTTGGTTTTGAACCGAACCGGAGAATTTTGATTTAGATGGTTCGATTTGGTTGATTTTATAAAGTAATTCGGTTTAAATGGTTCGGTTTGGTTTTAATTTCTCAAAATCGAATAAACTGAACCGACCGGTTATATAATAATTCAAGTATTATTTTGGTACTTTTATTTATTTTGGACTTAAAAATTAAGAATAAATATTGATTTAGAACTTTGAATATTTTAGAATATCAATATATTTGTATAAAAGTGAACCATGTGTGTAATAGTATCTTAATTTTCATTTCTATGAAATTATGAATGTATTCAGTTTTGATTTTTTTAAATTGAATTCCTCTATTCAGTTCAACTAAACAAACCGAAGTTTAGTTCGGTTTAATTGGTTTGGTTTTAGTTCGGTTTGATATTTTAATTCAGTTGGTTTGGTTGGGTTTTTAAAAACCGAAAAAAAGTTTGTTTTGACAAATTTAGTTCGGTTTAAACCGAACTGACTGTTTGAACACCTATACTCTCAGGCTCTCAGCTATCTCAGTGATCACAATTTTTCTTTTATTTTTTGTCTTCAATTCTTCCTAAAGTAAATTATATGAAAATGTTGGCTTCTAGTTTCACTGGATCCAGCTTTATTTTTTTTAATTTCATTAATTGTTTATGGTTAACATTTTTTAATGCACTTAAATCGGTCCTCGTCAAAATATCAGAAAACTTTGATTTTTCATACTTAATGAGTGCTGATTTGTTATGATTAAACCAATTGTTTAAAGGAAAACAATCTTTTTAGACATAATTAGTAACATGCCAGCGTAATGCAGCGGATGATTTTTTTTTTTTTTGCTCATTTTTCTATCTATCTTTCAATGCATTATTGACTATGTTAATTTTGTTTTTATTGATCAAAGAAACAAGGAAGCTGAATAAAAGAAGCGCGATGATCATTGTTTCTAATTGAAGGTTCAATGGAAAAGGCAAACACTAAAATGATAGATATCACCAGTGAAAATATGAAACAGAAGGTGGCATATTTTTAGGATGAGAGAGACTAATTTTTTAAAAAATAGATTTTATGAATGAAGAGGGTTCAAATATCTTTATTCTTCGTTCTTCATTATATCTTCACTTTTTTAATTTTTTAATAACAAAAATTTTAAAATTCATATGTTAAGATAAAACTGTTAGATGTGATTTATATTATTTTTTCTACAAGCACATAAAAAATATCACTTTTTAATTTTGATTTTGTACAAATCAACAAATTGAGAAATCAATATTTGAAATTTATCAACATAAGTATATTTTTACAAGTTCGTGATATTAATCAAAATTTTATGATCTTTTACATGTATATAGAGAAAATGATATATATGATAGAGATCCAAAAAAAATGCTATTTTGAACCTTTCTCTGCGTTACATTTTTTATATGTATTTTTCTTACCTGGTACTCTGGTAGTATGGCACACATTAATATAGTCAGAAGGAAGTAAAGGACAACGAGGAACATTGTTATAAACTCTCCCCATAAATTATAATTTTTATTTTTCTCCTTTAAAATTTTTAATTGTTACAAGAATTAATATTATTAGTCTTCTTATAAAATAAAAATACATTATATTTTATTTATTCAACTTCTCAATCTCAATTTTGTGCTTTCGCCCCTGTCATTAGCCCTCCTAAGCAAAAAAAAAAAAATGTTGTCTATTGATTATGCTGTCAATGTTTATTCAAATCTGAATAACATAACACATACACACAATAAGAAAGTAGCATTTGAGTCGCATGTGTGTGTTGTTGTATTTTTTTTTTTTATTATTTGTATTTGTATTTATATTTGCATACTTTGTAAGCACTATCTTAATTTAGTCGCCTGAATGTAGAATTCTACCTTTCTAAAAAATGCTTGAGAAGAAACAAATACTGACAAACTAAATTATCTTGATTCACATAGAACTAAATGGACATTTCAATTGTACTTGTGAACACGGAACCATAATAAAAAAAAATTCTAAGCATTGTTCCTCGTTGCCAATTGCAAAAATAAACAGCACATGGAACGGAATAAGAGTAAACCACTTGCAGCTGTATTTTCATACAAACCCAAACATATACAGTTCAACTATTTTTTTTTTTCTAAAAAGAACAGATAAAGATCTTTATAACGCTGTTTTATTTTTCACACAACATACATATTATATTTTTTTTATTGTACCTACATTACATGAAACTAAAACAACGTTGTTAATATCTTTATTTCAAAACAAAGTCAAGCTAGAAAAGCAATAATAAAGAGAGTCGTTGTATTAGTAAAGATGTTGCTTTGTTTAATAGTACTTTTTTTTGAGTAAAAAAATAGGGATCAAAGTCCTTATTTGTTTCATTGATTGAAAAAACATTTAAAGGTTTCGATGTGAAACCTTTTACATAATTTCTAAAATTTACTCAACAATGTTGAGTTACAGTTCAAAATAGTAAAAAAAACATCTCTTTTTTTAATGAAAAATTCTAATTTAAAACTCCTCTGAATGCTCTTCAAGCATTATCATTTAGGATTCTCCATTGATACAATACTTCTTCTGCCAAGTCATCAACCTCTTTTTCTTCTCCTCTGAATATTCCTGTACATCTCTCCGTCCAACAAATAAATATTGATAGGAGTATTTTTTTTGAAAAATAATATTGATAGGAGTATTAATTCTCTAGACTTCATATTTCCTTTTGATGATACTGTCCAGCTAGTTGCCTCTTCGATAATGAATTCTTCCTTCCAATCTCTTTGTTGAATTCCTGAGATACTTGTCACTTTTCTATATAGATCCATTGCAAATTGACAATTTGAAAACATGTGTTCAATCGTCTGCTCACTACTTCTGCACATAACACACATGCTTGAGAGATTCCAGTCTTTTTTTTTGTAAATTCTCCGCTGTCAATATCTTCTTGTAATACGCTAGCCATAATAAAACTTTCATTCTTGGAGACACCTTCATCTTCCATACTCTATGTATCAAGGTTTGCATTTGAGACTCATTTTTTAATTCCTTATATGCACTACTCACTATAAATTCTTTTGACTTTGTCAAATCCCACTCCACCTCATCCTGGTTCTGATTCAGTGTTGCCTGACCCCCAATTATTGTGAATAATTGTATAAATTGGTCAAGGCTGGCTCTAGAGTTCAAAGGTTGGAAGTGTAAAGCTATGGATTGTGAGTGTAGTATCTGACTGACCATCTCCTGTTGATTTAGAGCTAATGCATATAAGTCTGGCAATTTTTGACTAAGACACCCATAACCCCAGTCATGATGCCAGAATTTGGTCCTCTCTCCATTGCCTATTTTCCTCTTGAGATGAATTTTACAAAACTGCTGAGCTTCTTTTAGAGTGATCTTGAAAAATTTGCAATTTGGCAATTGCCCTTCATCATCAATGTTGTATGCATTCAAAAACAAAGTCTTCCAAAGGCATGTTTCATATTTTTGCCATTGCCAGTACCATTTTGCCAAAAATGCATATAAAGAATTAATAACTTGAAGTAATATACAAAATATATGAATGTGTCTTTTAATAAAAATTGATAACATTTAACGAACAAATAATATTTTCTGAATAGACAAACAAGATAATTAAGTGAAATTAAAGTTAAATGTGATAAATAAATTGTCTGTTTAACTGAAATAAAGTAAGTATAATGAAATATTTAAAAACAAATGTTTGAAATTTTGAATTTATACGAGATTGATACAAAATATAGTTAATACATGATAACATTTATATGCTTCTTTAGAGTTTATTGTTTTGGACTGATTTACAATTTTGGTATACTTAAAGGTTGAATATATGTAAAATAGAAACTTAAAAAAAATAGGAAGAATGATCAAATGGCACAAGGCCACGTGGCTATTGTTGAGTGCAACACCACCTACTTATTCTCCCTTAAATCCTTAATTAAAGGGATCCCTTCTCTCTCCCGTAAATGAAAGAAAAACAAAAAACAAAAATTAAAATAAGAGAAAGGATGAAACGGGTAAATTTCCTCTTTTGTCGCTTGAACAAATTGAAACCATAGTAGGCAATATCGGCCGATACCGATCCGGATCGGCCGATACGTATCGGTATCGGCCGAGTCCGATCTGATACCGAGCCGATACTGATGGATTTTCTGTTTTTGATCCGATTTCTGCTATTTTGGTCCGATACCCAACTATCACGTAGCAGTAAAAGGTTTATATATACTAAGTATCCGTGATTAAATAGAATTCTATATAAAAAGGTTTAGAAATGGAGAAGGAATGTGAAATTGAGTAATGTGCCTCTACCACGTGCATGTTACTAACTAAATAGTAAATAGAAGGTGTTTTGGCTGTAATTGAGTTCGTTTCTTTATTCTTTCAATATGGAATATGATGCTATTTGCCTGATTTCAAAGTTCAACAAAATCTCAAATTCAATCCTCAATGATCGGTCAGATACTTGATGAAATACCAAATAAGCACAATTACAAGCCATATTTAAAAATAAAATAAAATAAAAGATTTGGTGATTGTTCAAATACATAACAAATGTTGTATAGTTTATATAACTTTTGAAAATTACATTTTGTCAGAGACAAAATGACAATTTCTTAAATGACCATCTGTTACAATGCATTAGGCCAGCAGCCGTACATATACCCTTTCTCCCTCATGAAATTGCTTATTGTACTCAATTACACTCATAAATTATTTCAATCTAGATAAAATAACATAGAACAGAAGTTTCAAACATAACAGTAACAACCTAATTAATTAATGTTATTATCTAAAAGGTTGAGATCTTAGTCTGATCATAGAACTATCCAGTGATCCCTCCTTCAGCCAAAGCAACTATCACGACATAGTTTTTTTTATCAAGATTCACTGCCAATTAAAAAGGTTCAGAAATGGAGAAGGGATGTGAACTGTCCAGTGATCCCTCCAACCAGCACGACATAGTTTCTGGCAATGAAAGAATGTGTTTATGGTTTTAATGCTTGTATTATATTGTATTAGTGGATTATTTGATTGTAATCATTTATCTAAACATAAATTATTGAAAAATTATTTTTTTATCAATTTTTTCCTATTTTTTAGTGTAAACAAGCTTCTGGCAAAAAAGTCCGATTTTCCAATCCAAATCGGCCGATACCGGCCGATACGCCGATCCCGGATCGGTATTGGCCCGGACCGATCCTGATCCCGATACCGATATTTCCTTCTATGATTGAAACATCAGATTGTTTTATCTTCTCAATTCCTCTCGGTATTGGTGGGGAAATTGATTGAACAGATTTAAGTATACAAGTCAATCTTGTGATAACTGAATTGGAAACCGTAAATTTTGTTTGTGCTATAAATGGTTTGCTTGATGCCACTACTTTTTTTAGTGAGTTTGTATCTAAAATCCAATATAGACACCAACTGCAAGTGTTCTATTGTTCTTGTGATATGGAGGACGTAACTCTGACCCTAGTACCGATATAGTCTATGTTTTAGTTATAGGGATCAATTTGTAAGAATTAAAAGAAAGGAAGGGGGTAATCTATCAATTTTTCATGCTGGGAAATATCCCCTTGTCAGAGGGGTTAAATTGCAAAAGAGGAACTTGTAATTTTTAAAATTTTTAAACCTCAACTCAAAGTTTGAATAATGAAATGTAAATAAATTATGGGCCTTTGGGCCTTTGAATGAAAAAGGAGAAATAAAATAGGAATAAAAGAAGTAAATATTTGAATAATTGGACTTGATCTTGGGGTTAGGACGTTATGTACAAGAAAATGTAAAATTGAAAAATAGTATATTCAATTGATTGCCCGAAAATTAATGAGTTTAGACCTTAATTATTTCTACTAAAAATTTGTTTAGACATATGAATTTGATTCGGACTGATAGACTAGAATCTTAATTATTTCTACTTGATGATTGGAGTGAAAGGTTAACAATTTAGATGAGTCTGGTAAAACTTAATTTAACTAAAATTATATAGTTCAATTTAATGATTAAGGAACCATGAAATATATGACAAATTATGGTATTGACTCATAATGAATAACAAAAAAGCATATAATTAATTATTGTTATATATAAATCGATTTAAAATGATAATTGTGTAAGTAATAGTAGGGCCGGCCCTAGCCCAGGGTACCCAGGGCAATGGCCCCGGGCTCTAAAATCTTCAGGACCGGCTCTGAGTAATAGTAAAAACGGTTATCTTGTTATAGGCATTGATAATGTGAAGCAAGACTTGAATGTACTGTCAGGAACAATTAATATGCAATGATTGATCACTCCATTTGTCCTACGATATCGGGTACGAGGTTATTGGATTAGTTTGAGATTTATGACTAGGAATTAAAACGTAACTCACCGTGCATTTTGATTATTTGATTGATTGCATTGATGCATCATATGCATAGCCCAATACAACTGAAACTGCATTACAGGTAAGTATGTTGATTGTCATGTTGATATTATTTATCGATTGGTTGATTCTTACTCGTTTTTCCTTGTGGGTTACCGGTTCATTATGCGAAGACAGAGAAACGCTTTTGGGTTATAATTGATAATAGAGTCACCTAAAGGTATGAAATTTGAGTTTATTATATCTGACAGGGTGCAGAGAATATATCTCTAGCATTATCCACTATAAAATGTCAAATAATTCTTATAAATAAATAGGAATGTGATAAAAATATAAGGATGTTATTGGCAATGCATACAAAAGATCCACACCATATGTTAGTATGTTATGTATATTGAATGGTAAAAAACGTGGTAGAATTGTCGCGCCTTCGGATCGGAGGTGTGACAACTATGCATAGCATGGATTGGTCTGTATTGCGGATTAATATATTTTTTTTTTAATTCTAATGATCGATCTGAACCTTCAGCATAATCTTCGTATGAATAATAAATGATTTTCTACCCATCTAAATAAGTAAAAAAAAATACAAATATAAATTTAGTTTTCAAGTACATATTCATATAAAAATCATATCCAATAGTTCGGATTAATTATTAGGATTTTCAAATAAAAAATTTGAGTTCATAGCGTGGAGCAATATACACTATGCATAGTAACATAGTCTCACTCTAATTATTTTCTATTAACTTTATGTACGTCATATTCAAATTATGAAAGACAAAAAATTTAGTTTTACATTTTTAATTCTGACAAGTTTTGACCGGAATTTTCGTAAAAAATATTAAATAAATATATGAAAAAATTAGACATTTTGACCTTCAAAAAAAAAAAAAAAATTAGACATGACAAAATTTGATCCAAGCAAAAGTATGTCCGATAAAATCGACGCCTAAACCCAACTCAAAACTGTTGAAATTAAACAATAAAATGAGCTAAATCCGTACTGAAAAATTCGATTCTGATTAAACCCGCAAATATCATGTATTTTAATATAAATTATCCGGACAAGAATGATCCGTAATCCGAATTATGTGAATATGAAATGATACTGAAGTATTAGATATATCTGCACCGGCAATTATCCATATATAAATTGACCCGCAACCTAGAAGAACCGATACCGACAAGCTACATAATTTAATCATATTTTGTCCGCGTAATTTATTGGTAGCCTATCCATTTGTCCAACAGCACATCTATAAAATTATTTGAAATGATTTGAAAAATATTAGCTGTCAAGATAAACAATTAACTCTCTCAAACAAATTACTCATACATGCATGTCCATAAAAACTTAATACATGCATTACTAAATTACTATAAAAAATATTAATATATACACAATTTGGGCTGCAAACGAATTGAACTGAATCGAACTTAACTCAGTTCGAGTTCGAGTTTGAATCAATTTTAAACTGAACTAGTTTGAATCAATTTTAAACTGAACTAGTTTGAAATTGAAGCAGGATTTTCAACTAAAAATAAGAGTTCGAGTTTGATTCGGTGTGATTCGAATTGAACTGATTCAAAATTAAAGTAGAATTTAAACTAAAAAGAAGAGTTTCAAACTAAGTCAGACTCGGTTCAAGTTCGATTCGAACCAATTTTGAATCTAACTAGGTTTGATTTATTTCATAATTGAGCTAATTTGATTCGTTTTGAATCGAATTTCTTTTCAAATCGAACTCAATCAAATCACAAGCTACGAGCTTTTTGTGCATCCCTAGTAACACAATAAAGCAATTAATCCGACTCCAAACACGATGCAACATGTTCTATATGTGTCAGAAACCTCATTTTAATTATCCGCAACACACTGTGACCCGAACCAAAATATTATGACATCTTGAGTCGATCTGTCCGGCCGTCCACATATCGGATCGGATCCGAAATGAATGCCAATAAAACGGATTGAAAAAAAAAAAAATGGGAATCAGTTCCGAGCTTTCCATCTTTACGTTGCATAATTCTGCGGTTAATTTACCAACTTATCTCTAAATTTGATATTGTGATTAACAACATTATCCGGATTACATTCTATCTTTATACAGATGAAAAATGCCATAACGAATCTCTCTTTTTATTCTTTTGAGAGTGGGGGTGTCCGAGTGGAATTCGTATCCTCTGAGATATCTTAAACTTTGCGTGACTTTATGGTAAATGCCAACCGTTTAAATGCGTTCTACACGAATCTCAAAGCACACATAATTCTGACCCCCTACATCAGCCCGAATAGGAACCGGACACGTCGGTCACGCAAAAGTTGAGATATCTCAGAGGATACGCACCCGTCCGAGTGTGGGACAGTGTCAGCGCGAATTCGTATCCTCTGCATTAACTCCAAAAAGAATCTTTTGAGTTAATGCATCTAGACCGTTCGATCTGCTTTAATATACGTACGAGTTAGATTCGCACTAATATTAAGATCCCTTGTGTTATAGACGGAGGACCGGATTGGCTCCTTTTTAAATCAGACGGTTGACATATATTAACTCAAAAGATGCTCTTTTGAGTTAATGCAGACGATGTGGACTCGTGTCAGCGCTGCCATATGTATTAAATGGCATTGATATTTGAGAAAACCAACGGTGGGATGAAAATTTTCTTAGTTTTCTCTCACATTTGTTTTAGTTTAAAAAGAAATTACATGAATTTTTTTTTTCTCGCTTTGATTTTTACTTAAGCTAAGCAAGAAATACCGAAGACTCAAAGTGTATCAATCTGAGTACGAAAAACTAAAAACTGGCTACCTTGCAATCGAAGCACGACATTACTGTCTCACTTACTCTTTCTAAGACGTGTACTAATTAAGTCTGTTTTTCTATTTTTTTTTCTTGCTTAGTAATGTCTAAAGGTATCCAATTGTATTGATATATGTATTGATATGAACTGATTGATCTGTGTATTGATATGGATTGCTATATGTATTAGCTTATATTGAGTAATGAAAAACTCTCGGAGTCAAGGGCGGACCCAGTGTGTTTCAGAGAAGACAACTGCCACATTCTGAATTTTGAAGTTTTATATAAATTTATAGGTTTGGTTCAACTTTGTCCTCCTCTGAAATTTTATTTGTCCCCTATGGACTTTTGATATTTAATTTAATGTTAAATTTAGAGTTAAAAATATGATAATTTTTTTGAATTCTAATTGGTAATTATAATTATAAGTCAGAATATTAAAAGTTAAAAGTCAAAGTATTGAAAATTAGAAATTAGAGCATTGGTTTTTTTATCTAATATCCAATTAGCTAATGGATTTGAATCCGATTCGTTAATTTCTTGCTCCTCCCTAACAAAAAATTTTGGCTTGAATTTTTTTTTTTAAACCACGTGTTAGATAGACAGTATTTTAGAACATAAAATATTTCAAATCGACAAAACTTTTTCTTATTTATCGTATTAACTTAGATCAAACGGTACATATTGAAAAAAATAATAATAATAATTTACAATATGAGCAGAGATAACGTTGGCTCCACGCCTCCACTGTTGAGTTCGGATTTTAAAAGGAAGAGTTCTGGAAGATTTGGATCACTTGCTTAATAGGAGATCAAAAACATGATTTTTCAGGATAAAATATGGACCGTTCGATCTTAAAGAAAAAAATGCTTAAAGTTATTAAATGTCCGTGTAATTCGTGAGAAGATCAATTCAAGATAATAGCACGCACCGACGCACGCAGATAATCCTGTACTTTTTTCTTTCTTAGGCATAACACGCTCGTGCTTAGACAAGCACGATTGCATATATCCAAAGTCCAGACAATAACATAATTAATAGAAGGCCTAGAATATTCTACTGCATCACGTTAAAGAACAAGGCATCCATAACCTTATCGTTAAAGAACTTCTAGTTGATTTTTAAAAAAACCACATAATTTGTATAATTATCTGCATTATTAAAATGCACATGTTATATTTACTTTCACAATACTGTTGTTATTATTGATGGCATACGTACGTAATTTAAAAACCACAGTGCATTTACCAATAAAAATATATTATATTGTACGGTCTAGCTTTCTCGATAATAATTTTGAACGAGAAATTATAATTTCTTTAAAATCTTACTTTATTTTTTTTCAAACTACAAATGGTTACTCCTTATGGTGTTGTGGAATGTATTCCTATCTTATTATAATAGATTATTTCTAAGAATTTTGAAATTTGACTATTGTAAAATAAACAATAGTTATTTTTTATTTGACTATTCTAACTATTTTTATTTTGCAATCAAAATATATCCGTAAAATTTTGAAATGGTAGAAGCATATATTTAGATTGTCTGATTTTACATATGTAATTTTGAAATTCGACTCAACGGTCAGATGCTGTACAGTTCAGCAGTGAAGTGCAGTTGGATGCTGGTGGCCGCAACTATGTACGTGTAGCAATAACGCTGTAAAATACTCAACGTCTCCAATTGTCAAGAATTGGAGAGAGGTCTGAGAGACTGAGACAATACCTATTCCACCTTCCCTGTTTCCTCTTTTCCCTTTCTTCTTGAACCCCCCAGGCCCTAACGCAAGAACAACCCAACCGACCATGCCAATTTCTTCACTGGAGGCGTACCAACCTTTACGCATGGGCTTCCTCACTCTCCCCTCCGTGTCATCTCCGGAACCTGACCCCGACCTCAACCCAAACCCAAACCCGATTGTAGATCTGCTCTCACTACTAGACCCTGACCAAGACCCGTTAATCTCCGACAGAGAACCGGTCGACCACTTCGACCAGTTGCCAGACCCGATTCTTCTTCTTATCCTGAATCGGATCGGCGATGTAAAGTCCCTCGGCCGCTGCTCTCTTATCTCCCGCCGGTTTAGGTCCTTAATCCCACTTGTGGACCGGGTCTATGTAAGAGTTGACTGTGTTATCCCGGACGACGCTGCCACTGCCTCGACTTCAACCAATCAGAGTCGTACACGCGGCACTGGTATCTTCTCCCACCTCACTCGTGCTTTCCATGTCTTAAGTCACTTCGTAACCCCTTCTCGTAAAATTCTTTCGTCTTTTCAATCAAGCTCCTCTGGTTCAGATGTTTCGCACCACTCCCCTGATGAGGTTTTAAGAAATTTCAAAGAACTACGACATTTGCAAATTGTACTCCCTGACGGTGAACTGGGCTTGGATGATGGTGTACTCCTTAAATGGAAGGCCGGGTTTGGCTCAACACTGGAGGCCTGTGCGATTTTAGGCGCTTCTTCGGTCTTAAGCAAACCTGAAAACCCAAACAATAGTTCTTGCAACAAAGCTGGAGAGGAAGAGATGATCAATAGTGCCATTTTGAAGCTTCGTGTTATATGGACGATCAGTGCGCTAATTGCTGCTTCTTCCCGGCACTACCTTCTAGAAAAGATTGTGTCTGGCCATGAAACCCTAGAGCAACTCGAGCTTTCAGATAAAGATGGTCAGGGAGTGCTGACAATGGATAACAGACAGTTAGAGGAGTTCCGGGTAAGTCCCGCTTCAGCCAGTCAAGGGGCACATAGGACAGTTGTACCAGCACTTAGCGTGAAGCTCTGGTATGCACCTATGCTGGATTTACCCGGCGATATGAGGCTTGAGGGGGCTACACTTGTGGCTATACGACCGAGTGGCTCTGAAGATCTGTCTGGGGATTGGGTTTTGGATGCATTTGATGAGCCATATCAGAGTGCTGTAAGAATGCTTGTGGCTAGAAGGAACTATTGTATTGAAATGAACTCATTTTAGAGGTATGAAATTGCTATAATGAATTTTAAGTTGTATAAATGCACATTCTGCTTTTAGCCTTCTATGCCTTGATTGTTAACTTGTTATGCTGATAGTTCCCCAAATTGGTAATTAAGTGATTCCGGAACTAAATCAGTTTTGTAAACCCTAGTTTGTACAATCCAGATTCTATTCAATGGGGTCGAATTGTGCCTTAATCCATCTTAAGCTAGTTTCAGATAGGCTTATTTTGGGTTTGATGTAGTTTAAGTTAGTGATTGCTTTGTTAGGTGTGAGAAAGCTTGTTACTGGTTCCCTCAATTAATCCTACTCAAGCCTCACTTTACTCTAAATTGTGCAAGCAATCAGTTGACCTCATTCTGCCTTGATAAATTTTTACCTCAGTTTTCTGCAATTAAGCCCCCTGTTTATTTGGTGCCCTTTAAATTTTCATTAAACAACACATAAGAATTAGGCAAACCAAATTGCATAGTTAAAAAGGACCGCCCGAACCACAGCCATTCCACCCAAAATAATAATCAAATAATAAAGGTACTTAAGTACTAAAAAGGGAGCGATGGCTGGTATTGCCTGGTATGACAACTTCAATTATGATGGATTGTTTTTTTTTTTTTCAAGTGTTTGTGATTGATCATAAAATTAGTAACCTTTAATTGTTGCATTTGCATGAGACAGAAACATCTAATTAATTGTTGGATTGGTGTGTGGGACAATCTAAGCTGATAAGATTCCGCAAAACTTGCTTATACCATGATGGTATAATTAGATGAAAGCATTAACAAGTAGTGATATGCTTATATCATGATGGTAGTTACTGAGCTTGTAACAGATGTACTTGACAATTCAAATCCATTAGGGTTCTCTATGCCCGTTTGATATTTAACAAGCTGAACTGATTATTTCTCTTCTTAAAATTTGGGTTTATTTTCAGAATGGTGGATTGACATTTCAAAAGCTTGAAGGGTATTTTGGTACTTATGCTAGCTTGCTGAGATAGACTCTTGAAGAACTTTGGTGGCTGAAAAAGTTGTAGTTCAAGTTTCTTTATGCTTCCTTTTGTAAATGATGTGTTTCTACTGTGTCTTGTTTATATTTATGTCGTAGTCAATCAAATATCTGAATGCCAACTCTGTAGGTTTATAAATCAATTCAAACTTATGGATGAAGTCTCTAAATTTGTTAATGTCTTTTAAATATTTGGTCAATCTAAAATACATATTGATCGGTTAATTATGTGGCATCTAGATTTGCATTTCAATCTTTGATCTAGGGTTGTAAACTGATCGGATAGTGGTAAAATCATATCCGTAACCACTTTTTTAACTCTTTTTTTGGAATACAGATCAGATATTAAATGCATATATCCATATATATATATATATATAGAGAGAGAGAGAGAGAGAGTAGAACTAGGGTGTTATTAAGCTCACCAAAACTTTGGTGAGCTTAATTCTAAAACTCATCAAATTAATTTTAAATAATGAATCTGAACTATTGAAATCTGTCCTCCTTACGTGTGATGCATCTACATGTGAAATTTTTAAACATTTGAATTAATTTAGTATAAAGTCAAGCGGTCAAAAAACGTTTAAATTTGAATATTACACCGCTTGACCTTATGCTAAATTAAATTTTGGAGTAAAAATAGGGTGTTCGCTCACCAAGTCTATGAACTCAACTCAAAAATTTAAGTGATTGATTTCAAATGATTTATTCAAGCCGTTGAAACCATCAAATTTATAAATTTTCAAACTAATTTAGTATAAAGTCAAGCGGTCAAGATAAGATAGTTGATAGGTTAATTTTAATGCGTTCATTTTTTATTATTTTTTTACCGTTTGACCTTATGCTAAATTAATTTAAAATTTTATAAATTTGATATGTAAATGCATCATTCGTGAAGTAGATCGGCTCTAATGATTTGAATAAATCGTTTAAAACCAATTCAATAGATTTTTGAATTAAGTTCACAGGACAAGTTCTAGTCAATTTGGTTGCCTTTTGAGTTTTGATGGGACTTACCATATGGAATTTACAATTAGTCTTGACAGATTTTTATTTCTTTCTTTGCATGCGGTGTTGTCTCTAATTTCCCAACGAAACTGTGTATCTGGGTTATTGTATTTTCATAACCCAGATATGCCACATAAATCTGTCATGGGCTCTAAAAATTGATCCGAATTCTATTATGAGCCCAATGGACTAAGATATGCCACATAAATCAGACTGAGCTTTGATTCAAGGGAAAAGGGGCACAGCCAGAAAAAAAAAAAAAAAAATCTTTATTTTACCAGTGCTTTGAAGCTCTTTCTTTCAACAATCTTATGTACATCTACTTTAGCATCGCCAAAGTTTACATTCTGTCCCATATTTTGTTCCACTGTACCTTTTACAAATATATCATGCTTTCTGAATAATTCTGCGTTAACAAGTTACGGTTTATACATCCTATTAAGCATTCCTTTCTTCCTACTGTGCTGGATTTCTATTGTAACTCGAATGGTGGTTGGGACTTGGGAGTCGCTATTAGGTTCTCTGTTAAACACTTAAAACACAAAATTCCCATGTTAGGTGAGTCAAACTCATGTTCAGGCAATACTATCCATGAGATAGCTTTATTTGATCTCATAATGGTTAAAACAATAATTGCCTACATTAATTAAAAGTTGAACCTGGATGTCCCTCCCAAGAAGTAGCTGAATTCAACTCTTCATTGATTAGTGATAGCAGTGTAGCATCCACCACATCTAATTATTTTAACATGTGCTCATGAAATATCGCTTTCAGGAAAGATGAGCATATAGCCATATATGACCTTTCATAATGAAATGAAGAAAACATGCTCAAGTTTGCACAAGCCCCTTCAAATCAAAGGTTTCTTGGTGATGTTCTCATGTAGTTATTGCTCGGGTCACTAAAAATGTGTTGTGACATTATTATCCAAACTAAAATATAGCTTCTGCCAGAGCTCAGATTTTCTACCACATAAAATTTTGCACATATATGCGCACACGTGAAATTTCGGTGCTTTATTTTTATCATTCAATTAAATTTAATTGGATTCAGGTCAATTTATTAGATTATGTAAAATGAATGGATATAACAGTTGGGAGATAAATTAAGCGATCTAGAGCATTGAAGGATGCCATGTTATAAGTGTTTGTTCCATTGTTTTTATAATTCTATCACTTTCTGTGTTCAATGCTCCTAGACCTTTTTCTTTATTTTTCTTTTGAAAATCAAGAAATTGATATAAAATTTTCTTCAAAAAAAAGAAGAAGTTGATATAAAAATTGAGAGATTAATTTGAGCGACCTCTAGAGCGTTGAAAGAATCATAACAATTACTTTAAATGTAGTTTTAACACTTCTCTTTGTCTGAATAATTGGATGATAGACTAATTAGGAGATGGTCTCAAGATGATCACTTTACGGTTCACTTTTTTAACAAATAGTTGGAATTTGGGGGAATGCTCAATTTTGAGTATGATACGATATGGAAATTACATTTACCCTTGAAAATTAAATTTTTTTTCTCTGGTTGGTGAAAAGAGATAAAATTTTAACAAGATATAACTTGTCCAAAAAAGGATGGCAATGTGACTTGTGCTTTTTGTTAGTACGAAAGTACTGAACATTTATTTATTCATTATTCTTATATTAAAATGATTTGGGAATGGTTTACGACTCATAATAATTTCATTTTTGAGTGTGACTCTCTGGAGGATCTTTGGATGCTTGATGCATATGTACCTTTGAAAGATAAACTGTTGGTTGAATTGTTAAGAGGAACTGTTTTATGGACAATTTGGTTAGAAAGAAATAAAGTAATATTTAATTATTCTCAACCCATGTTTATTAAGGCAATAGGTTTTAAGATTATTTCATTAGCTACATTCTGGTGTAAATCTAAGTCGATTAAATCTTTCTTTAAATTAAATCTAATACTTCCATCTGATGTTAAGGACCTCCCAGATCCAATACTGGAGGAGGAAGAGGTTGTGACACTGATGCTATCCATAGCAAGAGAGGAGGAGCAAATCCAGGCTTCTGGAACTGGCAGCCTCCATATCAAATGTCTGGAGAAGAGTTGACGAATGAGGATTTATTGGATGATTAGTATTCTCTTTGTTTTCTTGATTTTGTAGTTGTTGATATATTTGCTTCGTGGTTTTGTTATGCCTTGTAGTGGTTATTTCTTATATGTTTTTAGTCTTTTGATGTTGATACAAACTATTGTAAAAAGACTTTTGTATTTTATTTTGGTATTTATTTTAGGTATTATATCAAGTATGCTTGATATCAATGAAATCGGTGGTAATACCACTATTTTTTTTATTTAAATGTAGTTTTTAATATGCATGTGGTAATGAGATATGTATTCGCTGCTTTTCTAGCAAGAAAAGCTTCATGCTCTTCTTTTCTCTCATATCTCTCTTCAAAAAAAAAGAGAAAGAAAGAGAATCACGTGGGATGGAGAGGAGGAGAGAGATAGAGAGAATAAGTGAATAACAGTGAAAGAGGAGGGATTTCAAGAACACCAGATCCTATTCCATGGTAATAGGCTACTGCATAACACATTCCTATTAGCGATACAAAAATACATATATGGTAGGATATGCAAATGAAATATGAGAATATGTATTTTTTTCTAAAAAGGTCATGATTAAAGCTGTAACCGCAAGTTATCAATAACAAGGATTTTAGCAATAAAAATGAAGGTTAAAATCTCATAAAGATCATTATGCCCTTTATTTTTTAAATATACATTTATGAACTTCTAGAATGTCTTTAAGGTTATGGCCAATTTCCTAGTTAAGTATAGTTAGTCTTGTGCATATGGCCAGCAATCAAAATAAGGATGCCAATAGCTAAATGATGGTTTGCACCATCACTCGACCATAGACTCTTTGTTATTGGATCTAAGCCTCCTCGAGAAGCAACAAAGTTTGCATACTTTGACCAATTCAAGGCGAGGAATTAGGTTTTGTCTAAAAAAAACTTGGACAAATTTTATCTAAATTATTGTTTAAATTGTCATATTAGTTTTAAAATTCATGAACACATTTAAAACTCAATAAATATAAATAATTTTGTAAATTCAAATTGTCTATGTGAATTTTGACTTCGTAACTTGGATAAAGCTCACCCTAAATCTCAATTCATGAGGAAGCAGTATCTCTTTAGTATCAACTCTATATTGAAACGTTGATTTGAACCATACCAACTCTAATAATTTAATTAAAAAATTATAAATTTTATATGTAAATACATTATATATGAAATATAACAGTTTCAACATTGTATTTGTATTTTAATCAAATTTGATAAATTGTAAAATTAAATTCATCAAGAGACTGAACTTAGAAATACGCTATCTTTACTCAGTGTGTGTATAGTATATATACACACAAGTCATGTCTGTATAATAAGATACCAGATTAAGTTATTTAAAAATTAAACCCACATAAAATAAATATAGGTAGATTAGGCCTTTTGAGGGATTATCCGCAAAAGCAAGCAACATTCACAGCATTCCTCGACCTAATGCGAGACTTCAGTAATTCTAAACAAAACATGCATCTATTATTATGGCTTAAGCCACTGTCATGGCGAAACGTGTCCCAAGGAAACCCAATCAGAAGTTGACAAGTGGCGACCTCTGAAGGAAGCAATTAATCCTTGAGCAGCCCACTTGACATAGACAAAGGTGCTAAAGGATCATATCATGTCTTTAATTCAGGATTATCTATCCACGGGCTTTTAGTTTCTCTCGCATGGCAATGCACACGCCCCTTGCATCCTTTTCTTTATTTATTTATATTTTTAAATTTGGTCTGGAGCTTTTCAATCACTGCTCCCTAGATTCGCAGATTTTTTTTTGTTTTTTGTTATATTAGATATGGATTCACAAATTGTACCCATCTACTAGTTAATTCTTTGTGACCTGATTGCCCATCAAGAGTAATTTTACTTGAAGAATTTATTGAGTTCATAATTAAGTTACAATGAAATTTCAACAACTTTTAGAACTCTAGTAAGAAAAATATTTTAGTTTTATTTCAGATAATGAGCAACTACCATACAACCATTGCTATAGAAATTGATGCCTCAGCACATTTACAAAAAAAAGTTTAAAACACTCAATGTGAAATCAAGTGGAGTCAAGAATAGAAAATTATTTATCACTAGCTCATTTTTTTTTTCAAAATACAGTTATATTGTTATACTTTTTTAAAAAATTATAAAAATATAGTTAAAGTTTTAAAAATTATATAATTTTGTCTATCCTGAAATCTTTCTTCAACATATGTTTTTATTTCTATGTTTTATACATTTCTCAATTTTTTTTGTCCATCCAACTAATTATCTTGGCAACGTCCTAGAACAAATTTGAAACTTACAAAAACCCCGCATTTGTCTGCACAACAAAGTGAAATTCAAATCACCTAAGGTAACATAATATTTGTGTTTAGATATGGACCGTTCAATCAGTATTTTCACGAAATGAAAGAGGCTATGTGCATTCTTGCTCGGACCGGAGTGGTTTGGATTCTGATCAGACAATCTGCATGTAAACATAATTATTTTGTTACCTCAATGATATGAACTCCAACCAAGTGCATGCGCCTGGGTGCAAAAGTTGGATTGAATAGCAGAGGTGCTTTATTTTTGTATTTCTCACGAAAAAGAATAAAATGAATTTATATCCAGAATGTACGGAAGCATCACTTGATGGCTTCTAAATCTCCCGCAGGGGGCCGGGCTTCCGGCCACGCGTCGGCCAGGCTGTGCTCATCTCGACGCTCGGCTGCTCTACGCGCGACAGTCCACAGCCGTGGATTTGGATCGGGAAGCACAGATTATTTAATTTCCTAATACTTTAATACCATCAACTAATCAGGCTGCTTTTGCTTGCTTTATTTATTCTATGTATTTCTTGTTTCTTTACTCGTTTTTTTTATTTAATGAATGGGATTCTGGGCTGCGCACCAAATTAGGCAGCGCACTGAGCCCAACCGCCTTTTTTTCTGAACTCGGATATTCCGTGGATATTCTATCTATGGTATGATGTGCCAAGTTAAGATGATTTGAAATTGTGACTCATGCTATGCATTGTATTGTTTTCATTTATTTTTTTCTTTAGAGGGGAATCCCCTAGGACATGATCTGTTTCTTCCACCAATGCTTTCGTTGCCTCGGACCTCGGTCCGAGAATACAGGGCCTTTTGTAATTTTGGTAAAGCATTTGTACCGGCTGGTCCCATCTCCTGTGAATCTGTGATTAGACCAGTGTTATAAAAAACGTCCGTTTAGGCCAGTTAATTGTTAGCGGTGACCGTTATGAATTTTTCTGATTAATTGGCCGATTATTTCTGATTAATTGCTTAACAGTATTCTGTCCGTCCAACGACCGCATACTGTTATTTACAATACTGAATTAAACCATTATAGGTGAAGGTTTAATTTCAATTTTACATAGCACAAATATTATTTCTTATTATTCTGCATTATATTAGCTGTGTGTGGAGTAAGAATTGTATATAAAATTTGTACGGTTATGCTACAAGATTCACAGAAAAATAAGTGCAGGGATCAAATTGTTGGGGGATTATTTGACTATTAATTTGACATTTTTTATAATGTTTTTTTTTTCTAATCATCTGAAGATAATTAAATATGAAAATATAAGTTATAAGTATATTATCTGACATATATATAGTCTAACAGTCAAAATTTTGTATTGTTCAAGTATTCTTTGTTAATGCATTCATGGCTCCTAGCTTTCAACCAGTGTTGTAAAAAACAGCTGTTAGTAGTGACGGTCATCAAATTGTCATAAATTTTTTCAACTAATCAGCTGAAAATTTCTGATTATGACTGATTATTTTTTATTATTTTCAATTAACCGTTTAACAGTATTTTGTCCATCCGACGAACACATACATATTGTTATTTACAACACTGCTTCCAACAACTAAAACTACAAGTCATATACCGTAAAACCTAGCACCTACGGCCTAAAGGTCCTGAGAAAATGAAAAATAGTACCAGAAAATGAAGTAACCGGAAAAAAAAAATGCTCCTTTTAAGAGAGGCTGAAGGTTGAAGAGGTCAATAAAAATTCTCCGTTTGAAATTAGGTTAATGTGATTTAATTTGGTTTGATCTTTGAGAATATAAATTCAAAATGATGTTTGAAATAATTTGTAATAGTTATTTGACAACATGTTTGAGTAATTATGTAAAATGACAACATAACAGTAAATCAAGTGATTAAATAGAGACGCCTTTCCGATTTTAATGGAATTATGATTATCAGAAGTTGGAAATGGATTAGGCCAGGTTTAGTTTTATATTAAGCATGTGACGAGGATTAAAGGCATAAACTACTTTTAAGTGATAGAGATGGAATTTCCAACAGGTGACTTTTCATATGAAAATCATTATCTTAGATAATTGTGTTAAGCGTGATCTTTTTAGTCAAATTTAAATTCAAAAATTGAACAGTGGATCTTATAGTTGTTCTTGTTGTTCCAGATGTACAAGCCCTTGATCGGCTAGCGAATAAGGTTAGATGGATTTGTTGGACAGAAAATTTGGTACCTTTTAGTAGTGCATTTTAATTAGTGTTGTTAAAAATATCAGTTTAAGTTGATTAATCAGTCGATTAGTTATTAGTGATGATCAAATCATTACGAAATTTTCTAACTAATTTACTAATTATTTCCGATTATTTTTTATTAAATGCTCGGCGGTAATATCACTAGTGGAAAAACTAGAATTAGGATTGGTTATTTACGCACATTATGACCAAAATTTAACCAATTCTGATCTGGGCGATACTAATACGAAACTAATCTAAATTGGTTAAATAACCGATCCTAAAAGTTTGAATTAGGATTAGTTATTTTAAAAAACCAATTTTAATAGTACTATTATGATCGGTTATTTAAAATAACCAATTCTAATGACCAACTATCAGGATCGGTTTTTTTTCAAAATAACCAATCCTGATGTTATATTGAATCTATTAAAAATATTATTTTATTTGGCCAATTTTCATATATATTTACTGGCTAGCATTAAATATTTTTTTATTTACCATTGATTTATTGGAGCTCAAAACCAATTAAGAACACAAAATAAAATTCATGAAACACAAAAAAAAAAGTATAATGGTAGAAGAAATTTGGTGCAATAGCAAAATAAAATGCATGAAGTACAATAAATCAGCATCCTTAAAACCATAAAAAATATAAATTCATGAAATACAAAAAGAAGTACAATGGTAGAAGAAATTTGATGTAATGGCAAAATAAAATGCATGAAGTACAATAAATCAGCATCCCTAAAACCATTAAAAAATATAAATTCAGACATAATGATAATTGAAACATAAATCAGCATAAATTAATACAGGGATAACATAGATGTAAAAATGAATTTAACCTTGTCCTTCAAGCCAGCTGTTTGAACTTGGAAGAGATGGATGACACATCCTTGTCAGGGCCTTTTTTTGACTTGATCGAGATCAGAGAGAGAGAGACAGAGATCACTAAGTTGAGAGGCCCCGGAGACAGAGAGAGAGACATGGAGGAGAGGAAGAGACTGACACAGAGAGAGATAGAAGAGTTGAGAGACGGGTTTGATTTCGCTAAGTTGAAAATGAGAGGCGGGAAATGAAAATAAGAACCTTAGAAGAGGGAGAGACTGAGACAAAGAGAGAGAAAAATGGAGGAGTTGAGAGGCGGGTTTGATTTTCGCTAAGTTAAAAATGAGAGGCGTGAAATGAAAATAAGAACCTTAGACAGGTTATATAGAGAGTTATTAGGATTGGTTAATATAAAAAAACTGATTCTAAAAAAAATGAAGATCGGTTATTTCGAAATAACCGATCCTAATAGTATTACTATCGGTTAAATAAACAACCGATTCTAATAGTAATAGTATTAGGATCAATTATTTTTGACCAACTCTAATACTACACTACATTAGGATCAGCTATTTATATTAACCGAGTATCAGGATCAGTTAATATAAAGAACCGATCCTAATGATGCATACATTAGGATCAGTTCACTAAAAATGCCGATCTGAATAGTTTTTAGGATCGGTTTTTAAAAAAAAACTCATCTATATAGGTATTAGTATTGATGATTTAATATAACCGATCGAGATAGGCCGATCCTAATACCAGTTTTTCCACTAGTGTATGTCCATCCAACGACCATATATCGTTATGTACAACACTTATTTTAATATGAGTTGTGATTTAATTTTTTATTATGACAAATTAATTTTTGATCTAATAATTAGATTATATCTTTTATATAAAAATCGTCTGTTTGAAAACTTAGTTGAAAATCATTTATAAATAGTTACAATCATTTAGTTATAACTTATAAGCAATATATAAATGTAAGTGAAAAATAAATTTGGTCAACAAATCCAGTTCTCACAAACTGGACAAATTCTCGTGTTTGTCCGTTCAAAGTCAAAAATTGGTTTTAGAATATGTTCGACTTGCATTTTTCTCATAAGAATTAAATGAGATTTTAGCTATATTTCTCATTTTTCTCCCAAATTCAGTTCAGAGGACCCATTGAAAAAGACAGTTTAGATTTAGAGATGAACTCTACCGCTCTTCAAAATTAGGACCGTTGAAAATATTTTTAATTGCATATTACTGGTCTAGTTATGCTCTTACAAACTTTTTCTTATTTTAAATAGGTGAGAAACTAAAAAATAAATACATATTTTTATAACAAATTAGATGTCTCACAACTAATGTTAAAGTACAACTGAATACTCATTTCAGTACGTTTTTATAATTATTTTTATGTGTCTTGATCCGTATGAATTTTTGCAAATTAAATAGTGAATTTTCGAATTTGTAAAATTCAATTCCGTACAATTTCGGAACAACCAAATAGTTAATAATACAAATTACGGTCATGGATTGAAATTTCTGTCTTGAAGTTTTAAACAGTTAGCGAAGTTGCAAGGAAATTTACTATTTAAAATTGTAGTTTTGACTTTTGACTAACGAAACCCATCATACATGAAGTTTTACCTTTATCTAAAGGAAAGAAAAATTTCATGTTTTAGTTCTCGAACTATTTAAAAAGCCAGTTCCATTTCTAAAAAAAAAATTGGCCCCTCAATTTGAAAATGGGAACAAAAAATTGATTTAAATTTTTTTTAAAGTTTTGAACCGATTTGACGTGAATAAAATGTCTGAAGAACAATTTATATATATACTTAGAAGGTTTAATCCAATTTGAATATTTTTTAAACTAAAAGTTCGACATTGAAATTATATAGTATAATTAATTTTAGATATTATCTTTCACGTGGAAATACATCATATCAGGTAAGTCAAAATTTAAGATAAAAGAAAAACAATTCCTTAATTATCTGAACATAAAAAAACTCCTCATATTAAAGGCGGATTTAAGAAGAAATTAGTAAAAACAACAATCATTCTCTCATATTATAAGAATCAATCTTTAATCTAATAAAAATATTATTTTGTGTAAAAGGTTATATGTTCAAAATTTTAATAAAAAAAATATTGTGAATATTAAACTACCCTCCAACCTTACTAAAAATAAAAACAATCCACTCGTATCGCCTTCAACAATAATCGACAAAAGCAAGTACTTTTCCAAAGTAGTCAAATAAAATATTTTTAATGCGTTGTCGTGTTACAGTAACATTTCTATTTTATACTAACATCAACTTCTAACTCCTAATAACATTTTATTTGAATTCAACTACCCCGTATTTTTTATATTTCATTGTCTTATATTTTATATATTTTTTTTCAATATGTAATTTGAATATGATATCTATATTAAAATATACATGAAAATCAAAATTATTTACTATTTTTTAAAATAGGTACACCATTGTTGTTTCTGGACCATAAAAAACAATAATTTTGTACCTATCTAAAAAATAGAAAAAAAATATAAGATTCGGTCTCCAAACATATATTAATATGAATATCATATTAAGCTGTTTAAATTGACAATTTAAATTTTAAAAATACAATTATAAAATATGAGTTACAAATAAGATAAAAACGACATATAAAATATTATATTACATGCATGCTTCACAAATTCCAAATTTACGTCTGTAGAGATTAATTAATTAATACTCAAACGAACAGCTACAGTCTAAGATATTTAAATTGTCGGCAAAAAAAGAGAGTAAGAAATTCAAAGATTAATAAATAATTGACTTGATAATGGAATATGCTGTCCCCACAAAAGAATAGTAATAGGACATTAGTTTGGTGTACTTCCACTGAATAATGGCCTTAATTTAGATTAATTCATGTGGATGAATGGAATCAATGGATGCATAGATTGCGCACAATTATGCCCTTTTAAGCAAATTAACAAATATTCTGACATCACAAAATAATATAATTATAGTAATATGGTGAGAACCAATCATCAGTCTAGTGGTAAATTAACAAATATTCTGACATCACAAAATAAAATAATTATAGTAATATGGTGAGAACTAATCATCAGTCTAGTGGTAAATGTAATGATTTTTGTAATGAAAAATTGTAGATTTTTATGTTTTTATACAGTTCAGACTCACTCATGAATTGATAAATATGTGTGTGTGGAGAATACATAAATTCAAATTTCAAGAGCTACACGTTATATATATATTTTATATTTCAACCTCCTTGAATTTAATTTCTGATTTCATCTTAGTCCAAATAAAATTTTAGTTTTAGATATTAAAAAAATTTATATGTAGAAATTTGAGAGGGAAAAAAACTATATTTATATACTGTGAGTCTGTGACTATTTATAGGCTACATAATTTAAAGAGCCATTATAAAAGTTTTGTATAACATGATTTGATATATTTTCTAATTAATACTAATTGATTTATAATTAATTCTTTATTTTTTAACACTCTTTTCTCTGATAAAAGTCAAGTTCGCTAGCGTCTTCGCACTTCACCACTTAAGTGGCTATCTTCGATTTTTTTTTTTTTGTTTTTTTGTTCAAACTAGCATGTGTCTTTGCATGTAGCTTTTTGCTTGACTAGTCGATAAAATTCTTCCTTAAGCTGGCTTGTGTCATTTTATTCTTGCTTACTTATTTTAAAAATTGACAGTGTTGAGGAATACATAAATGTTTTGAATTGTTATTCTTTTAAGATCAAACCTATTTTCTTTCTTTCTTTTATGTTTTTGTTGTTTTTGTTTCTTCTTCTTGATTTGTCACTCAGGTTGGGATCGAATTATGTTTTGATATCATGTAGAAATTTGAGAGAAAAAAGAATTAAATTTATTGATTTCTAATAAAATTTCAATTCTTATATTTAAACAACCGTTAAAATATTTTCTATAACATAATTTGCTATATTGACAAATTAATACTAATTCATTTCTAATTAATTTGATGCTATCTCTAATTGATTTTTATCGTGCAAAATGATATATAGTTTACAACTTTACATCCAACTTCAAAAGAAACATAGTACTACGGTAAAAAATAAACTGAAAAGAATATCTTGTCTATTTTTTTTTTTTGGGGTCCAATCATACAATGTCATAGTCAGACCAACTAGGCAACTACGACCCCAACATCAAACGAAACAAAAAAAAAAAGGATAAAATAAAAATACAGATACATGCTTTATTTAATTATACAAATAAAACATCAACAGGAGTTAGTCGGGCCACAATATTTTATTAGGAGAATATATAACCAAATCTTGTTTGATCCAACGCTTAAAGAGAAACTTACAACTTCCAAGATGCCTAGAGGTTTCGAAGAAGAAACAAAAAAATAATAAGCGTAAAAAACAAGATAAGCACAAAAACAACACACACGGATTACGGATAGCATGGCAACACCTTCATTTATTTGATTAGATTTTTGCTGTATGAAGTAATTCAAATCAAATCAGGGAACATTTTATATTCACACTTCCGTCGTTTCGTTATTTATTTTGCTTTTTTGCATGCGAGCGTAATAAATGCTTCGTATTTGAATCCAAATGTTAAGCCACAAGACACCAATTAAACTGGAATATTTTCCAGTCTGTCCCCTTCTCTATCAGAAATGGTGATAGCATTTATGAGCTGTTATCAAATAATATTTTTTTCCAGTTTGTCCTTTTTGAGCGAGTCGCCAACTATCAAATAGCAGAGAAAATATTTATTAATTTTAGATGTATACATTATTAGTTTATTACAAAAAACAAGAAGCAAAACTAAGTTTTGAATGACACTTATTGTAATAAAAATTTTAGTTCAACTATTAATAACAAAGTATTTAATTTAAAGATTATCGTATGGATTAGGTCAAACAGACGAATTTTATAAGTTTGAACATTAATTAGAGTAGATGTGTTTTGATGAGGTCAAGAGAGAATGCGGTTAAGACGCATCTCATATTGTAATTAGTGTATTGCAAAAGCAAAACGTATATATTACTTATACATGTTGTTACGTACAAATAAGGATATCACATGTCTATCTTAATATTTCTGAAATCGGTACATTTAGACACAACATTGGCACGCCTGATTTTCCTATTTTTCATATATTTTTCAGGTTTATTTTCAATTTGTTACTACTTACAAATATTTTCTCGAAACAAAAAATACTACAAATTATATTGAAAAATTAAAATGAAACTTAACCAAAAATGTAATTTAATTTATTTCCAATTTTCTGAATATTTTTTAGATTTTTTGAATATTGGTACACAATTTTCAAGTAATAAATTATTAAAATCTATAATAATAAAAAAAAAACGATGACACAGTTTGAGTACTAACATGGTACGTCGAAACACGCCTCATCAAGTCGTGTTGTGCCATTAAACGTGTTATGTTCATCACTTGTACTGTACGATACAACACGACACGTCTAGAAATTTCAACATGTTAACACGGCACGTGTTTCGAACACGCCAAAGCATGATATGGTACGACTTCAATACATTGGATGCGACCTCCATTCAGCCAAACAAATCAAACATGAAAATGTACCATGCATTACAAGTAGGCGTGAAAATAGAGCAATTCCAGATGCAAATATAGATCGGATATTAGACAGATACCCATCGAATTAGATATTATAAAAAAAAATATAAAAATATATTAAAGTTTATTATATTTATCTAATTATAATTATAATGCTAAATAACATATTATGAAAAAATAAAGTTTAAATTTTATAATTTTAAGGCAGGCATTGTGGGGAACGAGTTGTGTCTATGCTCATCAGATTCAAAATTTAGTCCAGTAGGTTCATCTATTGTTTTATCTGCTTTAAGATTTGTGTATATCGCTTCAATATTTTTGTGCATCCGCTTCAACATTTGTGCCGATCTAGCGCACACGGATCTTAATGTAGATCCAACTGTAAAAAAACTTGATCATCTGTCTCAAACTTGAGTCCGACGCCTCGAGTCCAACAGGCGTTGGATGCAAATTTCTCACCAGTCACCACAGTGTGTATTGTGATGTGTTTTTCTCAGTGATATTAACAATTTTCCAACACGGGTTCAACAAAGTTTTCGAATGCATTTGTATTTCTTCGAAGGAAGAAATGTAAAAGGCAGGAATCAGGATAGAGAGAAATAAAGGGTCCGTAGCGGACCTACCTTTCTGAAAAATCAGAAGCGGTATAATTAGAAACAGTAGCGACAACAGTGGTGAACTGGTGACTGTATGAGCAAATAGTACTGGTTGTTACATAGATCCATAACAAGACTAGTGATCACGATATGTCACAGTACAGACAACAATGGTGCAATGCTAGACACATTGCAGAACTGAAGCTGTAAAGCACTAGTCACAGTTTTTACTTTCCAGCCTTACATTTTTTTTCATTTTTTCAGCTTCATCTTTCTCTCCGTTTCATCATTTTCATGCTAGCGCATGATCAATTCCTTTTCACTTCTTGTACACCATGATTGTTAATTTGTTATCCCAATTTGTGTAAGTGATATTGAAATATTATTATTTTCCTTGATAGAAGTTTAAACAATGACTTTTTTTAGATAAAATATAATATGAAAAATATAACTATATTGTAATTTTGTAAGATATATTATTATATTGTTATCTTGTGGAAATTATAGCATAAAAGTAACTAGAAAAATGTTACTTGTTTATTCTTTCCTGTCTCATTGTTCCTCATATTTTTTATCTATGTTCTAAAAGTTTAAATAGTCGATCTGAATTGCTCACCATCATCTTTATACTAAAATATGCTTAAAGACTAAAATTTATATTTTTGTTGGGAATTTTTATTTATTTTTTAGATGAATACAAAATCACTATTTTTGAATAGTCCATAAACATTTATTTTGTACCTATTTTATAAATAATAAAGAACTTTCAAAAAAATTAAATCTACAAGTATATTTTAATAAAAAAGATCGTGTTGAGAAGTTTGAATTTTGAAAATTAAAAAAAAAATGTGAGACAAGATGCAATATTAAAGATATGAGACATTTAACCCTCATTAATATTATATTATTATGACATTTAAAATATAAGTTTTCGAGGACTGGTTTTTATTTTAATGTCAAAAAATAAAATCTTCTGTGTAAGAAATCTTAAATTCAAAATTAAAGTGATACATTCTATATACATGTTAATTGTTTTTTTTTTTTTTTTAAAGCAGACTTCTAACTTTCTCTCTCAAAATATATAATTTCTTGTTCGTGTGTTACACACTGCGCAAATTTCCAGTACAAATAAAATGGAGAGAATGTGATGAAAAGTTATTGTCACTGGGGCCCAGAAGCACTTACCGCAGGCAGGGCTCATGATTAAAGAGAAGGGGAGACAGATTCATTTATGCTTCCCCTTGGTTCTCTAATCTCTATCATTCATTCCACAGGGATATCAGTTTTAACTTTTTAAGCATTGCTTGTATGATTTCATCTTTTTTTCATCAACAAAAAAAAAAAAAAAATCATCTTTTAATTCCAAAGATCATCTCCTTCTCAGAATATATGAAGTTTAGGTTCAACGAGTCATGATCTGTGCAAATGTGGTTTAAAAAAAGAGAGTGGTTTCAATGTCATAGTATTTTTATGCCATAGATTTTACAAATTCACATTTTCATTTGTGTTTTAATTCGAAACACTAAATCATGAGATGTATTAGCGTAAAAAATTATAATTTGTAGAGATTATCATAATCTACATCTAGTTGTTAAACACAAATACATTAAAACAAATCAAGCATACTTAACTATATTCAATTTTGATAATACTTTTCCGACTAAATAAACAAAAAAATGTACATACTTCTTTTGGTTTTGTAAATTAATTGTCCGTAAAATTCATAAAAATATAAATGTCATTTGATATGCATAAAATATTTTGAATCATGATTTGCTATAAATTTTAAATTATTTGATTTGATAAATAACAAATTTTACTTATTCGGTTTCATTATTTTGCATGTGCTCGAAACCACACAGGTTAAACCAAATTTCAACGGAAGAGAATATTATCAAAGAATGTTGCAGGCGGTTTTTACTGTAATTACTAAAAAGTAAAGAATGTTGCTCTAGTATATGACCTTTCAATGGGAAAAAAAAATATTAGAATTGATTTCTGCCGTTTTTATAAATCAAGTATCGATTTTGTTTTTGTATTATATTTTTAGTTTTTTTTTTAACGAATCTAATAAATTGGACTGTGGTAATTTAATTTAGACATATGTATATTTCAAAAAAAAAAAAATTAAGACGTGCATGAAGAGAATCAATTTAATTTTGTGACAAAAACAATGCTCTCTGTATGACAGTATGAGATGATTACATATTTGAAATAAGAAAGAAATAATTTTTTGTGTATATTAAATAGTTGATTGGCTTGACTTCTAATTTTTATTAAAAAAAAATATGAGACATGCGTGAGACTCGGTGATGCATGGGCGCCTGACATATTATTTTATTGATTTAAGTGATTAAATCCTCAACAATATATTTTATGGATAACTAAAAAGTAAAATTCGCGCTTTGCAAAAAGTGATGATAACTTAAATCTCTAAATTATCTCGTATGTATACAACCTAGCTAGCGAGATACAGTCTGAGCATCAGACTTAATACTTAGTTTGAATATATTAAAAATGTACACTCAGCTGCTTATGTCATAAACATTTGATAGTATATTGCGTGTGAAAAGATCTTTTTTGGTAAACATTTAATGATAAAAAAAAAACTATATAATTATGAACAATTGATAATCAAAAGAGTATTTTTCATAATAGAGATGCCTCAGGAGATGGTCTCCAGTTTAGCAAGAACTATTGGAGGTGATCCAGTATGTTTTATTTTTTATTTTTTTATTTTTTTGATACAGTTAATAGATGAAGAGCACCTGTTGATTTTCCTGTAGATTACATCCAGCATATGGAAATCTTTTTTTTTTTAGACGTGGAAGCATATGGAAATCTCTGTGGCGCCACCACGCTATGACTATCTACTGTAGGCCTTGATATCTGTGATGGGACTAACTAGTAACTATAACTACCCACTTGTGCCCCACCCCCCCCCCCCCCCCCCCCCCCCCCCCCCCCCCCCCCCAACCCAAAAAAAACTACCTACTTCTACTTGTGAAACATATTTTATTTTAATAAGGTTCTCTTGGTGCCACATAAATTTCATTGACTGTTTTTCATTTTTGCAAAGATCATTATTTCATCAGGTGGACCAAGTTAGTTGTGTTGTTGCTGTGTTATTTGATCAAAATTGTCCGGATTTTTAACTTGCGACCTCTCATAGTCTTTATATTGCTTAATAAAAACTAGTTCTTGCTTAGATAATCTTGTAACTTTTGAGTTCCCTTTTTCATTATTTGTACTATTCAGTGGGTAGATCAGAGCTCTTATATTTGCCATGCAAATATACCCTGACAAAATGCGTCTTATATGTTATTTTAAATATAACAAGGACAAATCACACCACACCTTTTAAAATTGTTAACTATTTTAGTTAATAAAGGGTGTAGTCTGGTCATTACTTTTGTGCATTTACTTTTAAAAGAGGAATTATTAAATAATGATAATATTGACGATCTTAATAAAAAAAAATTTAAAAAGTGATTATAAGTAATTTTTAAAAAAGATAGACATCGTCACAATTATTCACATAATTTGTGTATTGTTTGTTGTTGTGTTAAGGACTGTTAATTTTTGGCACTGATAATGAATTTGCACTTTAGATGAAAAAAAAATGTGCGCTCTACTGATAATAAATTTGAATTTTAGCCACAATTTTGTATACTGTCAAAATAAATGGGGGGTTGATATAGCTTCTTGACAGGCTGACAGCTGTCAGAAAGGAATGGTCTTAGTCTCTTAACAGGAAATTTTTTATCAATAGAAATTATTAAATTCGTATGTATGGAAACAAAAATAGTACTTGAATTGTAACAAATCTAGAATAATCTGATTCAATGAGTCTGATTCAAATATATGGATCGGACTCAATGATTCAGATTCATAAATATATTTTATTTTAATAAAAAGATAGATGTTGAAGAAATTTTTTGAAATGTAGAGGCCATAAAAAATCACATAAAAAATGAATTGGTATCAATGATGAAGATTCACTTCTAAGTTGATTAAATGTGGCAACTATCAATTCATCTTTTCTACCAAATTAAAAAAAAAAAAAGAAAAAGAAAGAAGATCTGACTCAATCCACTTGCTATGAGATGAGATGTGGCATAAATTTCTCTCTTTTTCACCATAATTTTTTTTTTTATGAATCTGGGCCATTGAGTTCAATCTATATATTTAAATCCGACTCATTGAACCAAATCTTTCTATTTCTTTATTTGTACTTATTGATTAAATGTGGCATATATTCATTACAATTCAAGTACTCTTTCTATCCGTGTACGTATAGATTTAATAATTTCTATATCTAAAAAAATTCCCTCTTAACAAATGCTTATGCGCACAAAATTGTGCATTCCGAACAATGTAATTATGAACAATTTTTTAAGCTACAGTATGCTATGAATCAATTCGTGTTATGAATCTATTTTTTCATTTTAAAAATTCAAACGAAGTCAATTTAAACTGTGAAACATAGATAATTGTAGATACATGTATTTGGAGACTAAATTGCAAACCTTTTAGATGCACTTTACCTTTAACCTCTTTCTACCTTTCAATCGAAACAGTAACAGTGTCCTTGAAAAAGTATTTGGGGCACAAGAATCAATGCAACTAATGAGAAATCATTCCAAGAATGTACCAAGCTTTGATGTATTTTTCTGGTAAAAAAAGTATAATATTGTTTTTTGGGCATCGTAATATCATGAGCTTGTAATCGTTTTCAACATTTCACGTTTCCTCTTTCAAAAAATTTCTTTTTTCTCTTTCAAAAAAACTTTTCATGTTTCGCAATTATTTTAGACTACGGGTCTATGATCCTATATTTTAATTCGATTCAAATGTCTTTATTTTTTGTATTTCCAGAGTGACTCTATTTTTTTAAAACTTTAATTATTCAAAGTTTAAAAGTTAAATTTCAAAATAAAACTGTTAGATTTAATTTATATTATTTTATCTGTATACTCATAACAAATTATTACATTTCGATTTTGCTTTTATATAAATTAATAAGTTGAAAAATCAACGTCTAAAAATTATCCATATTAGTATATATTGTTACAAACTCAAAATAACAACTAGAATAAAGTTGAAATGTCATAATTTTTTATATATATGTATAGATAAAATAATATAATTCATATCCAACTGTTTTATAATTCATTTTAAATTTTGAGTTATTAAAATTTTTAAAAATAAAAATATAATAAAGATACAAAAAAATAAAGGCATTTAAATCTTCCTCATCTTAATTTGTTTTCTACCAGATCATAGACTCCGACAAAATAGAAACAAACCCAAAGGCCAGTTCTTAATTTCGGAATAGAACTAAAGCGCACAATATTCTTAATTTTGTAAGCTCACTAATCAAAGAGACGAGGATATTTTTCTTGTGGTGATAAATTCTAAAGCCGAGTTACTAAGTTATAATATTAAAGCAATTCCCAATCGACTTTTATTTTCCACTTTCAAATCAAAATACACGAGCAGTCAAAATTATACTTCAAGTTTTGTAATTGATAAACGAACAATTTCGTAAAAATAATTAATATTTGATGCCCCGTATTTTGTTTAAAGCACGTAACAACATATTGATACATGCATTGCCATGAGAAAAAAAAAAAAAAAACTAAAGATTAATGACAGGTTTAATTTCTGAATAAATAATATGTTTAATATCTGAGTGGCAAGTATAATGTTTAGTCTTTCATTATACTAAAAGTATCATGCGTTGCAAAACTGACAAAATTCAACCAGATGACACTTCTCCGGCTATTTTTATTAATAACTAAAAAAAAAAAGTTTTTTTTTACAAAAATAACCTCAAAATCTGAGTTTTTTTAAATATAACCAAACCGTCAGGGTTGCTGGCAGTCCGCTATTTTTATTTATTTATTATTATTTTTTTTAGAAATATGATTTTTTCTTAATATTTTCATTTGTGAAGTTTTAGTTTTTTTTTTTGTTTAGGGTATTTGAGGTATTTATTAAAAAATTAAGGACTTGGCCTTTATTAAAAAAACCGTCAGGATTCTTGGCGGTCCACTTCTACAGCAAATCGTCATGGATACGGGCGGTCCGCTAGGGACCAGACTGCTGGTATCCCTGATGGTCCACTAGCTGTCTTACACGCTTTCTCTCTTCCAGCATGCACTGTATTCATTTGTTAAACCACAAAGAGGAAAGAGAGAGCGATTTTGGTGATTTTGAAGCGATTTTAGGCGATTTAGAGGCGATTGCTACAGGTATTTTATTTTTTATTTAATTATTTTCTATTTAATTTTTAATTAATAATTATTATACCCGCAGTCTGTAAATAACATAATAATTTATGATTTTATTATATTAATAACTGAATTCTGTTGTTATGTTCAGATGCCATAAACGAACATAATGAAAGAGAAAATGCGAGAGTTGTTGCTGAAGCAACTGGTAGAACACAACCACCTCTTGCAACCCAATCATCTAGTAGCCAAGGGTCTACAAGTACTGCCGCACCTGCAGCTGCCACTAGAAAATCTTCTCGTCTATTGGGTTTATTCCGACGTCGTGAAAGATGAACTTATTATTTTGCTTGGGTGAACTTATTCTGTTTGGTTTGAACTAAGTTATGAATATTGGTGAACTTCAGTTGTATCATTGAACTTTAATTGTATTCGTCAACTTTACTTGTTAGACTACTTTAGAACTACAGTTATGTTAAACTTAGGATTTTGGGTTATTTTGGTAAAAATATTTTTTTTTTGGGTTATTAATAAAAATGGCCGGTATGTATGTATATATGTATATATTATACATATATTATAAAAACCGAAAAAAGAGAAGAAGACCAACAAGCTGTCAGAACTTGAAATTTTTTTAATAAAGACCAAGTCCTTAATTTTTTGACAAATATCCTAAACAAAAAAAAAAACTAAGACTTCACACATGAAAATATTAAGAAAAAATCAGATTTCTAAAAAAAAAAAGAAAAAAAATAGCGGACCGCCTGTGTCCCTGGCGGTTTGGTTATATTTGAAAAAACTTAGATTTTGAGGTTATTTTTGTAAAAAACCCTTTTTTTTGGATTATTAATAAAAATGGTCGACACTTCTCTAATATATAATATATATGTAGAATATTGAATAGCTTTCAAATCAAAATCTAACCAGATGTTTAGCATATGATCACTTGATGAAGTTCATAAATAACAACATGGTATTTGTAGATTTTTCTATTGACATATAAATTTGATATTTTTATTTTTCTAAAAAGTCCCGTCAGCTGTGAAATTGGATATATATAAAAAAATAAAAAATAATACTGTTCACTTGGGTCAAGGGTTAAATTTTTTCCTTCCCAAATCTACAGTGTTTTGGTAAAGAATATGAAGTCACTCTGATCAAGTCTTTCCACCTCGTAATTATAGTTTGATCGCAACATGTGACTTATTTCAGGGGTCTTAATTACCCCCAATGAGACCCCACAAGGCACAAGTACACCTGCGTCTTATTTTTTGCAACTATTTTATAAGACAACTAACACAGTAATTCAGGTTAAAAATATTAACCGTGTTATTTTAACTTCATGCAAATATGCAATGCATGAATAGTTAAATGAATAATATATACAACTCGTGCACTGTATGAAGTCAAAATTCCATTATCAATATCTTTATATGTCATTAAGGCTAGGCGTACAAGTGGCATATTTTATTTGTTTTTTGTTCAATAAGTAATTTTGCAATATAATTTAATGTTAGTTAATTTCCAACCAAAAATATCCTGGTCAGATAGTTGCTTGGATTTACAAGGAACTTTACTTGCACTGTATTCTGATGCACAGCTCGCAGTTAAGCTGAGCTGATTTGTTGAACAAGAAAGAGCCCATTTTTTAATTCGAGTTGAATTGTTCTCCGAAAAGTTAAAAAAATGAATTTACTACTAAAATTAGAAATAATTTAAATTGGTGCTGTGCTCATTCCACTTCACCCATCGTCCCGTTGAATCTTATAAGGTAGTTCAATTTTTAACGTTATTCAAAACCAGACCTGATCTGATTTCGAAATCAATTTGGAACGGACGGTTCAAATTCAAATTAAAAATTAAGTTTAAATTAGGTTACCTCGTGAGATTTTAAGTCCGGTTTTACTGTGTACATTCATTTTCTTGGATCAAAATCTTCACTGTTTGTAATATCCATTTGCGATAATTACGACACAACATGTTTGTTAAAACACAACTAAAAGTTCAGACGAAAAATGCGAGATCTATATGCCAATTTTTGTGGTATTATCAGAATAAACTTAATTCAGTATGCTACTAATATAACTCTTTGACTGACTATATAAACAAAATTACAGTATCATTGCTTTTAATACTATCACAGTATTCACAGTTTCGCACCCATATTGTAATGATATCCTTCATAATACTGAATTTAAATGGTGCAATTATCATTGCATGCTGACATTCGCAGAGCGTCCGGACCCTCATTTACTGTAGACAGTCCATACAATCCTCACCCTATCAATAAAGCCTTTCACGGACTTGGTCTAAAATCTAAAGGATATGCATTGCTGGCAGACCGTGGGACCCTGTTGCTCAGATTGTGTGCGGTGCATAAAGACCGACCTGCCTTTTTCAGCAGGCTTATCGCACAAAAAGATCCGAAGGACAAAACAAAGAGTAGACGGGAGGGCACATGTCGTAATTTAACTGAACGTTATATCCATTTTCATTATCATGCTCTACCCTATGGATACAGTCGCCCCGGTTGACGGGTACAGAGAATCAAATACGCCATCTCCACATAGTGGTAGCTATCTGGACCAATATATAACATCTTATGAAGAATTTCAATCCGTAGAAAATTAGACCATTGGTTGAGTAGCGTGTATCCTGTTCATATATACGTACGAAAAGGTTAATCCAAGTCAGTGGCAAATGTGAGATTCGAGAAAAGTAAGAGGGTAAAAAGCAGACAAATCCACTATATAAAGTGTGGAGAGAGGACGGCGGTGTGTCTGACCTTTCCCGATAAGCTCGGTGATTGCTCGAATGGCAACGCCTAGGGCATTGAACCCCGAGCTCTCTAAAATCAACTAATTTTATCTGTTTACAATTATTTTGTCCATTCCAACCAAAATAATAAAACCACTATCTTATCCCTCGAAAAATCCATTCTCACTTCTCTCTTATTTCTCTCTTCTTTCCCTCTCTCTCATTCCTCTCTCCCGTGTTAATGGTGGATAGTAGCGAAATGTACGGACTTGAATTGTGCATGTAATGTAGCTAGATCGCTGATCAGCTGCAGGCTGGGATTGTGAAATTCTATATTCGAGTTGCTTGTAGAAGACCCCGAGAGTTGAGAGCCATAGATCTGACTGGAGAGAAGCTTTGGATCCGAGCAGTTTTAATTAAGGTGAGATTTCTCCTCTTTTGTGCGAGATTTTATGTTAAAGTCATACTGTAACGAGCTCAGATCGGACGCTGGAGTGATCCGCTTCAGTATCTGACCAAAGAGGATTAAAGCTGTTGTTTTCTAGCTTCTTTCCGCATCAATCCTTGCAAAAAATCGTCTGAATTCAGTTTTCTCGCAGGCTCCTGTGTCGCCAGTCTGATACAGCGCTACTGTTCAAATTTGAGCTATAAATACAAACACAGAAATAGAGATAGAGAGAGAAAGAGACGAAGCAACCGAGAAAAAAAGGAGAGAAAAAAGAGGGGAGCAAGCGTTAAGATAACACACTCTGCAGGTAGAAAAGAAAAGGGTGAGTTAGTACTTTCTCTCTCTCTCTCTCAGCTGTAGCAGCACTGCACTCACTGAGAAAAACTTCATCAATGCAGAAGGACAGTTCTGAGCTCTCGCACCGACTCCCCTCTTAAAAGTGAAACCCTAGCCTGCCTTCGCAGTCCTCAAAAGCACAGTTTTGCCTCGAGGCCCTCAAACCCAACCGAATATATAAATAAACTCCGATCCCTGATCCCCCCGAGGAATGAGAGTGGAACCATGGAGGCAGATGAGACCAACCGCCCCAACAACCACAGCACCAAGCGGCCACGCGGGATCGGTCTCACCAATGGAAACGCCTGTGGAGCCATGACGGCCAACACTGTTTCTAAAATTGAAGAAGGAGATGATGAATCAAGGAAGAGAATGACTCCATGGCAACACCCCTCATCCCGGATCTATCGCGTGTCCCGGGCGTCTGGCGGGAAG
This sequence comes from Carex pumila, assembly GCA_033356055.1. Taxonomy (NCBI): domain Eukaryota; kingdom Viridiplantae; phylum Streptophyta; class Magnoliopsida; order Poales; family Cyperaceae; genus Carex; species Carex pumila. The sequence goes on from JARJHM010000031.1 coordinate 147,332, forward strand.
GACCGTCACAGCAAGGTCTACACTGCCAAGGGCATACGGGATCGCCGGGTCCGTCTGTCAGTCTCCACAGCCATCCAATTCTACGATTTGCAAGATCGGCTGGGGTATGATCAGCCCAGCAAAGCAATTGAGTGGCTAATCAAGGCTGCCTCAGCTGCTATTGATAAACTGCCCAGTCTGGACAGCTCGTCATTTTTAAATTCCACTCGGCCAGAAGGAGAAACGGATATGGATCCGGATGTGGCCGGGTACAACAATAATAATAACCAGCTTACCAGATCGGGATGCAGTAGCACTTCAGAGACAAGCAAGGGCTCAGTGCTATCCCTTTCCCGGTCTGAGAATCGTGTAAAAGCAAGAGAACGGGCCCGGGAGAGAACTAAGGATAAAGAGAAGAGTCAAGATGATACTCCTCACGCAACTACTGCACAAGGCGGTGCTTCTTTTACTGAGCTATTAACTGGAGCATCCAGTCATGGTGGGGCAGTGGCTGGGCCCACGAGCTCGTCAGGGGATTGCATTGCTCAGAAGCAGGAAGGCGGTTGGCATCTCCCAACCGCAGCAGTCTTAACCACAGCCGACTATCTCAACCAATCTGGTTTCTATCCCCATAATCGAAAGAACCAAAACCACAACCAGCCCCCCCAGATTCATCATGGATTTTCTCCTCAGGCCTACAGCAACTTCCCGCAGATGGGGATGATGTCCCTAAATTTCTCGCAGAATGTGACTGCGGCGGGGTCTCCAACAGTTGCGGTGGCCCCCGGGGATCACCAGGAGATGCAGCAGTTTTCATTTCTGCAAGACAGTAGCAACCTGATTCCGGTCGCAGCAGCCGTGGGCCCCACCACGGGTGACTACAATTTGAACTTCTCGATATCTTCGGGTTTGAATTTAGTTGGCGTCAATAGGGGGACCCTTCAGTCCAATTCTCCATCCTCACAAATTCACCACCACAATCAGCACCACCACCAACACTCACACCATTTGGATGGATCCAACCTCCCCTTTTACTTCAGCACACCAGCTGGCGGAGGCGGGGCTGGTGCCACGTCAGCTGAGAACCAGTTCATACAGCTTTGGGATGGATACAATAAGGAGAAAGGGAAAGACTGATGCTAAGGTGGCTTGTCCATGCAGAATCCATGGCTCTCTCTCTCCGGTACGTATTAAGCCTTTTCTTTATTTTTTCCCCCCAAACTTTTCTCGTAATTTTCTATTGGTTGCTTTTCTTTGTTGAGGGCTCTGTGGCTTTTTGCTTGTTTATTGCGTTGTTGTTTGTTCTTTATGAAGATCTTTAATTTTGTGTTCTCGAGGTTGGTTGCTTGTTTGTTTGTCTTTTAATTTCTATTTGCGTGTTAGATGGAGTACTAGATTGACGAGTGTCAAAGCACTATAATTGCTTTTGTGGGACGAACCAGGTGTCAATATATAGCGGATTGGAATTTTCCTTTGGGTTCTATTTTATTCCCTTTCAGTTGGGGAATAGTTTCCTTGTTGTAAAAAAGGGAACTAGCGTCTAGCGTTGTGTCTGTCTTTATTTTTTCATTTATAAAGTTAAAAGCCTTTGAACTTCTCAATGCATGCACAAACAATATTATAGTTATACATTGAGCAGCCAAATGTGGGGACAACATGGTAAATTAAATGTGTCGAATTTTTGTCTACCAAATGTGAATGAATTCTTTCATATTGCCTTTGAACAAGTTATAATGTGAATTAATTCTATCATATGGTTCTCATTCCCATCTTATTAAACCTCATTAAAAAAGTATTTAACACTACTACGAAGATATAAATTAAGTAGCGCATTTATTAAAAGGTCTTTAATGCATAACCATTGCAATATTCTCGTTGCTTTAATAAATAGCAGATATGGATCAAATTGGCGTCTAATTTCATATGACAATCTTTGCGTAAGTAAAAATGGTATTGTGCTAGGTATTTTCTTGGTAGGGTGACATACTTCTTAGTCGCCTTTTATCTTTTGAAATCAGAAACTCAAGTAAATGAATAAATTTTGATTTTGACCTTGAGTGATATACCCACATAAAAAAATATGATTGTTTTTCTGTGTTTGCTCTGTACAAATTAAAGAGTCAAAACCTTGAACTAGTGGACAAGGCATAATCTTCCAAGTGTCCATTTATTTTGATGATTATTGATATTAAGTTAATTTGTGGTAAGTGAATCACATCTAAAGAGTAACGGTACTAGCCAGACTTAAAAAAAAGATATATTTATACTTATTCATTAGAGATTACCTGGTACTGGTTACTTTGACAATCTTAACTATTAATTTTGTTAAAATATTCAAATAAAATTAAAAAATTGAAAAGTAAATTTATATGCATGTTATTGGATATAGAGAGCCTAATAATTAAATATTATACAATTTAAGTATTGTTTAATGATGCACCAAAAGCCCTAAATTTCGGAGTCATTGAAATATTAAGTCACTTGTACTGTGAAATATACATCAAATGTCATCATATTTACTTGACATGATATATGCATTATAGATCATTTTTATCATGTTGGATTTTAAATTTAGCTTAAATATTGTCAAAATAAATAATTATGAAGTGATCCCTCTAATGAACTTGTGTAGTATATTATTATTCTGGCAATAAATAGGCTCCAGATCTAATCTCACATATTTCCACAGATTAGATGTGATGTAAGTATACCTCCCCTTTATTGCTTCCTTACTGGACTTGTAATTTATAGGATACAAAATTGTTTATTTAAAGATTTCATGGATTTAGATTATGATTTGCTTTGAAAAAAATAAGATATACTTGCTTGTTTTATTACAACAAATGAAATTAGTGAGGACGATGGATCAAATATACCTTTTCTGCCATAACTACGACAAAATTTTGGTACAAGTAAACTAAATATTTACATGTTAAAGATAAATTTGAATGGTTGATCTTATTCCATCTCACAAGCAATACAAAATTGAACATTGCCAAATGTAGAGCTCCTTTTGGCACTTGATAAGAAACCAACAATGAACTCTTTGGTTGTGTAGTGGCTTATTTGTCTATTTTTCCACTCTTAATCTGAAATCTAAATTTGATAATTTTAGACATTCAAGCATTTTGCGCCCTAATCTGCTCGCTGTTATCCCTTTCTACCTCTCTTCTCAAAAGAATGAGGAGAGAGATAGAGAGATAGGAGATCGGGCGGTAGCACAGTTGGCTAGGAGAATAAGTCCTAGGACTGCGGTTACCCTAAGGTTGAGAGTTTGAGCCCCTCTCACGACTTTGCAGCTTCTGTGAAGCTTTCAAAAGAGAGAGAGAGGGAGAGAGGGATAACAGGGTGCTAAAATCCTGCTAGGATTTCAGCAGATCCGAATTCATGCATTGTTCATTTCTAAGAACATCAATGGGTCGGATGTGTCTGATAACATTTAGCTCTGAAATTAACATAATAACTTAATCGGGATATATGGAGCAAAAAACCAATATTTTTACGAACCTTCCTCTTATATAATTTGGTCGAAACTAATTAATTATTTTTCTAATCTAGTTCATTACGATTTTTGGCCTAGTAAATTTCTCTGTCTAATTTGGTCCAAATTAAGTAAATATACGTCTAAATATAGTTCCTTGCTGTTTGTGGCAATGTTATCAAAACCGGACCGGACATTCAACCGCTAAAGCTTCGGTTTAACGGTTCACTGGTCGGATCAGTGGTTCAACCGGTTCAATTACTGGTTTTTTAAAATATACACAACTTATTATCAGAAATTAAAATTTTCATAGTATCCAAAGCTTCTAATTTATACAGTATGTTTTTAGTGATCATAATTACACAATGCAGTGATGAAATTAAATCTGAAGTGTATGGTCACAGTAAAAATGCTCAAAACAATTATAAAAAATAAATGAAATAAAGTAAAAAGGAAAAATTAGACCATAAAGATTAAATGAGTTAAAGGAAGCAGTTGAAGTTGTGAAATTTGTAACGAGAGACCTCTGGAGCTTCTCATACCAGAAGGTCCCTGTACCAGTCCGGTACTTATGGTTCTTCTCCTCAATCCCAGCAGTTGATTTTACCGGTTGGTATCCCCGCTATGTTCCTTCCTACTTCCCTGCTCTGCCCAGTTGTCACAAACTGTCTCCGCCTTGCACAGTTTTGAAAAGAGCTGAAAAGAATTTCTAAAAATCAAATAATTACGATATGAATTCAACTAAAAGGAAATTTGTACCAACAACTATTCCTCATGATCTTGTACACATATTAATACTTCATAATTAATTCAAAAACAGTTTGAGTTTATGATTTTCTTAGTACCAGCTAGCTTTGGTAGGACATAATCAGCATGCTCTTTGGTTTGAGCATTTCATCAAACATCTTATATGCATAGATCTATTCAATAAAATTAACACAAAACATTCATACAATTACTTACAGTTCTTGATCTTAGTAGCCTCTTTTGTGATCATCTTTCAAATAAAGTGTAGAAAATGAAATTGACCCACATCCAAATTATCTACAGAGGGGATTGAAATAGAAGAAGATTTCAAAGAGATTTAAAAAATAATTGGTTTCCATCTTTTATAGAGAGGAGATTGGAAGAAAATCGATTTTAAAAAGTCAAGAAGGAAAGATTTGGAAGAAAATCTTTATACAGTTCTTGTTCGGAGGAGAATAGATTTGGTTGAGAAGGAAAGGTAAAAACGATAGCGTCATAGGAGATCTAAAAAACCTGTTTTGAACCGGACGGTTTAAATCAGCATTTTTTATGAAAATCAGGCGGCTTAACTGTTTTTGACCGGTCCATTACCAGAAACGATCCAATTACAGAACCGAACTGGATAGGTGACCGGTTCTGGTTTTTTTCCGGTTAAACCACTAGTCCGTTCTGGTTCTGATAACACTGGTTTGTGGAAGCCTTGTACATTTCTAGGATTGTTGAGCTGCAATCTGGGGAGAGTATAGTTATAACAGCGACTCAACAGGACAAAAAATTGTGTTGTATGCTAAAAGGCTGAAATGGTATATACGAAGAGTCTACAGGTATAGACTAGTTTGGACAAAATTACATATATGAAGTAAGTTTGTGTAGCCACTATTGTTTTTGTATTTGTTATTTCTTTTTTTTCCATGGTAAATTCTTTTTATTATTTCTATCTAATTTATAAATCGTCTTGTGAATAGCCTAGAATAGACTTTTTGTAGATATTGTAGAACAGTCCAATTAGGTAAGATCAAATATTCCACTAACTTGTGATCCAACAAGATAAATGTAACACACATGGTATAATGAAATATTAGCTCAGACATGTAAAGAATTTGCTTACTTTCCATTAAAAATTATCTTCTTTGCAATTTTCTAGAGCGAAAAGACTTAAGATAGTCTCTTTCGTGCAAAAGCAACTAAATCTTTAGAGTATTTGACAACGCTTATGTCAGTAGAGCTTCTTAGAAGTGAAGTTCGGACAGAAGTTCCTATGAAAATAAGGTGAAAATTGGTGTCAACAAATTTATAGTGAAGTATTGTATGGTTTCAGGTAGCATGTTCATGCTTATGAAACTCAGTTTCCAATGTTTGCATAGATTATGCAAGTAACTACTAATTTAGCCATTATTTTCTTTATATAAAAACATGCTAGTAATTGAATTTTTTCACAGGCCGTATTATACCCTTATTTTGGGATATTCCAATAAGAAATAACCATTGCTATAATAATGCTAAAGGAGCAGGATAAGCTGTTATTTTATTAGTTACCACCTCAAACTTCACTTTACCACCATTTGATGCAAAATTCACTACTTGCCACGTGTGCAGACTGGGTTGGTAAAGTGCGAATTATGAAAGTTTGAGGTTGTAACTGAAAAAATTTCGGCAGGATAAGATAGGAAATATACTACACATTATAAAAATAAAAATATGGAGGAGATATAAAGTGATCTATTGTAAAATCCTATATGTAAGATGCTAATCTAGCTCTTCTAACTTATTAAGTACCAGCTTTGCTTTGTAGGGGCAAAAGGCCTCTAAATCAAAGGCTAATTGGGAGAAAATTAACAAGTCTTTCTAAGGGACCCACTAAGGCCTTCTTAGCTGTTTATGTAGATAAGATAAGCAAGATTTCAGCCTGGCAAATATGCTAAAATAAAGTGTACTCGCATATTTTGATGTTAATGGTATGTAGTTGGTAACTAATTTCTATTGCAAGTAGCAACTATCATGCATCTTTTAGCAAGTAGCTACTGTCTCATTCTTACTCTTTTTTTTTAATAAATAAAGTTGCTTCTCATGTTGTGTGCTTGTTGGCTACTTAGCCCACAAACATCATAAACTTTAGAAAGGGACAGCTTTCTCATATCATTGCGAAAGTGAAAGTTTATAAAAGAACATGGAAAGTGTTCTCATTTTTAGTTAGGGACAAGTTTCACATTATGGTGTTTTCAAATCAAAACTAGCAATGTCTACTAATGAGAAATGACAGTGTTGTTATGCATTCTGGTTTACAAAACTTTTGCTTCGATGAGTCTTTTTCTGAAATAGCATATAGTTTACAAAATAGGTTAACTCAGGATTATTTCTTCATCTCTGGTTGTGGTTGTGTGCTTTTGAGAGAGTTGGGCTTCTTTTTTGGATGAAAAATCATACAAATGAAACTCAAACATAAATTGTCTTTCACAGGTATTGCAGATGGCGGTGATTTGCAAGAAATACATGCCACTGCTACATCGCCCTTTTCTTCTTCGTTGGTTTTATCTGTCTTATCATGCTTGTAACTATCTATGGTAACTATCTATGGCTATTTCAGTCAGAATTGATGGTTCGTGTTTATTAGGTCGGGGACATGGTTGTGTTCCTTTGAATAGTAAGGGAATCGGCCTCTTTCTTGTAGCTTTGTTTATTGCATTTCTTCTGTTTTGTTTAAGTACTACTAAATTATGAACAAGTAAATTATTCTCTTGTTTCTTAATTTTTTTTTGTCTTTGTTATTATTGGGGATCTGATAACTAGCTCCATCCAAGTTGTCCCGTTATCTTGCTCCAAACCTATATATGAAAAGTTTAAAATTAGTATAGAGCCTAAACTAGAAAGTGACTGTTTAAACCATTCCCAAGGAAAGACGGAGTCCTGAAGACGACTCAGTTAATATGTTTTGACGGGTCTAACCTTCTTTAAACACTTACTGCTTGGATTTCGACATTATACTTTCCTTTCACATTTTCAGTTCGAATTTTGCAACTAAAACTAATATTGGGAACATTCCAAACAATTTTTATGAAACAAATTAACTTGTATAGCAGGAAATAATTCGCTAATGTCAAGTGATAATTCATATAGAAATTGAAACTACAATAGCAAAAATTAGGATAATTTTTAATCAAAATCATAATTTGTCTAATAGGAAGTAATGATTTGATCAACATATGATTCTCCTTACAATAAGTGATAATTCATATAAATATTGAAACTGAAAATGCAAATTCCAAACAACAAAGTTTTAAATCGAGTATTATTCGAATAACGTGGAATAATAATTTACTAAATGTCAAGTGATAATTTAGTAAAGTCATTATTCGTATAATAATTGTCATTACAAAAGGTGATAATATATGATATATAAGGGCCGAGAATTGTGTTTTAGTTCAATTTTGTTCTTTATTGCCCCTGCGCTATCCCCGAATAGACACCGGACACGTACATATTTTAGTTTGGACATGTTTACTAATCCTGGTCCATCAATTAAAAAAGAAAAAAAGAAAAGAAAAAAGATATAGCCCTTTTTTTTTTTTTTTTTAAGGTTTTAATTACTTAGTTTGAAAGCATGAGAGATCCAATATTGATGTCGATGCATCAAACAACACACACTTGGCATAGCACCCCAATCCCATGAGAACAATCACCGCCACCGACCATTTCGTGCCATGCGGTCACTAATTTCTCTTTCCCAGCACTACATCCGGTAATGGCAATTGATACAATCATCCAAACCAATCTTCCTGCTACGTAAAGGACACAGAGGGAGGCATCATGCGTGAGGATTCTATCAGTCTTATTGAGTAGCTCCTTTGATACTGATAGTACAGGAGGCAGCTTGCATCAGCAGGCAAGCGAAACCGGAAGGACGAGAAGAAGAGGAAGACGAAGAATAATAGATTGCTATTTTTTTTTATTTTGGAAGAAACTAAAATGGAAAGGTTAATAGAACAACAAAGCTATATAAAAAAAGGGAAGTCCCCAAAAAAAAGGGTGAAGATTTTGACAAAGCGGATTTTAATTCGTGCATCGCACGGACAATAGAATTAAAATAGCGATGCAACTCGTAAACTGCATGAAACAAAAACTGTTTTGTCAAAATGATTTTCCAAAAAATAGCGTGGGAAAAACTCGTGAGATGCGCAAGGTAACAAAGAATGATACTTGAGGCCTAATAATGGTAATGCACATTTTATGAACTAATTCAAACTTTATATTTATTGTTAAAAATACGGACCATCCGAAATAATTTTTTTCTTTATTTATTTATGTAAATTTTTTTAAATTGACTCGATTTTAGAAAAAAAAAATCGAATTGTGAATTTCTTCCGAAAATATAGCCACAAACAATGGGGCAAGGTAGTTGGAATAAAAAAAAGTTTTCTTTATAAATTGCGGATTGGTGTTTGAAAAAAAGGAACGGAAGAAAGTGGTCTTATGTGCGTACACTGCTTATCCATACACGTACCCTAATCAAGTAATCATTCGGTTTCATCTTTTAACTGTTATATATTATAGAGAGACCATTTATTTACTAAGAAGATGATGTTGTTTGGTAATGATTAAAAATCAGAGGTCTTTATAGTTCAATTATTATTATTGTGAAGGGAAAAAAAATGTAATTAAAGGACACTATGTGGCTTTTTAAAATGTTATTATAGTTAGTAGACCTTCTAAAATTTGAACTAAGGATAATTTGTATAAGGGGAGGTCGAGGGGTAAACGAGACTACGAGAGTGGGTATTAAATGTATTTTCCTTTTTTTTTTTTTCTATTAGCTAATTTTTAATACTAATAACATTAAAGGTGCAACTGCTGAGGTTTCTATTTTTGTGGGAGGGTTGCAGTTATTTTGTTTATTGTTTTTTTTTTTTTAATACATCAGTATAGACCTTATCTACTATATTTTGCAAGGCACTATTATATATATATATATATATATATATTATATAAAATTAGCAACATTTATGTTACTAAGATGGATTTATAAAAAACAAACAAAATATTATATTCCCTTTTTGGTCCATCTACAGGAAATTCATACGCTGTAGGATTTTGAACTTAGGAACGAGTCAGACAATTTAGTAATTCAATTTGGGGCTGCAGGGGCCTTTCTGCAATTCTTTCTACTAAGATGGGCAAATTGGACCGTCAAAATTAAAATCCAGGTTCATAAACGTCTAATTAAAATTTGATACTAACAAAATATCTTGGGATTGTAGATGATTATTCCAGAAGATGTTACGGACAATCAAGGCTCTGCAAAAAAAGTAAAAATGTTTTGTCGTCTTTTCTTGTTCTTGTTCGTTTGCGTAACCGTGATAATCTTGTGCGAAATGCAAATTATATCCTTTGCCAATTGCTCATATAGAGTTCATACATCAACATTATTGGAATTGCAATTTTGGGAAAAAAATATTTCGGACCTCGCTTGATTCTCAATTCAACGTATAACTTACTTTCAGATGTTTTAATTGAAGATGTTTGGTGCCATATTCGTACATTTTTTGCAAAGTGACCGAACGATTCTTCGGAATTGTATTTGGCCCAATAGTTGTTGGACTTTGGGCTAGAATGGAACCCAAAAGGAATCGCACAAATAGAAAGAGAAAAAAAGAAAAAAAAAAAGAATAGCATTTCGGCCGCTAATTTTACATTTCTATTCATTGTTTATGTAATGCTTTATCTTTATTTGTGTTTTTTTTTTTTTTTGAAGGTTGGCGTTGAAACCGCCAACAGATATATTAATAAAAAAAATATTATTTACATCGCACATATTCGTTCTTTGTACCTGATTAAAATAACAAACAACTCAACTATAAAAAATTGTCTGCGACAAAACGCAAAATATAGCCCCATGCCCTTTCCTAGACTCTAACTGGCGTCTTCCCCAATTGTTTCCAAAAAATAATTTTGAGTGTCATAACATTAATTAAGATATACATCAGCTTGAAAAAGGTCGAGAAAAATTTTACATTTCTCTCACACCATAGAGCCCTTCATTTGTGCTTTTACACAAGCTATTTTTGTAATGATATATCAAGTTGACACTCGCCTTTTAAAATAAATAAATAAGTAAGTGCTATCTCCAAAGCCATAAATTATCGTTTACTATAGCACCTTTTCTAGCTAACATAATTAATATTAGTTCCAATGTTTTTCTGATGAAGGCGAAGCTTTAGTTAGGCCTTTAAATTGAAGGCATAAACTGCCATTTTATTGTGCAAAACTTACACAAGTTAAAACCATTGAGCATTTGAGTTTTGAAACATAAACCAAATCATCTCTCTGCTTGCGTTCGTTAACATAGATTAGCAGGAATTTCATACATATCCTTCAAAAATATCGAAATTATGTATTTTTTTTCCTTCTTAAATTCATAATATCATATTTATCTTTCTAAATTTCAGATCTCACAAATCAATCCAATTTATTGTCTTTTTTATTAAAACTCATTTTATTATGAAAGTTTTCTCTTTTCCCTTTATTAAGTAAATATGTACTTTTGTAAGCAAAATGTTCAATCTTCTAATTGATCCGTGTGTGATGACAAATAATCCATTTTTCTACTTGTGACACACAAACACAAGCATTTGCCTAAATGTTACTATTTTTGTACAACAAGTAGAGAAATAAATCATTTTTCACATAAACCGGCCAATTAGAAGACAAAATATTTCTCTGACACATGCTACATATATCTTTTTCTTATTAGAGAGTAAAATAGAAACTTTAAAATTTTAAAATGAGTTTTAATAGAAAAGATATATATTGTGTAAATTTGTTATTTTTAAAATTTGAAAGAATAAATATAATATTATGAATTTAAGAAGAAGAAAAATTATGTAATTTTAAGGTTTTATAGAGATATACATACTTCTTCCCCCTATTATTTTGAGCTTCTATTACCAGCTTATACTGAGACTACCTTGTATAAACAATTAAGCATTGTAGCGAGCACAATCTTATGATATAGTCTAGCTAAGTCACTGCACGAAGAAACTGAGAGTACAAGAATGATAATTAAAGACTACCAGGAGAGCGGGAACAGCAGAAGCTGCAGAACAATGCTAAACATAAATTTGGTCCTTGGATTTTATTAACATCGGGCCAGTAGGTGCCGAAGTGCTGCACAGCTTAATTTCCGAAATTTTTATTTATACCATTTAAAAAAAAATAAAAAATAAATCAAAACAACCTAAATTATGGATAATTTCACATCAACCTAGGCCTCCAAATCAATCTGCGGCCCTCCAAGAATGGAGCCGCATATTAGTTTGGAGGCCCCTCAAAACCTATATATATTTAATATTACAGTGTATTTTTGAATTTTAGAAGGCTACTAAGTCAATCTGCAACCCAAAAAAATAAAGCCACAGATTGACTTGCGGTCTAGATAGATGTGAAAATCTCTCATAATCAGAGTGTTTTGATTTTTTTTTTTTATTATGGTATAAATAAAAATTCGGGCCTAATTCATTCTTCTGCCGGGGAAATAATTTTGACGAGAAATGAAAAAGAATGATGAATTGCTGTAATATTAAAGGCCCATTTATAGGGCCTATCTTTAAATATATATATATATATATATATAGAGAGAGAGAGAGAGGGGCTAATACGCTTTCGGCAGCACTTCGGCCGAAGTGCTGCCACTCGTTTTTCGATTTTTCAAAATCCAAATGATCAATCCGAACCGTTCATCTTGTTCTCCATATTAATATCTGCTTGGGGACCAAATTTTACATTTTTTGGAATTCTTTTGCTATTTATTAAGCCACTTTGAAAATCGCTGATCCAACGGTGAACCCCTGATTTTACTGTTTTGGCAAGCCACCGTTGGATCAGCGATTTTCAAAGTGGCTTAATAAATAGCAAAAAAATTCCAAAAAATATAAAATTTGGTCCCCAAGCAGATATTAATATGGAGAACAAGATGAACGGTTCGGATCGACCATTTGGATTTTGAAAAATCGAAAAACGGGTGGCAGAACTTCGGCCGAAGTGCTGCCGAAAGCGTATTAGCTTGTCTCTCTCTCTCTCTATATATATATAGGCGTGTCGTGTTTTATAAACAACAAAATTACATGCCTTGGTTTTGAAGGCCTGGCCTAGTGAAACATTTTTTCATCAGGACCGATTGCTGCCAATTTGTTGTTTAAAAGGGATCAAATATTCCAAAATTGTTAGATCATTTGTTTAGAATGGAAGGTACATCCGAGTGGCCGTGGATCCGGATCTCTTAGTAACTTAAAATTTTAGTATGGATCTGGACCGTTCGATGAAAATCCGGACCAAATCGGTCCAAAATAATAATTGGGAGGCACTTATAATATTGTACAAATTGTAACCGGACGGTTGGATTCTAAACTAAAAATTTTGTATTAGTTCAAGGGATCCAAATTTAGTTATGCGAAGTAGCTCTTTTATTTTTTTTGGAACTCCGTTAACAATTTTGGCTGTTTTTTTTTTCTTTCTATTATTTGTAAATGCTTGATATTTGCGCTTTATATATATATCTGGATTATTCTTTGGTGTAAGTTTTTTTTAGGATTCAATAAAATAAATGCCTTATATTCTTTTGGTAAAAAATGTCTATTCGACTCTCAATTTGTACGTCGTTGCTAGCTAGCTAGCTAGGCGTGCAACAAAATAGTACCAAAATGAGATTACTCTAATTTTACCTACGGGTTTTTCTCAAAAAAAAAAAGAAGATTACTCTAATTTAGTATTAGTTAATTCTAATAATTTGATCGTATGACAACAGATCTCATGTTAATGAATTAGTAAGGAAATTAACCAGAGCGGTCCGCCACATATTTTTCCTTTCATGGGATGCACATTTCAACTGGGCAGCATTTTACTTGTGCAGTGCAAGAATCATGCGCAACACTGTTTTGAGCTATATTTTAGTGCACTGCATGAAGTAAAAACCGCCCTTTCAAAATATGTACTCCTTTCATGCATATATATGAGTTTTTTTTTTTTTTTCTGACTTAATAACTATCCTTTGTGAACTCACTTCTGAACATTCTTTGTAAAATTTCACGTACCTCAAATTGCACAAATGTTTAATTATTGTGTCGATGTACATTTATTTATTTCAATTAGGATATAACCATAATAGTTGTCACATGGTTTTAAATTTAATTGTCTTGATTTTTAAGACTTATTTTTCAAACTCCTTAAATATTCACTTGAACATTGCTTAATATAGTCTTTAGTATTATATCAATGTACACTTCACTATTGGAGCAATATACTATTTTTTTATTCAGTTTTATTAAAAAAAAGTTAATTAAAAATAATTAGGAATTGAATTGCAGACTTAGTATAGTAGTGTGAGTTCTGGTCTTTTATGAAGAGACGTAGGTTCAATTATAGAGAAAACTAATATCTAAAAGATACTAGTGTTTATAGAATCTTTAATTAAATAAATAATTTGAAATTGTTTGTTAAGTAATAGTTTGAAGGCTACATATAATAGATGTTTTTCATTGAAAGTAAATTTTTGTTATGGGTTTCTTTTTCCGTCCATACAATTTAGATAATTTTTTCAATCTCCTCCATGATCGTATTCGCATTATATATATCCATAGCAATAATAGAGAAAAATTGTACTATAGTTCTTACTAATTATATGGTCCTCCTTTTCTAGTCCCTACACTTGTTTCCACGTCAACTTTTGTAGGTATAAATATTTGGAACATAAGATATTAATACTTACAAACTAAGATATTAATACTTGCATGTGTAACTTGATATGATCATTTCCTTTTCTAGTCCCCAATAGTCCACGTGTCAACCTTCGTTCCTCTAATGAAGTAGTAAGGACCCTGTATCTTCGCATCAACCTTCTCCAATCATCTCCGCATCAACCTTCTTCGATCTAATAAAAATAATTGACATCATAAGCAGGGGCGGAACTAGAAAATTTAAATAGGGGGGGCTAATCTCTAAAATGTAATATATGAAAAAAAAAACAAAAAAAGATGTGGTTAGTGGGAATTGAACCCATGACCTCATACATAATAACTAGAACTCAAACCACTAGACTATCAACAAACATTTGTTATTTTATAAGGGGTGCTAGAATATATAAAAGTTTCAAAAACTCAAAAATTTAACTAAAGTTTAATATACATAATTAGGAATTTTAAAATCATGGGGTGGCTTAGCACCCCCTAATCAATACATAAATCCGCCCCTGATCATAAGTATAAATACTTCGGTGCATATGTATAACAGTATAAGTACTTACAATACTTGATATTAATACTTTCATATGTAATCCAGTGTCATATGTAAAAAGTACTTGCAAGTATATATATATATATATATATATAGAGTTGGGCTATGGTGCATTGCAATGCATGGAGGGGTTTGTGCATTGGACCATAAATCTAAAATTCAAAATTCAAATGACCAATCCAAACCGTTCATCTTGTTCTCCATATTAATATGTACTTGGAAACCAAATTTTATATTTTTCTGAATTTTTTACTATTTATTAAGTATTTTACAAAATTGTTGATCCAACAGTGGCTGCTGATTTTACTGTTTTGTTAAGCCACCGTTAGATCAACAATTTTGTAAAATACTTAATAAATAGTAAAAAAATTCAGAAAAATATAAAATTTGGTCTCCAAGCACATATTAATATGGAGAACAAGATAAACGGTTTGGATCGGCTATTTGGATTTTAAATTTTAGATTTATGGTCCAATGCACAAACATCTCCATGCATTGCAATGCACCATAGCCCAACTCTATATATATATATATGGACTTGGCTACGGTGCTATGGGTAGCTAAGAGGCATTCCGTGCTACGGCTCAATATTCGACTTTTTAAAATTCTAACGGCCGATCCGAACCATTCATCTTGTTCTCCATATTAATATGTGCTTGGAGACGAAATTTTACATTTTTTGGAAATTTTTTACTATTTTTTTAGATTTATTGAAAATCGTTGTTTTTTAGGCAAATTTGGACCATAAAAAACAACGATATTCAATAAATCTAAAAAAATAGTAAAAAATTTTCAAAAAAATGTAAAATTTGGTCTCCAAACACATATTAATATGGAGAATAAGATGAACGGTTCGGATCGACCGTTAGGATTTTGAAAAGTAGAATATTGAGCCGTAGTATGGGAGGCCTCTTAGCTACTCATAGCATATTAGCCAAATCCTATATATATATATATATATAGAGAGAGAGAGAGAGAGAGATGGGCTATGGTGCATTGCAATGCATAGGCCATAGTGTGCATTGGACCATAAATCACTGATTCAAAGTCCAAATAACCGATCCAAACCGTTCATCTTGTTCTCCATATTAATATGTGCTTGGAGACCAAATTTTACATTTTTTGGAATTTTTTTACTATTTATTAAGCCACTTTGAAAATCGTTGATCCAATGGTGACTGTTTGGAACAGTAAAATCAGAAGTCACCGTTGGATTAGCAATTTTCAAAGTGGCTTAATAAATAGTAAAAAAATTCCAAAAAATGTAAAATTTGGTCTCCAAGCACATATTAATATGGAGAACAAGATGAACGGTTTGGATCAGTCATTTGGACTTTGAATCAGTGATTTATAGTCCAATGCACACGATGGCCTATGCATTGCAATGCACCATAGCCCATCTCTCTCTCTCTCTCTATATATATATATATATAGTCCGGCTAATATCATAACGTTATAATTTCAGCCCAAGTTATAACGAGTCTGTTTTTGAGATTTCAAAGTCCGAATAGCCGATCGGAACCGTTCATCTTGTTCTCCGTATTAATATGTGTTTGGAGACCAAATTTTACATTTTTTTGAGATTTGTCTACTATTTATTAAGCCACTTTGAAAATCGCTGATCCAATGGTGCCTTTTGGTTTTACTATTGTCGTTGGATCAGCGATTTTCAAAGTGGCTTAATAAATAATAAAAAAATTCAAACAAATGTAAAATTTGGTCTCCAAGCACATATTAATATGGAGATTGTGTTGAGCGGTTCGGATCAGCTATTTGGACTTTGAAATCCCAAAAACAGACTCGTTATAACTTAGGCTGAAATTATAACATTATGACATTAGCTAGACTCTCTCTCTCTCTCTCTCTCTATATATATATATATAATGAGGAGGGATCAAATGACACCATTTTTTGGTGACATGGAATGACACCATCCATTTTCAAAGTCCAAACAGTCGATCCAAACCGTTCAACTTGATGGATATGTTAAAATGTGCTTACAGATCAAATTTTACATTTTTCTGAATTTCTTTTTGGTTTATTTAGAGGGGTTCAAAAATTCAACGGTCTGAATATAGCGATTTTGTTAAATACTTAATAAATAGTAAAAAAATTCAGAAAAATATAAAATTTGATTTCCAAGTTACTCTTAATATATTCATCATATTGAACGGTTTGGATCGAATATTTGGATTTTGAAATTTCAAAAATAGACATTGTCACACCATGTCACCAAAATAGTGGTGTAATCCGATCCCTCCTCATATATAATACTTGCGTGACGACGTGTCTGAAAGTACGTCATCATGGATCTCATTAATTTGAAAGAGAAAACTGCATAGAAGACGTTCTTTATTTTAGATTCGCAAAATTCCTAGGTCACAGATTGTCAAAAATATGGATGAGATTGAATGGATAAAAAAAACCACCTCTAAAAATAGGTATCCCCCCAATGTAGTTTTGTGGTCCCCACAAGTTTTTATGGTTTATGTACGTTTTGAGAAATTTGATTGGGAAAATAATTATTTATGTAAAAACTATTCATCTCATAAATATAAATACTTCTGTGCATAAGTATATATATTTATGTAAAAAGATATAAATACTTTAGAAAAATAATTTAGCATTTCAGTTTTTTACGGTCCCCAAAATAATTATGATAGTTAAGATGCTTATACGATGTGGATACTGAAGTACAGATACTCATATCAGCTTCCTACAATTTAACACTGAAATGCCCTTTCCATTCCATATATTCCAGCAGTGGAGTAACCTATATATATTTGCAACCGATGATTTCTTGAAACGTCATCATCTCTAATTATGGAGAAAACATGACTAAATAGGTATACAGTATACATACAATTAGGCAATTAGCAGATGGATTGAACAAAAAAGCCTGAGAACCTAATGAACCAGATACAGTATACATATGTACTGATCGAGTCAAAACAAACTTTTCTCTGATAGTATCCAGCTACTAGCTGCTTTGTTTTTGTTTTGCATTGCTACTTTTTCAGCCTTTATTTCAGAAAAGCTATAAATAGGCACACTATATAGCTAGGTCAAATGGTTTCAGATTTTTCTCAAAAAAAAAAACAAATGGTTTCAGATGTCACGTACAATACTGAGCTAGCTAGGCCAACTACATATCCGCTGTCAATTTAATAACTACATAATTTTGTATTTCTAAAAAGAATGACAACAAGGAAAAAAAGTACGGAATAATTGTTCAAAATCGTTCATAATTTATTAATGATGTTAGGGTCAAATTAATACATACAAAAAAGTATATACGGAGGTGAATTGTATTAATGGCATTTTAGTACTCTAAATTATATAATAAAATCATGTCTAAGTAATAAAATTTTGAAAATGAAAGGAGGTAAGTGAATGTAGATCCGTCTCTAATTTAAATACTACAGAAATATTAGAAATCAATATAAATATCTTAAAAACTGTCTAAGGTTATGGTGATATGCATATAAAAAATCACTACTTTCAGATGGTTTATAACTATTAGATCAAGTGATTTTCTATCTAGCTATCTAAAATAATTGTAAAAATATATAAAAGAAAAATATAAAATTCAGTCTCTAAGTACATTTTCATATGAAGATCATATTTAATGATTTAGATCAACTCTTTGAACTTTAAAAATAGAGATATATTACCGCATCCCCACTCATAATTTGTTCCTAATTAGTGCCGCCAATTTGGGTATTTTGTATGTGCAAATCCAGAGGAATAGTTGAATTAAGGTTATTCTTTATTTTGTCTTTTTCATGTTTCCTTTAGATCTGCTTGCAGAATTGTAAGGCATATGCATGGTCAACTCAGAAAGTGCACTGATCTTGGGAAGCAACATCAAGGAAAAGAACCAGCTTTATATTTCCTTTCTTCAGGTGCCGTGCCAGGACAAACACACACAACTCTCCTACATTTTCCTCCCATGCATTTTATTTACCACTTGGAACCCTAGCTCTTCAAATTTCAAGACATCCCGCTTTCCTCTCCATTTCTCTTTTCTTGTTCAACTCTGCATGCTAAATTATATACCAACTTCAATTTATTGAACAATAACGACATGGATTATAATACTTAGTTAAGTGCTGTTATCATGTTATGTAATCTGTGCCAACAACATTTACAAGTTAAAGCATATAACAAGAGCTTAAGCGAATAAAACAAATATACTATATCTAAAGTGCAAGATATGTTATGATAAAATATCAAAGTAAATTATAGGTAGCGCGACAATGTCTTACTAATTAAGTTGACATCTAAGGTCATTTCTAAAATAATACTCATGTAACCAATCACCATTTTTTTTTTAATATATTTTAAAGCTTTTTTATCTTGGGAAAATATATATTATTACGATTTACTTTTTTGGCGAGAAAATTCATGTTCTAAATATCATAAATTGAGTTCTTTTTACTACGTAGGGAGAAAATTTACGAACCATAAAAATTTAAAATTCGTGGATTATATTGGACGACTCGATCGGATCATCACTTGAATTCTTATTAATTTGTATAGCACCTTAATATATAATTCTTTTGCATTTAATATTCAATTTCTATGTGCATTTCTCATCATCTATATTTGCTTCTCATAACATTTTCAAATATTTTTAAACTAGTGCATCATATTCGGATTGAACTTGTATTGGTGCCAACTGGTTATTAATTAATGTATGGCGCACTTCCATTGTGTAGAGAAATGGATGGAATATGAGGAGAAACAAAACATGCCTCTCTCTTTGACATCTCTGAGCAAAGAGTTCCAACAAGGTAAGACCAAAAAAAACTAAGGCTGATCCACTTCTCAAAGCTCTTTCTCTCTCTGTACCGGTCTTTCTCTCACTTAGCCAGGCCAAGCCGAGCCCACCCAAGCACAACAGGTTAAAACACATCCTAATCCGAGTCATGAGAGAGAAACCTAGAGAGAGACTGAAGCATCAAGCATGCGAATTCCTGTCAGGATAGAGGGGGCGTGAGGCGATAAAGAGAGAAGGCAAAAAAAATGAAAAGAATGCCCCCCTAGAGAGCGTGAATAGCATGCAAACAGGGAGAAACCAACTAACAAGAGAATCGACTCTCTGTGCCTTACAAACTATAATGAAGCGTGTAACGGGTTATAAACTCTCGTACGATATACCAAACTTCCTGTTATTAATTGTAGACCCATCCATATTAACTTATAAATTTGTTTAATATTTTATTCTATCTAGTTCTTAAACATGTGCTTAAACTTGATTATGAAATGTTTTATATATCAGTATGGAAAAAAAATAAAAGGCAGGAGGCCCCTATACAAGGACTCGTTACATGAATACAATATATAATTGTGCCACTGAAAAAAAGCAAAAGGTGCTGGAGGTAAAAGAGCGTGATCTTTGACCGCCAGTCATATGCACCACACGAAGGACTACGGCCCAAACATGTAACTCCAATTTCACAAAAAAATATTAAAATATTAACAGTAAATAAAAACTAAATTATTGCAGCAATTCAATAAAGTACGAGAAACCGAATTTACACAGTTATTGGACCGATTTAAGCTAACTTAAATGATATAGATCCTTAATTGCAAATACAATTTTACTTAAAAAAGAAAAGAGAAAAAAATAGTAGTTATAATTAAAGATGTATATATAAGCAAAAAATAATATAGAGAAGTATATAAATGATCACAACAATATAGAATGGATTCGGTTTGACACGAGCAGCGATGGGGGACCGATAAAGCGCAGCCGGAGCTTTCTTGATTCGAGTATTAGTTTGCTTTTATATTCAGGCACTACAACAATATAGATACTTTTTGCGAGAGAAAAAATAAATTTATGATGGTATTCCCTCGTGAAAAGTACCGTCGCAAAAAGAAAAAACTGAAGAATGAGAGCAGTCCGTCACAAAAAGTCACTTTTTTATCCTCGCAAAAGGTGTCTCATTCTTGTTGTGAGGTTTCAGTCCAATGATTAACAACAACATTTTTTTTAGTTCATCAGTGACTAATAATGAGCTGATCCGTGTCAAGGGCCATGCATGGCTATTCATTAAAAATATGAAAGCCTCTAATTATTCATAGCCTTTTATCCATCATTTGTCTACAGCTTTGACTTGCGCGAATACTGTAAAATTACTTCTATATGCTGTATAATTATAAAATATATCACATAAAATATATCAGTTAATCACAAGACATTCAGCAACTATTTGAAGTGGCCTCATGATAATTATAAACAAATTACAACTTGCATAACAGGACAAAATAAATGTACTTTTAAACTGTACTTTCGAAAATTACAGTTATACGAAGTTATTGGCAGTTAGAATTAGTTATTAGCAGTTATTAGCAGTTATTGGCAGTTAAAGTTAATTATTAGTGTCCGCATTGGGTTGAATCTTGTATACTGTAAAATTGAATCTTGTATACAGTAAAAATTTTAA
Source organism: Carex pumila (assembly GCA_033356055.1). Taxonomy (NCBI): domain Eukaryota; kingdom Viridiplantae; phylum Streptophyta; class Magnoliopsida; order Poales; family Cyperaceae; genus Carex; species Carex pumila. Next base: position 168,272 of record JARJHM010000031.1, read on the forward strand.
TTGAATCTTGTATACTGTAAAATTGAATCTTGTATAATTTAAAATTGAATCTTCTACACAGTAAAATTTACAATTGAATCTTGCATACTGTAAAATTGAATCAGTAGAACTGTAAAATTGAATATTGTATATAGTAGAATTTTCAATTGAATATTGTTCGGATGAGTAAGAAGTTTCTCTATCATCTCTTTCTTCCAGATTTTCACAAGACGAATACTGTAAAATTACAAGATGAATACTGTAAAATTATAAGAGAAATACTATAAAATTAACAAATCAATACTCCATATCGCCTTTCTATCATCTCTTTCTTCCAGATTTTCACAAGATGAATACTGTAAAATTAACAGATTAATACTCCATATCGTCTCTCTATTATCTATTTCATCTAGATTTTTACAAGATGAATACTGTAAAATTAACGGGGCAATACAGTAAAATTAACAGATCAATACTCCATATCGCCTCTCTATTATCTATTTCCTCCATATTTCCACAAGATGAATACTGTAAAATTAACATATTAATACTCCATATCGCTTCTCTATTATCTATTTCCTCCAGATTTTCACAAGATGAATACTGTAAAATTAATGGGGCAATACTATAAAATTAACAGATCAATACTCCATATCGCCTTTCTATCATCTCTTTCTTCCAGATTTTCACAAGATGAATACTGTAAAATTAACAGATTAATACTCCACATCGTCTCTCTATTATCTATTTCCTCTAGATTTTCACAAGATGAATACTGTAAAATTAACGGGGCAATACAGTAAAATTAACAGATCAATACTCCATATTGCCTCTCTATCATCTCTTTCCTCCAAATTTCATTTGAAATGCTAGATTTGTTACTGCATACAATGAAAACAACAAATTCAACATAAATAACTTACTAGATTTGAATTTTGCCTTGATCTTCAACAAAAACAACTTCTATTCGATCGCGCTTCACGATTAAAGGTTCCATTGCGATCATCTATAAAAAATCGAAGAAGCTGCCGAAGCACTATTCGTCCTGGTAGCGACGGAATCGAAAGCAATGGAGGGAGTAAGAATAAAATCAATGACTATGAATGAGCGGATAAAGGTCAAGCTTCATACAGACGTTGATTTCCATTAGAAGTTGTTCTTTAAATTCAAACACTTTCGGCTAACAACTATTTCAAGCTAGATTTCTCACTGAACTTTTGAAAAGCACCTCGCTAAGTTCCTTATTATAGACTTTTTTCAATAGGCAGAGATTTAAGTTATCTGCCAAGAAGTATAATTATGAAAGAACGGAGGGAGGAGAGAGATTTCTCCTTTGATTACGATTTCTCCTTTGAAATACTAGAAAGAACGGAGGGAGGAGAGAGATCAATAGCGATAATAAGAAAATTTTTTATATACGCGTATTTTAGTTATGTGGGGACCGGAGTCGTTAAAACAACTTAAACGGGAATTGAATAAGGTTGTGGATAAATAGTGGACAAAATTCAGTGGACATAAACTTTTTCTCCATATTTTAATAGGAAAATAGGTTTATATGTAGTAATAGCACACACAGCCAGATTTGAGATTTGAGAATTGTTATCGAATTTTGTTCTGATTTTTTTTTTTTGTAAAATTTCTTATATGTTTTCCGCTATTATATATAAATGTTGAAATTACATATCCAAAGTCCTATTAAATTGGTAAACAGGATTCAAATGGAATTATTTTTTGTTGCTTTATTTTTAAAATATTAATAACTTAAATTTTAAAATAAAATTGTTCCATTGCTTTATATCATTTTTTCTATGTAAATTTACATGTTATGATATTTTAACTCTGTTTTGATTGTTTCATAAGCTTCGAGAAATAGATTGCTGTGAATAATTTATGACGTGTATAATTCATGAACGTTAATTTTCAACTTATTGATTCAATAAAAACTAAATTAAAAATAATAGTTTTATATATATACATGTAGAGAAAAACCTACACATCACATCCAACTATTGAGTTTTGACATAGACGATTTAGAATTTTTTTTAATTAGAAAATAAAAAATAAAGGCAAACAGAGAAAAAAAAAATGTGACCCTCCTAGCATTTATTATAGAGAACTAATTATAGGTTCTGCTCTCAAATTTAAAAGACCAATTGTAATCCATTAAATCCACAAATAATCAATACGGCATTTAATACTCATTGAGTTTCTATATTTGCTATACGAAGAGAACATATATATCATAGCGAAATTCATTATTCTCATTTATATTGTTGGAAATATAAGTTAACAATTCAAAAAATATTACTGGAGTTGACGATAAAAGAGTTATTTCTTAGGGGTGTCAACGGTATCGTCAGATGAGGATATTTTCATATCCGTATCTATTATAATAAAGAAAAAAAATATTTATCTTTATCCATATTTTCGAATAAGGTACGGGTCAGGTAAACGGATAAAATAGTGCCATTAACATTTCGATTTGTATTTTTGATAAAATATTTTTCAAAATAAGAAAATAATAATAATGAATTAATACAACTAATTTGTATTATAAAAAGTTAATAAAATACAAAAACTTTATTGTATCGTGTATCATCTTCATACAAATATATATATATATATATTTTAAAATTATCTTATACGAAAACGGGTAAGATAATGAAAAAAAAATCATTACCCTTACTCGTACTCAATTAATTAATGGAAAAAAAATCTTATCCTTACCCGTATTTTTAGATACGATACGGGTCAGGTAAACAGATAAAAGGGTGCCATTGACCCCCCCCCCCCCCCCCCCCCCCCCCGATTTTTCTTCGCACATTAGTCAAACTGAATTAAATGCAAGATATTTAGAAAACGCAATACAAATTTGACAATTAATTAAAATATAAACGTGTAACTTAACGTCAGATCTCCTAATATTATTACATATATAATGTTTGTCAAAATAAATGAAAGTGATTTGATTTTCAAAACAAAAAATTACATTAAATTTAATAATGTAATAAAGGTTCTTAATCCAATTAAATACGCATGGTCTTAAACTTCTGTTGTAGTATAAACTTTAGGAGGTTCAATTACGATATTAAGTTTTGTGCAAAATACAAAATGCAAGTAAGAAATTTGAACAATATATATAATCAATCTTGTTGTACTGTACATGACAATAGTTGCTAGCGCGCACACAGAAACACGTACACACATCACTATTGGTTATTTTTCAAAATTGTCGTGTAGAAGACCTAGAGAGAAAAAGAGCGAATGCACTAACTTTAATTCAAAGCAATCAAGTCGATCGGTGCATTCTTTTTAGGCTTCGAGTGTTGTTATTGTTAGAATTTTTTGTTAAGAAAAACTCAAAATTTCTTATATATATATTTTTAATATCTTTACATAATTAATTTGCACATCTGTATGTACATCCATTATATGTTCTATATAACAAGATGATGAATTGTTCGAATTGGTTATTTGAGTTCTGAATTTTGTGAGGATTTGCAGCAATTTAAAGCATAAAATTGTGTGATTTTAGAACACTTATCATCATTTATTCGTACAACACATATTTTTACTGGAGTAGAGTACTGAAGGAAAAAAGAGGAAAAAAAACGAAGAGCGCACTATGCATGTTCATTCATGAATAGAATGTGCCGATTTTTATAGTCTCTCTGTTGATCTAATTCACAATTCATTCTAATATTCTATTCTACAAGCTAATGAATTTTTAAACACCGAAGCTAGTAGTCATGCAAAAAATTCACAACTGTTTTGTCATGGGTTTCATACGTAATGTCTAATTAAAATAATAACACGATGCCTCATCAGTAACAATCCAAGATTATACAAAAAATTGAAATATCTTCCTTTTTCTTTAGTTTCTCTTTATTACTTGAGAGAGCAGTAGTTTTTTTTTTTTTTTTTTTTTTAAGGGGAAAACCCGTGGGGAGAGCAGTGGTTAGGTAACGGCGTGAGAGGGATTTTATCACTAAGGTACCTCATTTTACCAGTTTAAATCAAATCCGTTCGTTATACAGAAACACAAATCTTAAAGGATTTCCATACGTTACAGATTGAAACACAAAGGGTGCATTACTACAGAGGAACAGACTGGGATTGAGGAAGGGCGAGGGAAAGGCGGGTAAAAGGGGAAACGGCGGCGCGTAGGACGTTATGCTGTCGGTCTGTCTGTCTGTCGCTCGCGCGTGACGGCCGTTCCCTATTCCCCATCTCCCCGTTGTCTCCTCTCCCGTTTTCTCAACCCCTCCGTACCCCGTACTCCTCTTCTCTCCCCTCCTATACTCCTCTGCAATTCCTCTACAATCATTTCGTTTTCCTTCATTCTCCAGGATTTAACAGCTCAAACTTTGATGTTTCGTTAATTAATTAGAGAATACTCTTGCCTTGGAGCTAGCATTCCAGAGAACACAAGAATAGTATCCGACTCACTTATTCTCTCTCTCACGTATAAGGGTTTAGGGTCGCTCAGAGATTGCCGGGTTCGATCCTGCACAACTCTACTGCTCGCAGCCCTGCCAAAAGCTACACCTCCCCCCATTTTTCCCTTTTGACCTCCGTCCCCCACTTCTCCTCCCATTCCCTCTCCTCTTCCCTTTATATATTATCCCCGTGACCCCGTTGTCCCTTAACCCTAAACAATTAATATACTCGATCACTATAAATTTCTTCCTTGTAGAGTCTCTTTGTATAATTGTATCTTCTTCTTCTATCTAGCTACGCTCTAGAGTCTTTTAGAAACAGCCGAAGATGAGGATGGTAGAAGAGGACAGAGAGGAATTGATAATGGCATACGAGAGGGTTGCCCGCATGGCGAGCAACAATGCTGTAGTTGTCTTCAGCGTGAGCGGCTGTTGCATGTGCCACGTGGTCAAGCAGCTCCTCCTCGGCCTCGGTGTTGGGCCAACAGTGTATGAGCTGGACCAGGAGCGCGGGGGCCGTGAGATCCAGGCGGTGCTCTCGCAACTCCTATCAACCTCTCCAGTCATGTCAGGACCTCATGGAGTCGTACCGGTGGTGTTCATTGGAGGCAAACTGCTCGGTGGGGTGGATAAAGTTATGGCGTGCCACATCAACGGGTCTCTGGTGCCGTTGCTCAAGCAAGCTGGTGCTCTCTGGCTTTAGACTTCCCAAGTTTTTAGTAGTATGTGGTTGCAGTCTTGCATGGCTCTGCAAGGTGATCATAACTTGTTTAGATTTCATATCAATCGTGGTGTTTTGTATATAGTGTTGTGGGGTAATAGTTCTAACAAATTTGGAACAAGGAATTAGAGGTAGCAAGGTACTAGCCGTTTTTTTTCCTATTCTGTAATGGAGCACTGGGGTGATCACAAAATGTGAACTTTAGATAACATTTTGCTTTCAATGTTTCAACTTTAATTACATTATGTTTTTATCGTGTATTAGACTTCAAAAAAAATATAATGAGAAGCAACTATTACTAACAAAAACAAATTACTTCAGAGAATTGTCTTATTTGTTTTTTTTTTTTCCTTTCAATTTAGTTTCCATATATTTCCCACTGCGCCTCAATTGTTTGCCTCTCAAGAAAAAGATATTGCAACACCTATAACTATTTTTATTATATGAATTGTCTTTCCTGAGCTCTAATTAATGTAAATGCAGCAATTACCTATGTTTAAACTTCATAACTGATCAATAATATAATTAAGTTCATATATAAGCTCCTTGGCAGAGACGTGCGCACATCAATCTATTATTTATAGAATTGTTTGTGTTAAGGAAACATGCATAATCTCTGGCTTGTTGACTTCTGACTGATGTGTTCACTGTTTTGAATCTACTTTGCTAGTTACTGTGCTTTGATTTGACGTTTATATTTTATATTGTATACTATAGTACTTTATTAATTACCAATGACAGACTTTGACTGTGCATTGATTAACTAGCTTTTAAAGGATCTTTAATCTTTTCTGCTTGGATTTAGTTATAAAACAAGTTGGTCAAAGAACAGTGCAGAATTCTATAGTTTTGAAAAAAAGAAGGAAAATGTATCTATACCATATCATTCAAATTGAAAGGTATTGATTATATTATTAAATGCCGCATGCACTTAATTTGGGGAATTATGGTATTTCTCAGTTATAATTACTTAATATTAGTTCCAAATAAAAAAAAAAATCATTATATATATAATGAAACGGTGTTTCAAGGAAATGAAGAGGTTTAATTTGTCCATCATGTTCCCAAGTAGCCATCTTTTGTAAATGTTATGGCAATGTACCGAATGTGGATTGTGCAAGAGTGTCAGAAGAATGGTGATTTACAACTATTGTCTTTTTCTTTTTTAAAAAAATGTGCTCTTTAACTATTGAAAAAAAAAATGAGGTTTTTGAAATATGAAAAATTCTTTAATGTATGATCAAATTTAGTACTTTTATAGTAAGGAAAAACTGGATAGATGTTATACAGTTCCTTACATGTCACCTTAATATATATACTAGTTCCTTTCTTATTGAGGTGAAAACATGTTCAATAAAACTTCCAAATATTCTCCAATACTTGATATATGGCAATACATTTTTTTTTTTGCAATGCACGAACTGATATGCTCAAAGCTTCAAATGACTATTGTCTATTGGCTACTGCATGCCATTGGGCATTATTTATCATTTCGTATGGCGATGCTAAAGTAAAAAACTTCATCGATCTCGTCTAATGACTAAAGCATTAATGTCCTCCGCTTGGAAGGCCGTTGAATGTTCAGAATTCAGCACAAAGACAATATATATAGGGTTAATTTGATTTAATCCTCATCTACTCACGCAGAAAAAGAACATATTGTGCTAACAATGAGGACTTCTTTTGTATATATTGTCAAGTGTCAACTGTATCAGGGTTTGCTAATAAGCACATTGACAGAGTAATTTTGTTAACCTTCTCGTGCTAATTAAATGTTCAATTTTTCCTGTTTGTGATACATTAGTTCAAGACTCTTTTATAGGCCTAATAATATTTAATCCAACAAAAGATAAATCTACTTCTTAGTTGTTACTTGTTACATATATCCGTTTACAGTGAATATTTTTTCCCCAAGCAAAAACCTTGTACTATCAGAATCTAATAAGTTTTCCATGTTAAAGTAAAATCACTGCTCCTCCTGCCTAAAAATGCTCCTTTACTGTAAGAGTAGTATAAATTTCGGTACAACTTTTTTTTTTTTTCAAAAATAATATTTAAGCAAAACATTTATTGCATTCCAGACTCCAGAGGCAAAAGTCTATTTGGATACACATTGATCGCTATAATTTGACCGGTCAATATTTCTAATTAAGGGGAACAAACAAAAGCCTCTCTTTAAATAAAAAGAAAAACGAGAAACAACCAAGAGTCGCATAACCGACTAGTGACGTGTTCAATAATCACCAACAATAACGACATGAGTAGTTAGGCTATCTGATCACCCTAGTCACCCTTCTATTAGTTTCTTTAACAGGTAAGCACAACATGTGCCAGATTCCATGTTACACTACACTGCCTATGCATGACTCAGAAGTTATTCTATTAATAATATTGTCCCCACAAAACGTAACAAAACATCATTTGCAATCTTTCTAGTTTATATGCATCTTCTTTCTAATTAATTTATGCATGAAATGAGAAAAAAGAAACACTGGTATCTTATATATACTTAAAAGACGATCGAAGAACTTTTTTATTTTTTTGACAAAAGCAGTATTTACCACCTGTTTCGTTACAAAACGAAAGAGTTCATACAGCAAGTTCAAAATAAAGTGCTAGCATATAATTTATCGACATCTAACAACCAATAAAATTCTAACCACAAATCAAAATAACAGTACCAAAATAACATCGATCTAACAGCATAGGCTAACAACTAAAAACATACTAGCACAACATAAAATAGTTACACTAAATAAAATTAGAAATGACTATAATACTAAAAGATGAGGTACTAGCTGATGGAAATGAAGACGATTGAAGAACTAAACGGACAAATGGTAGCTTGCGTGATTTAGTGGTTCATCTATAATACAATGACATGTCAGTAGATGAAGAATCATTATATATATCCTAATAAAAGACTGCACATTATTAGAGTGAGATCGATTGTGATAACGAATGAAAGTGGTCAAAAGAAACTGGGCAGAGGATTACGTCGGTCTGGTCTCATGCTATTCAGGTTGCCAAGAATAGCCCCGGCAAAGCCCCTATCTGGTACTCTCTAAAAGGCTTTACAGGTGGCAAAAGCATGATCAAGAAATGTTAGTTGTAGTTTCACCACTTTACAATTTAGATAGATAGAGACTAGAGAGAGAGAGAGTTATAAGTTGGATCTGATGCAACTCTTGGACCGATGCAAATTGGTACAGTGGGTTACTGTAATAAGATTGTGATTAGTAGGATAGCTGGGGAAAATCTGACACGATTATTAGAGAAAGATTGCTACACTGTTCAGATAAGTACAATGGCCACAAGGGATCAGTGTATGTACCAGTGATTGGCATGTGAACATTGACACCTGTTAATCAGGTAAGAATTCTCTCTTCAGGAAGAGATCTGGTTTTCGTAAGGCATCTTCATGTAATCCTCTTTCTACAGTGGCTGACGTTTCAAGTTTCAACTAACAACGAACATTTTTATCAGAGAGCATCTCTTTCTCTCTCTGACATTACGGGGACCACTTATGGCAGTCATGATGTTGTTTCCTGATGCTGTACCGGGCAAAAAGAAAATCGTTACCCAGATGAGAATACTGCCTAATTTCAAACGTTTATTAACATCAGCACATTCTAGTACAGCTTATAGAAAATTGCTGTTCAGATATTGTGATTACCCAAATCTAGAGTGATTGGGGTTTCTATTGAGGAATTAACCATTCCAAATCCTTTGAGGCAACATAATATTTCTCTTTAAAATCCGGACCGTCCAATTAGAATCCTGATCACCAATCTAGTCCGATGTTTTAACATGTGCCTGTTGGGGTTTTGACGGTTCAAACCCATTGATTTAGCTTAACAGCGGAAGTGTGTAAAACAAAATTTTTACAGTTAAGTTAAGCTAAAAATTAAACGAGGTATGTCAGGAAACCTTCCAAGGCGGTCCACCTTCAGTATTCCTTTGGCATCAAAACCTCATTTAATTTATTTACAGATCTACTCCATAATTGATTTTCTAAAGCATTAAATCTATTTACAAATTAAATAGATTAATATAACAATTTATACCTTGATTCCAAATCTCAGTTGGAATGCAGAATAAGCGAGAAGAGCTACACCAAGGAAGGAATCGACTCGTAGTATCACACGTGTGATACCTCTATCGGTTATCCACCAGGACTAACCGGAGAGCGGTTTATTTCTTCTGCCAGAAATACCGTAAACCGCGGAATTATGCTGAAACACTATTCACCGAGAAAAAGGACGAAATAAATATATTTGTGTCCCGAGGTTACTTGGTATCGCTTTAAAAGCTAAACCGCGGGATTTCGCAAAATATATTATTTTCCTAATCTCGAAATAACCGAAATCAAGGAAGAGAGAAAAACCGATTAACAAAGTAATCAGATTAACACGCGAATTAGTGAGTCTTTCTCTCTACCCCTACCCCTCTATTTATAGACTTTTGAGGAGGTTTGCAAAAGACCAAAATACCCCTCAAAACAAATATATTTACCAAAAGCCCTTGACACCTCATCCTTTTATCATGTGAAATGACCAAAATACCCTTGCCACCTCACATGACACATGTCAACACATGGGAAGTCGGCACCAAGGGTAAAAAGACCATTTTGCCCTTGGCCCATTAAGGCATGAATAGTGTTGGGCTTTGATTTTGGACTTTGACTTTGGGCCTTTAATTTTAATTAAGGCTTTGATTATTTTGGGCTTTTAAATCCATAATTCATACCCATAATTAACAATTAAAATTCCAAATCATATATATATAATTGTCATGTACAATTATATTTCTTTTCGGTTATTGTTCGGTAACTTTTATACAACGTAACGTGTACGTTTATAAATTAACCGTTGTTTCTGCTTGTCATTCTAAATGACATTTATAATTTAATTATATCACGTATAATTAATTATAACCATCTTAATATTAATTATAATCAATTTATAATTAATCAGTAAGATTCTCCGAGTAGCTCCTATATGGTGTGACCCAATAGGATCTGTGTTATGTTGGTAAACAGAGTTAAAACTGTTTTAACTTCTGTTAGTCATGGGTGGCATCTGGCAACACATCATGACCATCCAATTACACAGATGATGCTGTACTGTACAATATCACGATCCAGTAAACAATTTACTTGTGTCAGTTCTTCTGTCTCATAGCTATCAGATCAGTTTTAAGGTAGATATGTGTCATCCTTGTTAACTGTATCTTTTCTTGATCTTGAGTAGATTATCAAATATAATTACTCTTGTAATTATACTGCATGCAGATAATCTAACTCTACCAAGGGGCCCAGTGATGCTATAGCTCGTATAGAGATAAGAGGGACAAATAGTATTCTTGGCAGACTATCACTTCCTCACCTAAGCTATACATATGGAAATGCTACCGTTATGGCTGCTTTTTACGGACAGCGTTAGATAACACTTACTCATATATATTTCTTAATGGGAACGATAAATACCTCATACTGTAGAACTTTGACACTGAATGAAAAACTAAATGACACGAACACAATTCTATTTAATGTTTCATTCGGGGTCTGTCAAATACCATGTTCCTATAACATGTATCTATGTGATTAAAATGACATCTCGTGTCAGGTGGTTTGTAAAACTTAACCATCTTTTAATCCACATACTAACCTTATAGCGGTAATTAGTGTTCCTGCTAATTACCTTGGTCAGTGACCTTTTAAGAGTATATATTATCTATATTATGGAGTTTCACAATTTCAGTCATGAACTCGAAATGATCCACAAATGCAATAATACTCAAGGTAACAAAATGATATATAAACATTCAATTCATGAACAAAGCTTTATGATTAACAAAAGCTTTATGATTAACTTATCGTATTATTGACTTCTAGATTATTACAAACTAACAGTGCCAAATCTGCTTAGGTCGGTCCAGATGTAAACATAAATATTTTGTTATATGAATTCCAAATTAACTCGGTTCACATTTTCCTGTTTAAAATGATCATTTTTTTTAAAAAATGCCACAAATTCGAATTAACAGGCTATCCCCCCAATGAATTCGTATTTCCTGAGTTAAAATCAGTGTTCTAAATAGCGGCAATAGCGGTCCGCTATAGCGCATAACGTGTAGCGCAAATAGTGCGCGCTATGCAACATGAGATGTTTTTTTTTTTTTTTTTTCAATTTATATGAGCTTTAAATAAAGACTCAAATTGAATTTTAACCATGATTTTTTTTTTTTGCAATTAACGTACTAAACTTTAATTTAAACTATTAATTATTAAATGAAAGATTCATCAAATGAAATCAAATGAGGAAGCTACAACGCGCTATGTAACATGAGTTTTTTTTTTCAATTTATATGGGCTTTAAATAAAGGCTCATATTGAATATATTAAGATATTTCTTAAAGTAACAAAATGATACTTACTATATGGTAGTTTGAATATTTTGAATAGATTAAGATAGTTAATTATGTCATGATGTTTATATTATTTTGAAATTTAAATAGAAAAAAAAGATAGACTATATCTTGATGCTGAATATATTTTGGATAAAAAAATATCGATAGTTTATGATATTAGTATTACTATGGATATTTTGAGTCACAATTTGGACTTTGTATTGGTTCAATATGAATATTATAATTTTTTAATCAATTTGATGTTATTTATTATTCTATGAGACTTAGATGATAATGTTGATATTTAGTACAAATATATGACATAATTTATATTAAAAAAAAAACACTATATGGCATACCTTTCGCTATAGCAACACTATTCGCTATAGCTTTTTTTTAGGCTCCTTGCTATGACACGATAAACGCTATTTAAAACCTTGATTAAAACTCAAATTTTGAGTCAAGATTTGAACCATCTAATTTAAATCTGCACTAATATTAAAGGACACCGTGTGTTATAGGCATGGGATACGGATTAGTCCGAATTTTGATCACACGGTCTAAAATTTAACTCAAACGATCGTTAATGCAGATTCATCTCCAACACCCTCTGCCCTATTTAATTTGTATCGACTTTTATCAAAGATTATTAAGTAACCTCTTTACATTTCTTAAAATTGATTATTAATGACAAGCTGAAAATCCGGGAACTGATTTTATAGCATGAGGCAAAGTTTCATATGATTACGACGTTATGTATAAATAATTAATTAGCAAACTCAAAGGAACTGATTAGGGTGTCAATGGGTATGATATAAACCACGTGGAACCATTTTCATATTCATATCCACTAAAAATTGATCTTACTCATATTCTACTCGTACCCGTTAAAAATTTGTCTTACCCTATCCTACTCATATCCACTATAATTAATGAATAACGAGATTGTGGGCAAATAAACTAATATAATGGTTTTGTTATCCCCATCAACACAGACATTACTAGATCTGACTGTGCAGTTTTCAGCAAGCAGAAAGGTTGAATCATTATTGATATGAGAAAGCAATGACACCACCTTAATTATATATAATGGTTACTTTGAAACAAAAAAGGGGGGATTTCATATACCCCCCCCCCCCTCCCCACCAAAACCTTGAAATTACATATTCCCCCCTCTAAAATTCATAATATCATATTTACCCTTCTAAAGTTCAAAAACTTACAAATTTACCCATTTTATTGACTTTTCTAATAAAAGTTATTTAAAATTTATTAATGACCCATTTTACCCTTTCTTTCTCTTTTATTTTTCTTCTTTCTCTACGTTAGAGAAATCCCCCCTATATTGGATACATTAAATGAAATGGATGAACTGCACACAGATCAACAGGACGAAAAGAATCCCTCCTTTCCATAATTTGCTCAACCTTATAATAGGCTTCATTTTTTTTGTAATATTTCCCAGCACTTCGCTTCTGATAATGTATTGAAGCTGTAATCGTCCTTCCTTGTACAACAATGGCAATGATGTTTGTCTTGGTGAGTCCTCACTGACTATTGTCTTATCACATGTACAATTGTATTTCTGCTAATTCAACTTGTGGTGTTGTTTTTATTGTAAAATATATCTATTCAAGTAATGGCAAAATTGCTACTAGTATGCATCCTACTGCCCAGTGGAGGGGTACAGTGTGAGAGAATTGCAAAAATTTGGAAGAGTTCAGGGTTCAAACGGAGAATATGCTGATATTGCAATGAAATAGAATGTTACTCAAAAGTAAAAAAGAAAAAGAAATGAACAACATTCTGCTTGGTCTTTCCAGAAATAGGTTCTTGTGTGAACTAAATTGTTTCTATGAATTTCAAAGTATGGATTTAGTTATTTTTGTGATTAGGGTTGATTTGATTTAAGTTTACTTAATTTTGACTATAGCCATAGAAGAATACTGACATTTTTTCATGAAGTGGTTGAGCCCTCATGCACGAGCCTGTGTGACCTTGTGTTTAAGCAAATGATCGTTATAAAGTTCAAGTTTATTTTGGATGACTTTTTATGGTAATCCCAAAGATCCCAAAACATGGAAAGATTTGTCTAAAAATGTTAACGAGCCTGTGTGACATTTTCTTTTCAACGATCATCCAAACGTTATGTTATGAAGACATAACCTTTCCATGTTTTGGGATTTCGTTATGTACATCTCTGCAGTTCATCCATTATTTTAATGTATCCATTATAGGGGAATTTCTCTAACGAAGAGGAAGGGGAGAGAAAAGAGAGAGAAAGGGGTAAAATAGGTAATTATAAATTTTAATTGATTTTTATTATAAAAATCAATAAATTGGGTAAATTTGTGAGTTTTTGAACTTTAAAAGGGTAAATATGATATTATGAATTTTAGAGGAGGAAATACATAATTTCAAGGTTTTTGAGGGGGATACATGAAATTCTCCCAAGCAAAAAAATGTTTGCAAAATTAGTAGGCCCTGAAAGTGAATTTGCAAAATACATCCAATAAATTCGTACTAATTTGCAAGAAAGATTCAAAATCATCTTATAATCCAGCTAACACCAAACCACTTTCGGATTAAAAACACAACATCAGTACTAGTACCCAACATTTATATATCCTTGCCTTGGCTTGATTTTATTTCACTTTAGATAAAAAAAAAAAATTCATCAAATCTAATGGAACACACCTTGTCAATACTAAAAATTAAAAACTTATCCTAGAGAGAAAGGAGAAGTACACTTACTGTGATAGAAGAATAAATCGGAGATACCAGATTGTACCGTAATACTCAAGAGGCCAAGAATGAGCCAGATTGTACAGTATAATATGTCCATTTTCAGAATTGAGAAAAAAAACAACAACTACGAATAAGAAAGAAAACAAGGAAATGAATTAGAGTTGATACATCTCCTGCATTGATAAAGCAATATGACAAACAGGGAAATAAATAAAATGAATATAATATTTGATATATCTATATATAATTTATTTCATATAATTACCCGTTACCGAACGGGTACGAAATGACCTTTGCTTGTACCCATATCCGTTTATCTAACGAAAAAAAATCATTACTCATACCCATACCCATTAAGCTAACGAAAAAAACTTTATCCATACCCGTCTTATCGAATACGATACGGATAAGGTAAACGGGTGTCATTGAGACCCCTAGAACTGATCTGGAGATGAGGGACAATCTGAATAAAAGCAAAATAAACACTACTAGCATATGAAACAACAAGATCACTGACATCTCAATATAACTTAATCAGCACAGTGAAACCATCCAAGTTCAAATTACTAGCTTTATACAAAACTCCACAGAAGCATGTTCGGCTCACTAAAATTGCCTTTCCTATTCAGGGACAGCTAGGTAGAATGCCCACGAGGTCTGCAACCAATAAATCAAAGATTGCAGTATGCTATTACTCTTTATTTTTTCAGAAGTAAAGCGGAAAGTTGAGTAGTATAGAACAATACCTTGGATTTCTAACATGAATCATGGCAAATAAAATTGAGAGAAGAAGACTTGATGTGCCAGTGACGAGATAAGCAAGCCCAAGAAAATTGTTTTTACCAGCACCTAGCCACTTCGATGTGGTCATAATGACCCTTTTGCTCCCACCAAAGCTATAGGCATTATAGTTGTTTGCAATGTTTATACTGACGACATCGCCTGTATCCAGATCAACTTCAATGACACCATATAGTTTTCTGAATTTTGGGAGTGCAGCTGTGCGCATCCATACAATCAAATCCTCCTGCTCACTGAGCTGCTCTTTTTGAGAAGATAGAAATTTAATGACACATACTGAAATAAGAATATACTGATCTTCTTTTACTTATTTTATTTACTATTATATACCTATCTAAAGTTTAAATCACAGTGACATATACTGAAATAAATATATACAGATTTTCGTTTACTTATTTTATTTACTGTTATTTACCTACATAACTTAATTTTTATATAATATAAAACTAACTCGTCATCAACATACAGATACTGCTGCTGCATGCTGCTACAACTGGTATAATGATAACAAGGAACAATAGAATACTAATTATTTTGACTGTGACTAACATTAATGCTGTTAATTTGAATTAATACACTTACAGGCACTTTCGGGTCGAGAGAACCACCTCCAATTAGAGATCCATTTTGAAAATTAAATGGATAGACATCCTTCCCAAACTTATGCTCTCTGTCACTCTGCCAAGATATATTTTTTCTATTTAACTTTAGTGGTTCTGCCCTACATGCAAAGTTGAAAGAATCATTGAACAAGCTCCACGCAATTAAGCCGCAAGGGAGTATCGGGAGGCCATTGACTGTTTGAACTGGGTCGCATGACCCAATATCCTTTTGCTTGATCCCATACAAAAGTTGCTTGTTATTCCTGCTCTTTACATACCTGTAGAAGAATGGGAAATTAACACATCACAAAATGTGTGTGTGTGTGTGTGTGTGAGAGAGAGAGAGAGAGAGGAGTTAAAAATAAATAAATAAAGGTTGAGACCTTCTATGGTTTTGGTAAAAATTATCAAGTTCGTAGTAGACAAATATTGGTGCCTTCATATATTTATGAACCTAAAACAGAAAAGCATTTTCATTCATGTTAGTGATAAAGGATGTTGACACAAAATTCTAGAAACAAGCTACATATGTGGAAATAGAAGGAAAAAGACAAATTACCCTAATTTTGCGAGTACAGTTCTTTGAGACTGAGCTGTCTTTAATGTAACCTACTTTATCATTTTTGTAAGGCTCAGGTATGCAGTCAGTATCATAACGGTATGCAATCTCAACCACCTGTAGTAACATGTAATACATGGCAACAGACAGTAAGAATCATGAAGCTTGGTGCACCCATCAGGATAAACGGATTGAACTGGTAGCATACCGGTGCCAAATTATTTCAAATTCTGTTCAATTTTAGATAGTGATGGACAGAACTTGATACTTGTTAGAAAAAAAAATTGATATCAAAAAGGGATGATAGTAATAAAAGGTTAGTTTTGTATAAACCAGTATGGTACCAGTATAGGTAGTATCTCATTAGTTGGCACTGATCCTGACTTGCTGGCATAACAACCCATACAACTTTCTCATACAAATGTCAATCAATATCAACTACCTACTGCATTAAGGTTTTTAATTTTCTTCAAATAACAAATTTTGACAAATAGAATTGTGAAGAGTACGCTTTCTGAGGCATGAAGAAAAATAAGACCCATTGGTATAAAGAAGAACCCAATAACCAAGAAGATCATTATGACCTACAGTTAAATACAAGCATCATATAATTATAAACACCATAACAATCATGCCACAAGCATTATAATATATATTATATATATGGAAACACTACAAATTAAAACACTATAATATCTTACTGATCCAGGTGTTAGAGCCAGTTTCCAAGATGGCAGATTTTGTTGCTTAAACCTGTATAAAGCTGGATAGATATTTCAAAAAAAAAATAATTAACAAAATAAAACATGATGACAAGTGCAGATATGGAAGAAAAAGATTCATAAGATTATAAGTAACATGACTATTTTGTTTTGTATGTACATACCAGAATCATACTAGGCGCATATGGAATTTGCTTCTCAAATGAAATTAACACTAATAATCCCCATTTCCCCTTAATTGCCATGCTTGTCTTAATTACAGCTGAAAGTTTCCTTTATTGATCCTCAATTTGTGCAATACGCACCCAATGAACCAAGTTATTAAACACTCTGATTCTTACCGGACTAAACGGTACTCAAATACTACTCTAATAAACGTATCAGATATCAATTCAAAAACAAAATTTGAACGAGATCTACCTCCTGAGCGCGCTGGAGAGAAGGCGCGATCGGCTCTGTCGCCACCTCCAGGAGCGGAGGTGCTCGCCTCTTCCACCTCCATGAAATCCAATCAAAACTCACTCGTATTGATCTCTCTTAGAGCGAGCTCTCACGAACTGCCAGCTTCTGTTGTGTTTCCTGCTCGCAGAAATGAAATTGGCATGGACAAATGATACACCAATGGATTCATCAAATAGTGGGCTTATGGGCCAAACTTAGATATTTATGTTCTTTTGAGTTTGGGTTAGATTAGGCCCAGATGTAGCCATGTTAAGCTTTTGAAATAATCCTCGCTGGTCCGGAAAACTTAGGGCTCGTTCGGTAAACAATTGTTCATCGTGGGAAAAAAAAAATTGCTCAGAGCTAAGTTTTTATTCCCACGGTTAACAATAAAATTCAGTTCAAAATTTTTAATTCCCACACCCATTCTTATTCCTTACTGGGTTGCCGAACGGGCCCTTAGTGTTCAACAGATAATGATATTAACACCACATTTTATTTTATTAACACAACATCTTCAAATATTTGAGTAGAATTGATAATTTTGATCCCACGTAAATATTACTATGGCTATCCACATGTCTTTTCTTTGGCCATTTTTATTAATATTCCTAAAACAAATGTAAATTTTAAATGTCCCTGCCCCCAATTTTTTTTTATAGATGCCCTGACCACCTAGGCCCAAGGCGGCCCAAAATCCCCTGTGAGGCGCCATCCCCTAAGGCGGCCCACAAGCTAAGTGAGGCGTCACATCGTGGGGCTCCCCATAAGCCAAGTGAGGCACTATACCCCAAGGCGCCCCATATGTAGTATGATTTAAACCCATTCGTTTTCTGCCTCTGTCACTTCCCGATTTGAGAACTTCTCTCGAGGCGAGAAGCTGAGTGAATAGGTATTTTTTTAATTATAATAATTAGTCATTACTTTTTAATTATAATAATTAGTCATTACTGTTGCAAGTACTATAGCGTACATTAACTGTAGAAATTTAGTGTTGCACGCACTGTAGCATACCGTACATTTACTGTTGCACGCACTGTACATTTACTGTAGCAATTGCTGTACACCTACTGTAGAAAAATTGTAATTTTTTTAACTTTTTTTTAACTATTTTTCAATTAGTCATTTATTATTGTACCCATTATTATGTCATGTAATACTTGTAATTTTTTTTTAAAATGTAGTTTGTTAAAGAAGAGATATTAGTTGCACTGTATGTCGACGGCAAGTTAGAAAGGGATGAATATGGCGTGCATTACACGAAAGACGTCGCATTTGGCTTCTAGATTAATGAAAATACCACATTTGAGGAATTGAAGCAGCTAATATACGAAAAGACATCTGTAAACCCCAATAGGTATGAAATAGAATTGGCTACACGGATTGACAACTCACGTGGGGGGGTAGACCTTGTTAGTTTGTAATAATCTAGAAGTCAATAATACGATAATTTATCATAAAGCTTTGTTCATGAATTGGATGATTAATATCATTTTGTTGCCTTGAGTATTATTGCATTTATGGATCATTTCGAGTTCATGACTGAAATTGTGAAACTCCATAATATAGATGATATATACTCTTAATCTTAAAAGGTCACTGACCAAGGTAATTAGCAGGAACACTAATTACCGCTATAAGGTTAGTATGTGGATTAAAAGATGGTTAAGTTTTACAAACCACCTGACACGAGATGTCATTTTAATCACATCGATACATGTTCTAGGAACATGGTATTTGACAGACCTCGAATGAAACATTAAATAGATTTGTGTTCGTGTCATTTATGTTTTCATTCAGTGTCACGTTCTAAAGTATGAGGTATTTATCATTCCCACTGAGAAATATGTATATGTGATTGTTATCCACCGCTGTCCGTAAAAAGCAGTCATAACGGTAGCTTTTCCATATGTATAGCTTAGCTGAGAAAGTGATAGTTTACCAAGAATACTATTTGTCCCTCGTATTTTATACGAGCTATAGCATCACTGGGCCCCTTGGTAGAGTAAGATTATTAGCACGCGGTATGATTACAAGAGTAATCATATTTGATAATATGCTCAAGATCAAGAAAAAATTAAGTTTAAAAGGATGACACACATCTACCTTGAAACTAATCCGATAGCTATGAGACAGAAGAACAAACACAAGTAAATTATTTACTAGATCGTGATATTGTACTGTACAGCATCATCTATGTAATTGGATGGTCATGATGTGTTGCCAGATGCCACCCATGATTATAGAAGTTAAAACAGTTTAAACTCTATTTACCAACATAACACAGATCCTATTGGGTCACACCATATAAGAGTTAATCGGAGAATCTTATTGTGATTGATTATAAATTGGTTATGATCAATAGTAAGATGGTTATAATTAATTATACGTGTTATAATTAAATTATAAATGTTATGTAAAAAATAACAAGCAAAAACATTGGTTAATTTATAAACGTGTGTGACACGCTGTATAAAAGTTAACCGGTTAATTTATAAATGTGCAGGACACGTTATATAAATTACCGAAACAACAAACCGCAAGAAAAATATATATATAATTGTTCAGAATAATTATACGAGCATTGTTTGTGTTCGGGCCGAGGGCATTCGGGTCTTTTCAGATTCGTCCTTATCCGCATGACATGTCATCGATCCTACCCAGATGACACGTCCTCGATACCAAAACAAACAACCGCAAGAAATATAATTGTTCAGAATAATTATATGAGCATTATTTGTGTTCGGGCCGAGAGCATTCGGGTCTTTTCAGATTCGTGCTTATCCGCATGACATGTCATCGATCCTATCCAGATGACACGTCATCGATCTTATCCACATGACACCTCACCTCCCTAGGTGGCATGCCTTGTCATTGGGGTATTTTGGTCTTTTCACACCATTTTAGAGGCTATAAATAGAGGGGTGCATGAGAGGATTAAGATACTAATTCACTTGTATCGTTTCGTGCAGAATCGAATCGGTATTTTCTCTCTTTCTCGGTTTCTCTCCCAAATAGTGTTTCAGTTAAGAAAAGAAAGTTATACGTAGTTGACGTATAATCTTGCGGGTTGTTGTGGAGTATATTTACGGGATCGATGAATAGTGTTTTACCGAATTTAGCGGTATGTCAGTTTTGCTCATTTGATGAAACTGAGTAACCGAAAATTCGTGTTTACGAGTTTTCGTCTTTTCCCCGTGACTAGTGTTTTTGCAGAATTCTGCGGTTTACGGTATTTCTGGCAGAAGAAATTAACCGCTCTCTGGTTAGTCCTGGTGGATAACCGATAGAGGCATCAGACGTCTGATGCTCCGAGACGAGTCGATTCCTTCCGTGATGTAGCTCTACACGCTCGGTTTGCATTCCAACTGTGATTTGGAAACAAGGTATAAATATGTTATATTAATCTATTTAATTGGTAAGTAGATTAAAGTTTTAGAAATCAATCATGGAGTAGATCTGTAAAAGGATTAAATTGGGTTTTGATGCCAAAGGAATACTGAAGGTGGACCGCCTTGGAAAGTTTCCTGACATACCCCGTTTAATCCTGAGCTTAAGTTGGCCGTAGAAATTTTTGTTCTACGGTCATTCCGCACCTTAAGCCTAAATGAGTTTTGGTTACCGCGAAACCCCAAAAGTGGTATCTGAAACCCAACAGACCTTACTTTGTTAAGTTTCCAATAACAGATGCCAATTTGTGGAGAGTTGTGTATACTCAATTTGTAGCTTGTGGGGTCCTGGTAATGGACATATATTCGAAGAGGGTTCCCCGAACGAGGGCTGGACCTTCAAGTTCGGCTGGGGCTGGACCTTCAGGTTATGACAATTCGGGTTATGACAACCAGGAATACCACCAGCACTCCCATTGTGACAATCAGGGGTACCATCAGCACTCCCTTTATGACAACCAAGGGTACCACCAGCACTCCCCTTATGACAACCAGGGATATCACCAGCACTCCCTTATGACAGCCAGAGGTACCACAGCCCTGATTATGACAACCAGAGGTACCACAACTCTCCAGAAAATACTGAAGAGTTACCACCACCACCTAGACAGACACCCATAATCCCTAGATTTTTAACTATGCCAGAGTTAGGATCGGTACCCGTTAATTGAAATGATATTGATATTGATATTGATGTTATTGACGCCATACCAGAAAGTGAAATGGAAATGGGGGATGAATACCAAGGGGTTTAGGAAGCTCATGACTTATCAGATGATGATGCAAATGTATCAGGTTTATCCAGGGCAGAAAAATTCTCAATTACAGGTCAGGGAAGTAAGCATCTAGTCGCCACATTCAACGACAGCACAGCTTTCGAAGAGGCAGACATTAGTTTCTTCGGTCCTTGTGTTGAATACAATAAAGAACTTGCTGCAGAGCAAGTTTATACCAACATAGACGAACTTGTAAAGAAAATAAATGAGACTCATGTTCACGGCAACTGGGAATGTATAATACACAAAAGGGACCGAACAAGGTTAGTTGTGATGTGTACAACTCACCCGCGCTGCGTTCTGCCTTTTTGCAACCCCTGCGGGTTCAGGGGAAGCATGGATGATTAAGAAGTGTGAACCACCTCATACATACAAGTCTGCGTCCACAAGGACAGACCATGCGCAACTGACTGCATCATTAATTGCCGATGCAACTGAGGAGGACATTAAGTTGGATCCAACGATGAGCATCAAGGCGGTGGCTATGACCGTCAGACACAAATACAAATATGTAATCCCAAAATACAACAGGCTATGGAGAGGTCGTGAACTTGTCATCTGCAGGATATTCGGTAGTTGGAAGGATTCATATGGCTATCTGGCACCATTGCTCCAGGCCATGGCAAGTACAAATGTCGGCACCGTATATGAGCGATGGCATGACCCTTTTTTGATAAAGACGGAGTACTAATAGAGGGAACTAAACAATTAAAGGGCATAGCATGGGCTTTTGGTGCTTGTATCCAAGCCGTGCCATACATTAGACCCGTTATCAGCATTGATGCATGCTTCATGTCTGGCCGTTACGAGGGGAGGCTACTCATAGCATGCGCATATGATACTGAGAACCAGCTGTTGCCTTTGGCGTTTGCAATTATTCATAAAGAGGACGGTGAGAACTGGGGATTCTTTATGCAGTTTTTAAGAAGATGGGTCATTGGGGAAGGGAAGTTTTTCTGTGTGATATCAGACCAGCACAAAGGAATAAAATATGTTTTTGATCATGAAGATTACAGTTGGTCAACCCGTACTGGCCAATGTGTGCACAAGTTGTGTATGCAACACGTTGCGGAGAACCTTTTCAAGGCAACTGAGGTGACAAGTGGGTTACTGATACATTTAGATGGAATTGCAGAAAGAAAAAGCCGAGAAGGGTGGTAGAGATGACTAGCAGTTTTGCAAAGATACATGTATTTCAATTGTTTACATATATTATTGTATTTTAAGAGAATGATTTTTTCAGTACAATTGTTTACTTACATTATTCTATTTTCTTATTTTTTGTGTAGTACATGCCAAAGGCAAATTTCTACCTAATGAAGGTGGGCAAAAATAATCCCCGAGATGTCAACTAAGATCCAGTATACGAGAAAATATATCAATCCCATGATGGAGGTTGGCGTTGGAAAATTATGACAACCAACGGGTCTGAGTCGCTGAATGCAGTATTCAAGCAGAGCTGGATGTTGCATTTGGCTGCAGTTGTAGATGACACATTCTACAAGTTAAATGCCTGGTTTTAGGAACGGCGTGCTAAGGCCGCAGAATTAATAAGGATGAACCAGTCATTTTCAACAAGGGTGGAGGAGAAACTAAGATGACACAGGGACAAAGATGCAACTATGACCGTGATCCCGATGGGTAATGATGGAACATAATTCGAAGTGCAAAATCCAAATGAGTACGTTCCAACCAGTCGTAAACCAGGCGGCACTATGGCGTTTTTCAAGAGGGCTTGCAAGTACGTTGTTAAATTTGGAGATGCCAAGGCAGTAACCTGTACATGCCAAGGACCCCAACTAAGTCACATACCCTGCAGTCACGTGATGGCGGTATGCTGAGTGAGGAATTACTGTGAGGATCATTATGTTGCTGACATGTACCGTATCGATTACCTTGCTTTCACTTGGGGTGGATCTTTCCATTCTTATCCTGATCAGCATGAGTGGCCTGAATATGTCGGTGATATAATATTTCCTTCAGAAGGATGGATAAGAAAGGGAAGGAGGAGACACAAGCGTATTGTAATGACCATGGACGAGATGGGTGGTGGGCGACCGTCAGGAAATCGAGCTCGCCGTTCTGTTTCCGACAGGCACAGGGCAGGTATGTAGAATTGTACAAAATTTATTTATGCTTTAATTATATTACTAACTGAATTGCATTGTTATATTCAGATGTAATAAATGAACACAATGAAAGAGAAAATGCCAGAGTTGTTGCTGAAGCAACCGGTAGAACACAACCCCCTCCTCATGTAAGCCAATCATCTAGTAGCCAAGCCTCTACAAGTAATGCCGCACCTGCAGCTCATACCAGTACAACTAGTCGTTTGTTAGGTTTATTGAGACGTCGTGGTAGAGGCAGATAAACTTGTTATTTTGCTTGTGTTAACTTTTTTGTTTATTGTAATATATTTATAACTGTAGTATTTTGACTGTGGGACTCCTGTATTACATTGGCGCGCATTATGTTGACATTATGTTTTATTATTTCATATTCATGTTGGTATTATGTTGTTTGCACTTTACATTTCTTTATTATAACACAGTTTAATAATTCAATTAAAGTTCAACAATATAATTAAAAGCGTAACAATATAATCTAAACTGTTAGATGTTCAATCTATTATAAAATATGCTTGGAGATCAAATTTTACATTTTTTGGAATTTTTTTACTATTTATTAAAATGGTTTGAAATCGTTGTTTTTTAATGGTGCAGAATTTTAATAAAAACAACGATTTTCAAACCATCTTAATAAATAGTAAAAAAATTCCAAAAAATGTAAAATTTGGTCTCCAAGCAAATTTTATAATAGATTGAACATCTAATGGTTTAGATTTGTTGTTTGATCATCACACACTAAAATATAACCCCGGGAGCACCTCGGCCGAAGTGCTTCCGGTAGCCATACACATAATATTTTATTTTTTGACATACACATATACATAAATCCTAAACTTTTTTCACAAAATTATTCAAATCAAAATACTAAGATTTTTCTTCAAAAAAAAAACACACACACACACACATGAGGTGCCCTGGGGGCTGGCGTCTCACTTGTGCTATGGGGCGTCCCAGGGGGTGGCGTCTCACAGGGTATTTTGGGCTGCCCTGGGCCCAGGCGGTCAGGACATTTATAAAAGAAAATTGAGGGCAGGGACATTTTTAAAATTTACATTTGTTTCAGGAATATTAATAAAAATGGTCGTCTTTTCTTTATATAGTTATATGATATCATCATTTATTACTAATTGATTTCCATAATTGTTGGATCTTCTTTTCTTATTTTATGAACCTTTTAAAAGAAGATTTTGTTTTTTTTTTTTAAATGGCAAGCATTGACTGACTGACATGATAAATTGCTCATTATTATTTTCTATAAATTCAACAAATAATTTGTTATATGTATTTTATTGATTCATATTTCATAACAATACAGCTATATTACTTGGGTTCTTTCAATTATTCTTCTAGTTATATACTTTTAAATCTATATGCCTATCTAAATAAAATCGAAAGGAATAAATTATAATTTTGTTTTGTTATTATTTAATCAAACATATGAAGAAGAAGCAGGACATGATTGAGTGCAATCCAATTGAAACCATTTATTTTTAATTTTCTTATGTTTATATATGATTTTTTTATGAGGGCTCAAATATTCCATTGCTTCATGCTCCAATCATAACCCAACATCTTAATCTTCGATTTCAAAGTCCAAACAAAAGATCTGAACCACTCAACATAATATCCACGTTAAGATGTGTTTAGAGATCAAATTTTATATTTTTTAAAATTTTTTTACTATTTTTTAAGATAGGTACAAATCATTGTTTTTAGATGGCCCACAATTTTCTGAAAAACATTAATTTTGTATCTATCTTAAAAAATAGTAAAAAAAATTCCAAAAAAATATAAAATTGTTCATCTGACAATGTGAATTAAAAACACAGCTATTACGATAGCGCCAGATCGACCAACAATGTGAATTAAAATCTGACCATTGTTCATCTGACAATTTTGGGATAATGGCTTCCAAGGTATCTTGGAAGGATGCTGGTAGGTCTTGCGTTCTAATAGGCAGATTGCTCGCAAACTAGCAGCTTCGTGAGAAAGGGCACGACAGTAGGAGGTGTTGTTCATTTTCATTCGCATACCCGCACATTTGGCATTTAGGGTCCCCACTTCCCAGCCTACGACTCATCGTCTGGAAGTGCACCATGAACCAACTTCCACATAAAAAGGCGTAGTTTTGGAGGTGCCACACCTTTATGCCAGATAAAATTCCACATCCTTCTTTGCTCTTGCCCATTCCTGTCCCCATTCCCAGGTGTCTGCTGCTGCAGAACCTGCCTTGCCACGGCCATGTAGGCCTTTTTTTACCGAGAATTTCCCATTTGAGTTTAGGGTAAAGATCAGGCTGTCAGAACCCTCTCCCTCTCTAGGAGGTCTTATGTTTGCAACAATATACAGAGCCGCTCCATATCCAAACTTTTCAGATATTTTGTTCACACACCAATTCCTTGATTCCTCATCTGTTAATTGGCTGACTGTAATTCGTCTATCAGCTGCAACTTGGGGTCTGTGTTGTAAAGCTTGTGGGAACCAGGGTTGTGCATAAATGGAACATGTCAATCCGTCACTTGTGTTCCACCTGACCATGCCTTCTAAATACTCCCTCATAGCCATTAGTGCTCTCCAGAAAATTGTGCAACAGTCCACTCTTCTACTATGCCATAGATCACTGTTTGGCATGTATTTCCCTTTTAATTGAGTAGCCCATAATGCATTTGACCCATTAGCCAACCTCACAGCATTTTCATCATTAAAGTCTTGCTCATGACTGTGATGTCCCTTTACCACCCGCCCCCCCCCCCCCCCCCCCCCCTCTCATTTCAATCGGCTGAGTCACTTTGTCTCATGCTAGAAGAGCCATATACCTAGGCCTATCTACCTTGCCCCAGAAAAAACTATGCATCAAAGAGGTCAACTTGTTGAGTACCCCTTGCAGAATCTTGGTTGTAGACATGAAGAGGTCCTTATTGCACAAAGAGGTCAACACAGCGAGCTCATTATTGCAAACCCCTTCCGCATCAAAGAGGTCAACTCAACGAGCTCCTTATTGCACATCCAGTATCCCATTTATGTGACTGATCAATTAACATACTCAATCTACAGTTCTACACTGCTTAACACGTACTCGAATTCCAATTACTGGTATGCCCTGGTATTTTCTTTTATTATAAAAATCTAAACCTTACAATGAGAGTTCATTATTTGGCAATCCAGTAAGCTTTATACTTAAAATGAAGGGGGAATTTCACGTATACCCCTCAAAAACTTCAAAATTACGTATTTGCCCCTCTAAATTTGGAAATTACGTATTCTCCACTCTAAATTTCAAAAGCTCACATATTTACCCATTTTATTGTCTTTTATATTAAAACTCATTCCAAATTTATAAAATACCTATTTTACCCTTCATTAAAAGTATAAAACATCCCACTGAACTCAAATTTGAATCTGAAAGGTTTCTCTACCGTCCGATCTGCGCACATCACAATAAGATTAGTGTGTGTTCGTTTCAAGATTCGTGCTAATCTAGCCCGCGCTAATCTCAAATCAATTTGATCTGTGCACTGCATTAAGATCCGTGCACATTGCTTCAATTTCCGTGTTTGTTTGCTTCAAGATTCGTGCCGATCTAGCGCGCACTCAAAGTAGTTCGGACAGTAGAGGAACCTGGAGATTCAAATTGGAGTTAGATGGGTGTTTTATGTTTTTAAATAAAAGGGTAAAATAGGTATTTTATAAATTTAGAAGTTTTTATATAAAAGACAATGAAATGGGTAAATATGTGAGCTTTTAAAATTTAGAGGGGGAATTACGTAATTTTCAAATTTAGATTGGCAAATACATAATTTTGAAGTTTTTGAGGGGTATACGTAAAATAGCCCCTAGTATTAAAATAGATTATTTAACATTTTACTATTACATGAGGGTTATATCAACAGCCCCTGGTAGTGTAGTAAAATTGTACCTTTTCGCTGGACCTTTCCTGTCAGTTTCATAAATTTGATCACTTGTCCTCCATTCACTTTCCCAATTGAGGTCAATTAGGAAATAGTGAGGCATTATTGAGACATCATTTAATTGCATGAGATAGTGTGAAGTCAAATAAACAATCAAAGTATCACATTAATGAAACAAGAAGATAAGGTGAGGTCCCAAAATAATTTAATTAAAAAAACTGGGCTTTGAAGCAAATTTATAATTTTTTACCACCATGAAATCCATTGCGGTAAAATAACCAGATTCTCTTTAAATTCATCTCCAACCTCTGTTTTTTTTTCCACCCACAATAGGTATAAGATTTATGTTTGATATTTTTTGAAGATAAAAAACTTAAAATGATATTAAACTACATGCCTAACATAGATGATGATAGACCTCACTTTTTTATGAAAATGTACATTATATCACAATTCACAAAGTCATCTACAAACAAAAAAACATCAATTAACACGAGTCCATATTTAAAAAAATTTTAAAGTACTCGATGATGTTGTATGTAATGCAGCAAATGTTGTTAGCAGTGTAACAAAATGCGGCCTATGCAGCTGCATATGCGTATGCGGTTCCACATATTCGGCCGCATAATTTTAACTACATACCGCATATGATCTACATATGAACTGCATATGATTCGCATATGAACTGCATATACTGCATATGATCCGCATATACTACATATGATCCACATATACTGCATATGATCCATGATCCACATATGATCCGTATAAAATTCTTGTTGTGAGATTTTTGAATCAGTCGATTTTAAAATATATATGTTTTTATTATCTTGCTATTATGTATTTTTATATATGTAGGTTGTTTTTATATTAGAGAATAATGGATATAAAATAGTTATACAAACATATGTATTCTTATTGAGAAGGGTTCAAATGCCTCCATTTTTTGTGCGTCCATCATGCCTCCATTTTTAAAAAGTTAAATAACTCAAAATTTAAAACTTAAACATCAAAATAAAACCGTTAGATGTAATTTATGTTATTTTCTCTATGTGCCCATAAAAAATTATCACATTTTGATTTTGCTTTTATATGAATCAATAAGTTGAAAAATCAACGTCTATAAATTATCCACATTTGTATACATTTTTACAAGCTCAAGATGACAATCAAAACAAAGTTGAAATGCCATAATTTTTTATATGTGCATAAATAAAATGATATAGTTTATATCCAACGGTTTTATTTTGAATTTTAAGATTTAAATTTTGAGTTATTAAAATTTTTAAAAATAGAAACATGATGGAGGCACAAAAAATGGAGGCATTTGAACCCTCCTCATTCTTATTTCTATTGTGAGATTATGCTTTCAAATATATATAAATTCTTATTTTAAAATTTGCATATATAAATATGCATATGCTATACCGCATATGCAGTATGAAATGGCCTTCCACATACCGCATAGAAATCATATTTTATAACACTTGTTAGGTTAGTCAAATTGAAACAAGGCAGCTTGTGGTTTACAAAGCACGAACCGATATTTCTTCAGACTATAATAAAAGACAGTTTGTACCGTTTACAAGGCATGAAAGCTTCTGCGGTTTACAAAGCATGAAAAGATATTTCTTCACAAAAAAAAAAAAAAAAAAAAACTGGAACAAAATTAAGTCCGGCAATCTTCTGATTAATTTATTTCTGGTGCAATAAAACTAGACTACAGTCATTCTTGACAGTTAAAAAATCCTCTTAACAGGAAAAAAATACTAAATAGTATCTATCAAATGTTCCTTGCACTTTCATGATTTCCAAATCTGGCAAAAATGCACATTTACAAATCCTCAACATATGCTACAAAAGTTAGAATTATCAATCTTATCCCTACTAAAGCAGGATCAACATCCTTTATATATCCATCTCTATTGATCAATTAATTAATGTAAACAGACCCTGAGGAGAGAGTAGTTTGGTTGTATTCTCCGAATAAGTTATGAGTGGAACAATAGTTTTGATGGTGCCCGTACTTTTTTTAACTTTTTGCAGGGCATATAAGAAAATCTTATACTTCTCTCTTCCAAAAATACCCAATTCTCACTCAAAACAAAGCGTAGTCTGATGATCTTCCACCAAGTGCTCTACCAATTTTCTAAATTCAATATCCATGCTCTTTAGCATCACCGCCAATGGCATCTCAATACCTTTCTCGACCAACTCCCTGTGCCGAGGTTTGATTCGCCCCTCCAAACTGTACGCAAAATACTGCGGGAAATCCTTGAGCTCCTCCAGGCTTCCCTTCATTTCACTGAAGAAGTACTCAGCTTTGGGCTTGAAATTATTCTCTATGCTGAAGGTTAGCAGGCCAGGATTTCTGTAGATAAAGAATTCTGCCTCTTGTTGTGATAAACCGAGGCTCATAAGGAAATCCACCTTCGGCATTATAGTTTTCTCCACATTTAAAACAAGAAGAACCGGGTATCGGTATGCAAATCCAAATTTATCTTTGATGCCGAGTCGTTGAAAGTAGTTTAGTGCCGGCTTGAGCTGGTCTCTATAATTTTGAACAGTTTGTTAGATAATTGAGAGGATACAAGCAAGCTTGTTATGTTGGGATTATGGTACCAGATTTGAGTACCATTTCACTCATAAACAGGATCATACTAGTACAGCAGCAGCAAAGCCAGAGTGGGGGCACTAACCCCCTCCTCCCCAAACTAAAATATTTTGCAAAATGTGCTTGTAAAACCATACCTCAAAACACAAAAAAAATGCAAGAGTATGGTTGTTTAAAAATAATTATAGAATTTGCCCCCCAGCCTGTCCTGCACCCTGGCTCCACCTCCGGAGTACAGCCTGATCAGCTTCTATAGTCTACTGACAATTCTTTTTTTTGTTCTACTTTTATATAAGTGAAAACCTGAGGCTTTATTGACAAAACAGTTCAGGGTTGACCAAGATTGACAGTAGAAAGTTGACTTAAATTCCATCTCTATCAATTTAATTTAAATCGACACAAACTTGTCTAAGATCAGGGCAAAAGGAGGTGATTTTAATACGCGCTAAGGATATTAAGCCTTAAAGAAGCTTAATCTCTTGTTGCCGAACAGCCCCAAGGTCTAATAAAAAGTTAAATTTTGCTACAACATAAGAAATAGCATAAGCACCTGGCACTACAGTCAAGTAACCGGGGACATTTCTTGATGACCATATAGAAATTACTCTCTGGAATTTCAAGATCCTTTGACAAAAAGTCAAACACTGGTTCAAGGTCGTCCTTGATGCTTGCCGTGATAATATTTGGGCACATGTCGATAATTTTAACCAAATCCTTCTGCCTTCAGACAAATGGTCAATTTATATAAGCAAGAAGATATGCACACTCTGAAATACTTATGCATATACCACTAGAAGTTAATACAAGCACTAAATTGTTTGAAAAGAATATAACAAAATTGTGTAAAACAGATGAACTCGAAATGATTATTATTTTTTATTATTTTTTTTTGGGAGAAGAAAAGTCAAATCTTATCAGGAAAGCAGACTAAATATTGGGCATGTCAAACTCTTTATCAGTACAAGTAATAGTAGCAATACCGGATCCCTTTGCTCTGCAGGTAATATATAATGTGATGTATAGATTGAAGAGAGGCTTCGTGCAAACCCGGGTTGCTGTGGACGATCCGACCCGCATTGAAACCCATTACCTCGAGGTAGAGGATTATCTCCTTCAAGTCGGCGTGGGGTTCGGGTTCGGGTTCGGGCTCGGGCTCGGGTTCGGGAGGGAGCCTGAGGTTGCATATAGGGCTATGGATTGGTGGATTAAGGATTATGGGTTTGGAGCAGGGGTTGCTTTGGGGAACGGGAGACGAGGTGCAGAGCACACGGAGGAGAAATGGCATGGGATTGCGCGGAGACGGCGAGTTGGAGAGGGGAACGAAAGCTGTGGAGCGATGCGGAATGCTGTAGCTGTACATAGTGCGGAGATCTTGAGGCAAAGGAGCAAGGAGTGCCAGGAGGGTGTTCGGGCTTGGTTCTCTGTTCTATCCATTTCGGACTGGTGTTCAGCGATATTTTCAGTGGTCGATGGAGATTTTCTTTTTTGTCTGAATAAAGAAAGAAACACTTGTAATTGTGAAAGGAAAAAAAAAAAAAACTTGCAATTGTTAGTTCTGTGTTATCAATAAAAATCAAATTGAAAGGGAAACTGGCCCGTTCTTGTTAGCTTTTCAGAAAAATAAATTTATCATTTTATTTTGAAAATATCAAATTTTAACACAAACGTCATAATTGATAATATTTTAAGTACCTCTTATGTATATGAGGAAATTGAATATTCTCAATCGAGTCAAAATTAATTCGATGTTTATTTGAAATATAGAAGATCTGTTTTGATATTTATGTCAGACTAAAACTGATGACTCAGATTTCATTCTATTCGGTTGGATATTGCAGTGGATCTAAATTCTAATATTTCCGGACTGAGCTCAAACATTATCATTTGAACTGTCGCCAAATTGATAACATGTGTGCTTTCTATTCAACTACCATTGATTCCGAAAGTTCGATCCTTCGTCTCATTTTTTAACATAATTATTAAAACTATTTCTTCTCCTGGTTTACTTATTTGGCCGATATCTTCTCCTCAAGATCAGAATTTAATTCTAGTTGAATTTAATGCATAATTTATATTGAGGAGGGTTCCAATACCTCATGTCTTATATTTTATATTTTCATTTTTTAAATCCAAATTATCGATCCGAACGGCACAACATAATATTCATGCTAAAATATGTCTAAGAATGAAATTTTATATTTTTTTAAAAAGTTTTACTATTTTTTAATATAGGTAAAATCACTGTTTTTGAACGAAAAACAGTGATTTTATACTTATCTTAGAAAACAGTAAATAATTTTTAAAAATTGGAATTTCGTCTCCAAGCATATTTTAATATATATATCATGTTGAGTGGTTCGAAACGACAGTTTAGACTTTGAAAACAGAGATATAAAACATGAGATATGATGATGTACGAAAAATATGAGATATTGGAACCCTCATTCATTTTTCATATATATATTTGATTTAGTACTAATTTATCTATTTATTTATCCACTTGTAAAAGGAAATGCATTTTAGATTATTTATTAGTTTTGGTTATTTTAGGATTACAAATGTGCCAAAATTGTTTAAAGGAGAAATTTCATGTATAATCCTAAAAAGCTCGTAATTATATACTTCTCCCTCTAAAATTCATAATATCATATTTATCTTTCTAAATTTGAAAATTTCAAAAATTTACCAAATTTATTGTTTTTTTTAACTTATTTTAAATTTATAAGGTTCTCATTATTCCTTTATTAAAAAGTGAGAAGTATGTATCATGTTTAAGAGAAATATTCAGCCTTTAAATTGGCTAGTTTTGAGGACATATGATTTATTCTTTTACTTGTGATGCTCACGCAAGCGTGTGCTAAATACCACTATATGCACATCACGAGTAGAGAAATAGATCATTTTTTCTCGAAAATCAATTGATTAGAAGCCTAAACATATTTTTTTCTTACACTTACTATATATTTTTTTATTTTTTAAATAAAGGAAGAATGGATATTTTATAAATATAAAATAAATTTAATAGAAAAGACAATAAATTGGGTAAATTTGTAGGTTTTAGAAGAATAAATATGATATTATGAAATTTAGAGGGAGAAATACGTAATTTCAAAGTTTTTGAGAGGTATACATGAAATTCCCCCTAGTTTAAAAACAATAACAAATACACACAACACAGTCACATTGTAAATACATTCTATCGAAGTTTTATGCATAATATATGAAGTAATTTTTTTTATTGAGCTTTGATAAAAAAAAATAAAAAAAAAGTTCGCATAAGACACACAAGCTAAAGCTTACAGATTAATTTTGGTGATTTTAGAGTTATAAATGTCCAAAATAGATAAAAAATTTTTTTTAAAAATCAATAGAGACAACGCACTAGGCATAACACACTACCAAGTGCCGATAATAAAATACATATATATATATATATATATATATATATTTGATGTATATGCTTGCTTAAGCACAAATAAATTTATTCACATACAAAATAATATAAGTAAAAGATATACAAAAGTTTGATGATTTAGTACAACAAATGTGGTCTAAATTTGATTAAAAAAGCTAACAGACATATGTAAATGCATTCTAGTTAAAGTATATGCACAATATATAATGTATTAATTTATTTAGCTCAATTAAATTAAAATTACTAAATGCAAAGAACATATACGTGTTAATTTTGGTAATTTTAGGATAATCAAATTTACTTAAAAAAATCAACAAACACACAATACACTCATAATTGCATTATAGTTAAATTTTTTGCAAATTGTTTACCACATATTTAGTATTTACTTTTTTTAATAAATTTAATCACATACAAAACGATAGAAGGTAGAGATTAAAAACATGAACAGACAACATATTGTTAATCATTCTTAAATTTTTATGCACAAAACATGATATATCTATTATATTTACACTAATAGGTTTTTTTCACATAGTAAAGAACATACACTAGAGCTTATATGTTAGTTTTAGTAATTTAATTATACAAAGTATTATTTTCGAAATAAATAATACAGTAACATTATGTAGAACTACAGTCATATCAGCTACATCATGTATTCAATTGTCACACTGACAGAATAATTTAAATAAGATGAACAAATTGGTCAACAAGTCGGAACAGCTTACAATCAATACATAAAAGGATATTTCCAGCAATAGATTAACTAGTCTAAGCTCAAAAGGTCAAAAAAGAAAAGGAAAAAAAAAAAAAAACTCAGGCATAGAGCAATTTATTCATCCCCCCTTCCGGACAGGCTTCTAATCAACCAGCTTGACGTCAGTGTAAGAGGATTAATCTATTCAGTAAAAGAAGTTAGTTTTCTGTTATATGCATTAGACTATACTTCTCTTGAAATTTGCATACCTAAATTGTTCACTCTCAGATTAATGTTTGCCCTGGCTTCTGCTTGCAGATTGACGTGCCATCCGTTTATGGCTAGGGGTTACATGATCATCCTAAAAAGAAAATGAAACAGCCAAAAGAATAAACCACAAATATGGTCGGATGAATTTGAAAAAGAACCTCCAAGCATTCAAGCTTTTAGCACTTTACAAGGAGTTCAAAATTACGAATTACCACAATCATACTTTTTCCACGTAGAATAATTCCAAAATGGAAGACCTAAAATCCAATATACCTCCTTTGCCATATTGTATTTATCAACTATGAACACAAGACAGTTGTGCGGGCTTCTCATCTTCAACTTGAAAGTTGCAGAATGAGAAAACTACTTGTGTGCCAACTTCTTTTGATGATAATGAAGTGGGGCCCAGTCAACAATTACACAAATTGTAAATCTAAAATATCCGTAAGGAACCTTATCATTACAAATAATTGAAAATATTATCATTTATTATTCAAATGTAATTCATTATAAAAATCATGAAACAGCCCTAGTCAGATGATTACTAAAGAAATCATAGTGAAAATTAAGACCTTGTAAAGAGAAGCAGCTGATTCAGATTGCATTGTTTGGTTTGGAGCATGGCCAAGGGACTGAAAGCTGTGGAGTGCATCTAGAGTAAGCTGCCAGCCACAGAGCGGTACAGTGTTGCCATCTGAAGGGCTTGTCGAGCCATGACCCCCCTCGCAAGAAGCCACGGCAACATTTCCATTGACCCAGGGACAGTAGCTCTTGTGATGCTTAATTGGATCAAATTCTGCCATTCCGGGTTCATAGTCATTCTCTCCATTTGTCGCCCCTGAGAGTTAAGTGGGGGAGGTAAAATAGAATGTCATCATGGATTATGATACAATTTTATGTTCTGGTATGGGTATGAGACTATATACCAACTTTATGGTGATAGTGACTTCATGAGTGGACTGACAACACCAGTGGCGTAGCCACATGGAATTGAGTGGGTCAATTGATACCACTCAGTTTACAAAATACCTTAAAATACAGTATTTATTTACAGTTTTCACTTATGTCCTCAACAATCTGTTGACCCCACTGATATATGTCTTCCAACACCACTGGACCATACACTTTTTAGGTTGTTCCTTTACTTTTTGCCTGATTTTATTTACTCTGCAGTTTTTGTAATTGAGTTAAAAATGACAGCCAAGTTTTCAATTGAGGTGTTTTGTGGCATAATTACAATCTGGAGTGCACAAGTAACATGATGGACTGTGATAGCAAGTGTGCACATGTAAGATTGTAAAAGTACTACCATGTAGTGGTGGGCAAACACAAATCAAGTATTAGTAAAAGAAAAGATAATCACAGTGACAGCACACAGAACAAACCATTACTGAATACACTATTGTACCAAAAATATGCTTTCTAATCATTTAGACAGATAAAAAAAAGGCAATTTCATTTCATACCAACTCCATTTTCAGGATCAAATTCTGAACGGACATATGCATTTCCGGTCTGAGTTACCTCCTCCTTTGACACCTCCAAGGTTGAATATATCCCAGCATTGCAAGACAGCGAAGGGTGCACACTGCTGTCAGGGCCCACCACCCCATGGCTACCAAACTTCTCTCCACTCTCAACGGAATCGGCCTTTGTTGACTCATAAATCTTCGACCCGCTATCAGCCCGGGCTAGTGAGCGGGATACCATGTCCTGCTCCTGGCTATCCCCCTGTGGGACTTCCTCGGGGACAAATTCGTCCATCAGTCCAGGACCTGGTGCTGACTCACCGGTATGCCCCCCTAGATTCTCAGTCACCTCAGCAACTGGTTCCGCATCAGCAACAACACTATCAGTCCTGTGCACTGACCCATCAGCCCCATGAATCTCTGCCTCATGACTCGCGCCCATGCCGACACTACCTCCACTAACACCAAGACTAACCTGCCCCCGGTCATGAGCATAGGCGTTATTTGTCTCAGTATTAAGGATCTCTTCCCCTTCATTGGTGCTGCTCCCGCCTACCTCCCTTGCAACACTGCCACCAGCTGGCTGCACACATGTGCTCTGCTGTGCTTGATTGCTGTAGTTGAGATCCAGCATATCATTCAACTGTACATTATTATTCCGGTGCATTGGAGAAGAATGTAGATGCACATCATCCATATCACCACCAGGGTGGTTTTCTACGCTCTCCATTGAGTCATCCTCTGGACTATGGACCATGTCCATAGCAATAACAGAGGATGCTCTAGTTGACTCCCTGGCATGACCCAAGGGAGGTGGTGGCTCACTCATTTCTCTGTTGACATTGATATCAGCATCAAAGGAGAAATAACGACTAGGCCCTGCACCTGATGAATCAACCCGGGGAGGTGCACAATTTGAACCAAAAAATTCGAAACAACGAGCCCGCTTTGTTGGGGCACCAGAGTCTTGAGTCCCATCGTCCACCTCATCACCGCCATCACGGTCAATGACTGTCCCTTCTATGCTGTCAGCCTGGTGAACCAGCTGAGGCTTGTCAACAGTACTACCACCTTCCTCTCGGTTTCTTTTTCTGGAGCTTGGGCCCCGTGACTCGTATGAGGCGGCACGGTCACCTACTTCACTGCCGGTGGGCTGCCCGATCATTAGATCCCTCCCCATAACACCTCTGAAGTGCTCTGATGTGGATGGCAGTGGATGAGTCAACGGTAACCCACCGGCCATTGTCAGATTCAAGTCCACATCTGCATTTGACAATGACTTACCCTCACCTGTAGTTGCCACTTCATCCCGACCTTCAATCTGGTCCCTCTCTACTTCCGCTGACATCCTTCCGTTAATTGCACTGGCCGCACTGACCCCACGAGTCAGTTTTTTACTGGCATCAGGATTGTCTACATTGCTCAGGCCAAACCTGGAGGGGCGAGCCACTGTACGAAAGTCCCATATTCTGACTGTGGTGCCACACAGACTGCAGTCAAGAAGTGGAGAACGCATGCTGTTGCTCCTTGATTCTTGCATCAGCATCTTACCTTTTCCCTTGTCACGTTTGACTGATACGGCAGCTTGTGGGTCCCGATAGTAGGTAGAAAGAGGAGAGTTATCTTCACAAACATTTTGGGCTGACTGGGTAGAGTTTTCTTCGCAGTCTTGGACATTTGGAAGCCATCTCGGCTCCCAGCCACAAAGGCTGATCAGCTTCTGAGCCTGATCATATAATAGAAGAAAACAGTTAATATATTCACAATTTGAAATTTGATGCATTTATCGCTAATTAAATCAAAGCAGGCAGTCAGAAGTCATACTCTTTATACTCAATATGATGTTATAAATAACAAGCAAGTATTGATTTGGAGATAGGCACTAAAAGAATTATAAGAACATGACTCCACCCCAAGTCTGTCCACCCACTGTCCATGGACATCTTCAGATCTCTAATAGCTCATTAAAAGTTAGCAATAACTAGCCAAATCTTAAGTATGATTACTAATTATTGAATGGACCAATGGATTCGTCAATAACATAGCAGCTTAAAAAATATAACTCTCAAGTAAAAAAATTGTGTTGCTAACTGCAAATAGCTATATGTTTGTAGGTACTACATATTTATTAACCGAACATAGCTATATGCTAGTAAAAATGTCATATTTGTTAATACCAGAAGAAAAAAAAATATTCCGACAGACAGGTAGCAGACCAGAATTTTCTTTTAATCACAATTTTCTAGGAACAATGATGACCAAGAATGTGAGGTCCATACTACACTTTTTTAGTAGTTCTTAATATTAACAGTGATTAGCTAATTGTTAAAGAAACAAACATATCTGTTAATAACAGATATTGCAGTTGTAAAGTTTAAATGGTGTATTATTGACATATATACTTGTGCCTATAACAATTGGCTATTCATTCTTAACAATTAGCTAGATATCAACTAACTACAATGGAAAAATAGAGATGTCCAAGGGGGGACATTGAGTTGGGACATATCATGGGTGGGCACTCAAGTATACTCAACGAAGCCACAGAGTAAACGACTAATGTCTTAGGTTTAAAGTACAATATGATATTTGCCAGTCAGTATGGATACAATACTATCCAGGAGTGCACAATATGCAGGCTTAAAACTGGATTATAGACCACATATTTCCAAGTAAAATATCCACAAGAAAATATTTTTTGATAAAACCTGACACAATTATAAAGGAATTACTAATAATCTGAAGGGTATACTTGCTCAATTATACCACCAATAGAAACTGAGAGTATTCTTCATAAGCCATATACGAGGAAGAAAGACAACCTACATATGCAATAAAAAACATACATAAGCATATCCACTGGAGGAGTCGAGCTGTGTAGGATCTGCCCCAAGCTCCCCAGATAAGAAGTTTGGTGGCTGGGACAGGAGTTGGTCGAGTTGAACACTCCTTGAGAGTCGAATAGTCTCTATTGCTGAAGATGCTATGACAGGAAGTGTGGTAAACTGGAGGAGACTGTCACACCGGTCCTTGTAGCCCCCAACCAGGGTAGATGTAGTGAGGCTAAACTGCACCAGGCTGTCCACACAGCAGTTTCCCCTCCAAGGACAGTCCACAGCATGCCCAGAGTCAAGCTTCTCTGCAAAGACCTCCCCGGCATTAACAACTGAAATGGTAAATTTGAAATTAGATTTTAGATAAGACAAATTTCAACTGATATATTATGAAAAAAATAATTAAAATAATTATTTTTAGCATTTTTGTTTTGCTCCGAGTGGTAGGTCCTTTGCATTATTAAAGTTATGTTGTACTGGCTAAAATTGTAATCATCAGTCCTGACACAAAAGAGTAATACAAAAGACTACTGAAGAACTGAACCTTCAGCTGGGGAACATGATGACAAAGCTGTAAACATGAGCTGAGCACCACATGACTCGCACTTGATTTTATCCGCATCAACATTCACCCAGCCTCTACGCGAACAAGCCAGAGAACTGACTACCTACAATTTCCAAATTCTAATTAGATTATATGTAACAAGAGAAGTCAGATAAGTTACAGACAATTTCGGTTATTAGGGAATAACAGTTACCTACAATTTCCAAAATCATTTTCTATGCAACCCTACATCCCTACCTCACACATTATCAACACTAATGGACATCAAAAGATGTCAAGATCAGACACAATAGTGGAACTTTCTTCCGGTAGCTAACTCCACCAATGACATAAGCTATATACCATGCTGGTTCTAACAAGTAGCTAATAGGGTGTTTTTGTGAGGTCTTGATGTCTGAAACCCACTATACCCAAAATCCTCACATAAAAAACCTCAACCAATTGCAAAAAGGTAAAAACCCGCGAAAAGCATAAAAAGAGACAAAAATAAGAACAAATTTTGAGAACAAAACCATAAAAACAAAATAAAGAAGAAAGACAAAACCTTTGGTTTTGAAAACCAAGTGAAGGGTTTAAAAGTGGCGAGGCGTCGAAGCAAATCGCTGCGTTCCCAGGGCCGGCATGATGGGTGTGATAACTCAAGCGCTGAGCAGCCATCAGCAGCATTAGTGCTCAGTGATGGGCGAGATGAATGTGGCCCCACTTTCGAGGCCTGAGCACTGCTACCCAACCAATCAATGCTCGCCGCATTTGCCGGTCGTACAGGGGAAGAACCACCGGCCGAACTGGAATCAAAGAATACAACAATAGTTCAATAATAACTACAATAGCAAGGAAATAGAAGGAATATGATAAAAACATCAAAAACGAAGAAGGAATATGATAAATGATGCACTGGACAATTTCCACAAAAGAGGGTTTTTGATATATCACCGCAAATATTAATTTGCAATTAGCGTCAATTGTTTTTCCTACAATAAGACACCAACACTTGTTCTATTCTGGATTTGAAATTGGTTACTCTACTTTTAAGATCAGATTGCGGCCGCTATAAATGTATCATGTGCCTATATGGCCAAAATAGACAATTATTTAACTAAAGGTAATGCATATAAAGGAACTAATACAAAACATAGGAAATGTACATCAGAAGGGCAATTCTAGAGTTTTGAAACACCAGATAACCACATTAAGAATACAGCAAGTTTTATGATAATAGCAAAAAGAAATGTCCAAATCTCAACTTTGGAAGACCAA
This sequence comes from Carex pumila, assembly GCA_033356055.1. NCBI lineage: Eukaryota > Viridiplantae > Streptophyta > Magnoliopsida > Poales > Cyperaceae > Carex > Carex pumila. The sequence goes on from JARJHM010000031.1 coordinate 209,081, forward strand.
ATTGACATAAATAACTTCATTTCCTCAGCTTTGATTGAAGATAGGGTTTTTGTTTTACTCAATTTATATTTAAAGATGACTTTCATTATTTCCAAATCCAAACTAAGCTCATTTCAGTTTGCTGCACCAGCATACAAGATGTTTTCATGGTTTGTAGGTACTAGGTGCAAGCAGAACAGTACTTCCCGATATATTGCATCAAATTAGGTTTCATTCTAAGTTTTAAAACTATTTGACACCAATTACGAGTTTGGCTATTGAGATTATTCAACATACAGTAATTAATTGCATCAATCTAGGTTCCCTTCTAGGGTTTATGAAACTATTAACACCAATTACGAGTTTAGCACTTGATATATTCAACATACATTCATTCAATTAGTATGTTTTAGTGGTTCTGTCAATTTCGCACGAATCAAGAAAATACACGAACAAATAAAGGTGGGGGCAGAGAGCGAGAGACCTGGCGACGGGGGTCGGCGGAGGCGAAGAAGACCTAGCGAGCGCAAAAGGCGTGCCCGAGCTCCTCACCTCCTCTCTCATCTCTCTCTCTCTCCTCACTCCTCCCTCTCTCCGCCCGCTTTTTCTCTCTTCGTCGGAGTCTCGCTCTCTCGATTTTAGGAGGAAAAAAAAGAATTGACGAAGGAATTTTTTTTGACCGCGTGCCTATTTGGCCCAATTAGTAGGTGTGTCCAATACTCTGAAGTAACTCCAATTTTGAGATTATATCCGGACTGTCCGATCATAATCCGGGTCAATACGGTCCTAGGTGGAATGCACGGATCTCCTATAATATTCTTACAAAAGATATCTGACGGTCCACATCAAAACACAAAATTTAAATTACTTTAGGTAATTTGAATTCCGCTTAGTAAGACAAAGTCATAAGTGAATACGTTACACCTGGACCTGGTGTATGGTTCCTAGCATGGACGAGGGTATTTTACTAGCATGAAAAAGTATCCTTCGGCTCTGGCAGACTGGTACCTCATCGTCTCAACTACGTCTTCCCTTTCAAATTCAAAAGGATAATTAATCAAGAGTTTTTATTTATTTATGTTATATTATAAATATATGTATCCGTCCGTCTTTCTTTATTTATTGATCACAGAATTTCTATTTTCTCATTTTAAAAATGTGTTTAATAAATCTAAAGATATAACGAAACTCTTAAAATGATACAGCTTTTCTGTATTTTTCTATAAAATTCGAGCGTGGTTAACCGCACATGTTTTTAATATTTTTTAAAATATACTTATTTATATTCAAAATTTGTTGAATTTTTTAATTTGTCTCAATATAAAAATATAACATTTTCTTCATAACAAAATTTAGAAGCAAAATTTAGAACTTAGATATGAAAAATTAAATCATTTAAAGTGCTACATATTGTTATTCTCGCATTTCGGAAGTTGTCCTTTTTTATGTAGTTTTGAAAGTTATTTTTCATGTTTATCTCACTAAAAATGAAGTTGAAATATTATAACTTTTCATATGTATGCCAAAAAGTAATGGAGTGTGTCTTGAAGGTGGCTGATCTGTCCACTAATTTTGGAAGGAATCATACAAACATAAAAAATAAAAAAAACCCTCAAAATTAGGATTCGGAACATACTTTGTGATAACGGATGTTTAAAAGTATAATTGTTATAGACTTTATGATTAGTTTTACAGTGCATGATATATTTTAAGATGGAACTAGAAAATTGAGATTAGGAGTTCTAAATAAGTTGTTGTAGTGTAATTTTAGCTTATAAATGAACTAAAATAAATAAATACTAATAAAAATTATAAAATATAAATGATTAAGGTGTTAATTTTTAATTTATAGGATAGCTAAGTTACTCTTAATCAACACATAGTTATGCTCCTCACTTTTCGGTTCCTAACACTGTTCATTAAGGAATCAAAAAGTCAATTTTCTAATGAACGATGTTAGGAACACTAAGAGAAAATAATTCATTGTCTGATTCCATATATCTCCTTTCTCCTCCATATATTTGTTCCATTGAAATTAAAAATCATTCTTCAACTTGTGTGCATAAATGAAAATAAATCAAATTATAGAATTAATCGGAGAGAAACTCAGCACAAAATCAAATTATGTGATTTTAATCTACGCTAAAATTTTCGAGGCAGCAAGCTTAAAAGCTCAAACTTCAAACAAGAGAACAAGATAAAGATACTGATTAAAGGGTGATTAAAGCTCATATTTGGTGGCTAATACTAATATTATTTTTCTTGAAGGTAAATTAAATAAGTTTCATACATTAAATTAATACACTATTTACAAATTGTTGCGAATACTTAGCATTTTTCCTAATTGGAAGGACAAACTTCTTTTATTAGGTTTTTTATTAAATGAGTTATATGAAAAATTGAAAGGATTAGTTTTCGTTATTAGCATTCTTTAATAAGTCAGATATAAGGGGGAAGGTGTGAAAGGGTAAAACCGATATTAAGAGAGAAAATTTCTCTTAGCATTCAATATTACAATAGTTTAGCTGAAAATAATCTATTGAGAATAATACTTTGAAATTTTGTAAAAATAATCTCAAAGCACATTTTATCTCCTTTTTATCCTAATTTGTCAAGGTTTTATCGATGAAAAACACATTTTTTTCACTAATTTCTTTATTTCAATAATATTTTCATTTTAGTTTTTAGGGAGAAATTTATGTATACCCTTCAAAAATCACAAAATTATGTATTTCTCTCTCTAAAATTCATGATATGATATTTACTTTTCTAATTTTCAAAAACTCACAAATTTACCTATTTTTTGTATTTTCTATTAAAACTCATTTTAAATTTATAAAATCCCATTTTATCATTTATTAAAAAATAAAAACATGTAGTATGTGTAAAAAAATGTCCAGTCTTCTATTTTGCTTTATTTCGAGAGCAAATTATTTATTTCTCTACTTGTGACCCATATACAACATTTAAACATACGTTTTTGTGTGTCACAAGTAAAAATATGAATCAATTGTCTTCACAACCGGCTAATTAGAAGATAGGACTTTTCTCTTAAACATGTCACATGTTTTCTTATTTTTTATAAATTAAGTATATTATAAATTTAAAATTATTATTAATAGAAAATGCAATAGACTAAGTAAATTTGTTAGTTTTTGAAATATAAAAAGAGTAAATATGATATCATGAATTTTAGAGGTGGTACATAATTTTAAGGTTTTGAAGGGTGTACACGAGGTTCTCCTAAAATTTTAAGTAAATAATCATGAGAAAATATTTACAAAATTTCAACAATAACCGAAATAATGAACTTAATTTATAAAATAGTAACAATTTTTAGGTTATATTTAAATTTGACTGTTTCTATCGTTTTTAAGACTCGCGCTTGCGCTTGCAATGATTTAGGCAAATGACAGAGGTAACGGAAATTTTCACTTATGAATCAACTAAAATAGCATCAATCATTCTTTTTGTATATGCATATTCATTAAATTGCCATTCAGTTAATCATTTATAATTATATGACATCGGTTCAACTAATTATTTGGTCGAAAATAGTCTAATTTTGTGCTTATGATGAGGGTACATAAGGAGACGAAGAGGTGGTCGGATCTGCTTGGCCCTTAATTACTTTAAAATATCAAATTTTAAGAAAAAAAAAGAAAGAAAGTGAAATCTAAATAAAATTATTTAAATTTTGTAACTTTCAAATCGAAATTTAAAGAAGATCAATAAACTCTCTACAATACCCATCTCTCCTCCAGTCCTCCCCCCTTTTTCTTTTTCCTCTCATGAAATTTTTGAAGCACAGTCTAAAAGTTTTCGAACCAATTCTGTCAAAGTCGGTTTCAAAATTATGGATAGTGGAGATACAATTCATAATACACTCACTAATTCACGCAGAGTATGCAGAAACCGAGTATCCTACAAAATGTGTGGTTCTTTCTTCTTTGCAGGATGCTGGCATATATGGAGGAACCGAAACAGATTCATTTTTGATGACGAGAAGGTCGACCCAAGAGTACTGGCAAATCAAGCCATGCATGCTGTGCAGATGTGGAGGAAGCAATTATATCTACAAATTTTGGTTGAAATATGCTTGATGTGATTTTAGATGCTTTTAGGTGTGTGTGTGTGTGTGGGTGGGGGGGGGGGGGGGGGGGGGGGGTTTGCAATTTCTGTTTTTTTCCCTTTTGGAGCTGACGGTGGATGGAGGAGCCAGAAGAGCAGCACATGATGAAATATGGTAGATATAATATTAGATGTGTTTAGGGATGTTTTTCTAATTTTTTTTTTTTGTTTTGCAGCTTTAATTTTGAGGGCTGTATGAGTACTGGTACAGTGAACGTACAGTACCGATATTAGGTTGTATATTTCCCTGATAGCTACTATTCGGTTTTCAAAAAAAAAAAAAGAAACAATTCTGTTCAGCTATACTAATTTTAAACGTAAAATAATTGCAACAGCGGTAAACTTGTAAAGTTTGGTTTGAACTTTGAATTGTTGTACGTTGGATTTTTTTTTTTTTTTAATTTCAAAGCCCTTGGGGAGTACGTTGGATTTTTTTTCTAAAGGAAGTTGGCTTATGCAACCGTCCTTTGACTATGCATAGTGGCATCAAAAAATACTCCCTCCATATTCCATTCAAAATTTCCCCTGAAGATTTTACTCAACAAACAAAAATTCCCCTGAATATCGGCAAAAAAAAAAAAAAAATTAATTTAATACAAACTAACAATAGTATCAACGAATCAAACTATAAAACTCAAACTAAACAAATTAATTTCTCATCATAGCTCCATGCCAAAGATGTACATGCTCCTTCTCCGAGACCACTTCTGGTGAACTCTCCAAAAATCTTCAGTAGCATCCACGGTACCAATCTGGTACAACTGTGTCATTGAGTGTACGTACAACGAACCAATTTTGTATAACAAACAATTTGCGAGAAAAAAGCATGACGAGAAACACAGAAAAGTTGCTAACCTATTTTTAGCCTTTGGTATCTTGGCGGCTATTTTAATTGTGACTGAGCGAATAAAGGTACTTTTCTGAAATAAAAAATAAATAGGACTTCAAATTAAAAGAAACAGGGGATTCCAAGGACAAGAGAGAAAAAGGAGATAAGAATCTATTTAATTTATCAGCTCTTTTGTTTCGATTTAATTATCTTTCTGTTGTCTTTTCCTTTGATGTTAGAATCCCTTGAAATCATGCTAGAGAGAATGAATCCTTGGACCATTTTGTTCAAGAAACCACCAGATCAACTCCCCCCCATGATGATGATGAGAAGAAATGTTCACCTTGAAGGTAAAATTTAACAATTGATAATCATAATGTATTGTATTGTGAGCACACAACTATCTTTGACAATCATAATGTGACAAATATGATAAAATTGGATAATTTTGTTATGCTTCTTAATTATACTTTGTACAATGCAGTAATCAATTATGTGAATTACGAATTAATTATTTTTAAGAGGAATTATTTTTGTCGTAGGGAGCATTTTCGTTCTGTTTGTCCACCATCTAGAATGCGATATAATAAAAAAAATTAAAAAAATAGTCATGTGTAAAATTAGGTGCAAATAATATATAAAATTTTATCATAAGTGTGAATTACGTATAAATTTTAATTTATAAAAGATTTACACTTATGAATGAAAAAACAGGATTGTAACGTATTCAGTATTCTTGTTGGTGGATATGTGGGACTGTTAACACCTCCTCTGTTTATAAAAGAGAAAAAAAAAATGTATATCTTGTCATTTGATTATTCAATCGCAGCAAAACACTAATAGCAATTATCAAAACCCCAAAATTAGTGTGTAATCCATAAATTTCGTTTTATTTTCATAAGTCAAACAAGATGTCATCGAAAATAATTAAGAAATTTTTTCTTCATAATTAAGAATAATTAAGGAGTTATAAATAACACTGTACCGGTGCACTATGTTGCAATTCTCTCCCTCCAGGTGTTGTAACAAACATCAAGCTCCTGTACAAGTTCGTCCATGAACAAGCAAACGTAACCAAGGCTGACGAGCACTTGCGGGATGCACGCTTGGAGGCCATGCTAAACATCGTAGATGATATCAAATCTCGCCTCCTTGAATCCAATGTTGCAGACAAGAAAGATTCTCAGACTGGCGAGCTACGTCGCTGCTCATCGAGCTTAGCAGCTGCCTCCTCTGATACCTCAGCTGCTGCTGTTACGAAACCAATACCCCTATACCCTTCTTCTACAAAAGAGCAAACCGCAAAGCCACATGGTCTCTCCTTGATCACTCCCCCAAGTTCACCCTCCTCACAGCCACACAAAATCATGACTCCTCCTATTTCCCCAAAACCACGACGGGCCCCTCCTCCTTTATCATTGCCAGTGAAGCCACCGCTTCAAGAAATGACCTCTAACAACTATGATGCCATTGTGCAAGAGAATAGCCTGCTGAAACGTAAGCTAGCTGCTGCTGTGGTGGCACGGGACAGTGTGGAGAAGGTGTGCAAGACTATTTACAAAGACACTGAATCAGTTGCCAGAGAGCTCCGTTGGAGAGTAGGCCAGCTGGAGGAGGCAAATGAGTCGGTTAAGTATCTGTCAGCGCTGAATCAGCGGCTCTATAACAAGCTATCAGGTCAGGGTACAGTGGAGGGTCTGACGGAGGAATTAGTGCAGAGGAACAAGGAATTGATGCAAAGAATAGAGAAGGCGAGGGAGGAGTATGGCGCTATCTTAGGGACTCTGAAGGAGGGATTGGATCTTAACAAAAGATTGGCACTGGAGATGGAAACATGTAATGATATGCTGAGTAAGGTGCGCACCGAGAGGGGAAAGGAATTAGAAATACCTCAATTGGCGAAGTTAAAGAAAATATTGGCAAAGGTGGAGCGATATCTTACTAGTTGGCAGGTCAGGCTCAGAGACAGTCCCCTGAAGAACATTGATTGAGGAAGGAATTACAAGTGCATGCATGCATGAACCAACAGGCCAACTCTTGATGAAGCAAAATATTGCTAATTAATGGTAATGGAGGCAAGATGCATGTATATATTTTTCTCCTTGGAAGGGTATTCTGTCGAAGGAAAATTTTTGTTTTGGCCTGAAGTAAATGATCGGATCATATATATCAAAAGTTTGATTTTATTTCCATAATTCATATATATGTATTTGAATGGCGAAAAGTTCGTCCGGAGGATTAATAGTTTAACCTCATTTTGATTTTTATATTCACGTTTATTAATTTGTTGACAGTACTGCAGTATATAAGATTTAGCTAGCTAATATATGTAAAATTGCAGTCGCATGCAATGCTTACCCTATGATGTGGCTTATTTATTAATATTGCCTTAACATTAATTATCAATTACAAATAGTCAAATACAATAATTATATTATTTTTATGAATTCAAGTAAATAAGTCAGTTTGCATTAAAATAGATATCGCTGCAATGTATTTAATTTACCAATGGCAAACTTGCACAGGTTAGACAAGATAATAAGCATGCACAAAGAAACATACACAGTATAAAACTGAGGCGGCTCCATTGTATAGTTATGTGGGAGCCGGTTTTGGTAGTTTAAAATTCTAAACTCTCATTTGTGTAATTATTAATTTTCTTATCAATATATCTGTTGGTGGCTTTTTACCGCCAACCATAAAAAAATGCACAAATTAACATGCTAAAAGTATAATTTAATATTTGAGTTAGGCTATGGTGGTTTATAATGCATTTGTAAGGCCTACGGGTCATGTAAGGACCAAAAAAAATAATGCATATGTAAATCGGTGAATTTATTTTTTGTTTTTAAAGTCCAAACAGTTTATCTGAACTTCTCAATATAATATTCATTGAAAATATATTTGAAGGAGGAATTTTAAATTTTAAATTTTTTTAAATAGATAAAAAATCACTGTTTAGTGATTGATGTCTTATGAGACAAGCTAAATTTTAGCATGACTCCAAATCTTTTTAATATTATATAAATCTCCAACTCAGTTTACTATTTTCTAATTTTTTTTCTTATTTCCATATTTTTTTAAAGCAGAAAAACGATCGGACCATTGGATTTAAAACTGCTGCTCAAATATAGCACAAAAAACCACAATATGTGGCTTCGGCTTTCCTCCAACTTGAGAACTTATGTTGTCACTGGTTAGAAAAAAGCCTAAATCATAAATAAGGAGGGTTGAAATGCCTCTATTTTTTGTACCTCCACTATGTCTTTATTTTTTAAAACTTAAAAGCCAAAATAAAACCATTGGATATGATCTACATCATTTTATCTATGCACGTGTAAAAAATTATGATCTTTCAATTTTATTTTGATTCTCATCAAGAGCTTGTAAAAAATATACTAATGTGAATAATTTCTAAACGTTGATTTTTCAACTTATTGACTCACATAAGCAAAAAATTGAAATGTAAAAAATAAATTTATGATAAAATAACATATATCACATCAAACGATTTTATTTTGACTATTAAGTTTTAAATTTTGAATTATTAACTATATTGTTCCAATTTTGAGTTATTAAAGTTTTACAAAATAAAAACAAGATGAAGGCACAAAAAAATAGAAGCATTTGAATCCTCCTCATCATAAATTGTGTTTTGTGTGCTCCATATGGGCCAAAAATTTAGAATTTGAGAAGTCCAGTCGGACGTTCTTAAAATAAAATTGAAAAAAAAAATACATAAGATTTGGCCCGGCCCAGACATCCATCTCCCAAGATTGAAACCTACGCGTAGGTTAATATATATGAAGTTGTACCAACATTAATTAATGGCTAATCTGGAGAAGCATATCAGTTTGTATTGTTAGTACAACTTCATATATAAGCTGTGAGCTCAAAATTTCTTGCTACTGCATTAAAATTTGGAGGTTTTTCAACATCAACAACAATAAAATTAAAATTAGGAGTTTGCAGTACTGGGCTGATAAATTTTGTCGGCCTTATGCTCTCTTTATAGTTGTTCGATGAAGCTAGATTATTTTTTGCAGGGAAAAGCCATCCCAGTTCTCCACTTTTTTATGTTCTTTTTTGGTAAGACCAATAGACCAATTCCTTCACACTTCCGTTGTAATTTATTGAGGGTTAAAAGTAATTTCTTAGCATGTGTAAAGTACTAAGGTGTGTCTGTAAATTCTACAACTATAATATATATCACTTCTGACAATGGCATGTTGGAAACTTTGCTAGATTTTTTTAATGCTACATTTCTTATTAAAATTTCTTTTATGCGGTAAATACAGATTTTATTAACTTAATCAAAATTACCATAATTATATTTAAACTAAGTGCGGCATAATTAACTTTCATAACTATATATTTATTACAGAACAACAAGTACAGAATAATTTGATATTAAGTGAGGCCATGGTACTGAGAACAAATTAAGATTTGATATGACAATTACTTGATCTAAAGATTTTAGATAAATTTAAAGTAATGGTTTTTTACTTATTTGAAAAAGATAATAAAAAAATATAAAAATGTAAAATTTGATCTACAAATAATTGTTTAATCGACTGATCAGGGAAATAAAGTGAAAGTTTGATCAACTGGCTAGAAATGCATATGGACAATCAAAATGTGCATACAGGTGTTTTCAGCTGAGAGATACGGACTCCCATGAGCACACAAAATTTAATTTAACAAAAACCAGCAGCTCAGCGTAACACCAAACCTATGGACCCCCGCCGTGACTCGCGTGTCACATGTTATGATCATCTCTTGACATTTTGATTACAGCACGGCAAGTAAAAGATTCGGTCACGGCACGTAATCATGTGAGTCACATATAATTAGGACCATCAAATAGTAAATCATGAATAAACTAACTTAAATTATGAAAATTAGTTAAATGTAAGAAACGTAATCAGACACGTTTGGACACAACATGTAAATAGTAACAGCACGCAAGTCACGACATGACTCGCGTGCTATGACTACACCTTGACATTTTAGTCACAACACGGAACGTTTTTTTTCCACACTGCCCATGACATGAGCAACTGTTTGAAACAAAACACAGCTGAGCATAACAACAAATCTGTTGTGCCATCAGCCCACTTCATCTTATAGCCCAAAACACCCTGTGGCACCTCTCTTCAAAGCCACGTCTGAACTTTCCACAACCCACCTCGTCTTTTCTACAAATCCCAACAAAAGACTAATATGTTTTCTTCCCTGCTAACAAACTCCTAATGGCTATGGGCTGTAAAGCACAAAAAGAAAAGCCCTATATATACTGTCAACAATCCTTGTACAATGTTTCACTTAATTAAAAAAACATCCACTTAAGAAATAAACTAAAAAAAAAAATGAAACGTGGAGTTGGGTTTTTCACCTTACTCTTGGGTATGGCCCTTGTTTGCATGATGACATTCAAGACAACAGGTGCTATGTCATGTGGTGACATCGATTTGAACCTGAGCGACTGCATCTGGTACTTGGCAGGGCGCCATGCGGCTCCATCTCGCGCATGTTGTAATGGCGTTCGTCACCTGGAGAAGCTTGCAGCCAGCTCCAGTGACAGGCGCGTGGCATGTGACTGCTTGAGGGAGAGAGTGCAGCACTTGCACGGTATCAGAAATAGTCTTGTAGACTCCCTCCCCAGTAAATGCGGCGCAAAGCTGCCCTATGTTAAGTATCTTGATCACTGTGATGGGTAAGTTTTGCTTTGTTTGTACATCCTGGTATTATTATGTCTTTTTAATTTATATATATATAGAGAGAGAGGAGGGATCCAATTACACCATTTTATGGTGACACGTCTTGACACCATATTTGTACAAGTTATTTTTGCGATTTTAAAATTCAAACAGACCATCCGAACCGTTCAACATAATCTCCATATTAAACATATGCCCAAGATTTCAAGTTGTAATTCTGAAATTTAGTGTATATAAAACAAATGAACCAATTATAATGTTAGACTGATGATGAGCCGTTGAAGTCCTACATATTGAAACAAAAAGAAAATTGTGGTCATTTTAATTAATGGAATACTAATTTGTTGTCAATATGTTCACTAGCAATCCAAATTGAACTAAAATTTGGCAATTGACAACTGTGTAAATATATGTATTGTAGAAACATGTCATTGTTGAAACAGATATCTCAAGTTTTAACATCCTACTGGAGGTCCTTGGACATGATAGTCTTCATTATTGTCAGTTGCTTATAATTTTGTTTTTCTGTTTACCTGCAGGGTGATGCCTTGATCGTGTCGAAGAGAGGACGCAGTAATAGGGTAAAACAAGCTTTTACGAGGTTTTGTTTTGTTTAATATGACATGTAAAACAAATGCAGAGTATGTGTGTACATGTGCTGTGACATAAAGGACGACTGAGGTACATGTAAAATAATAGAGTCGAGATTACGGAGTGAGAGGACGAAAAGGAAAAAAAAATGAAAAATGGATAGATGGAGAAGCTGGTCTCTGTTTTTGTAGCATTCATGTCAATATATAAGAGAGATTATGCACGTGTTTTGTAATGTGTGTCTGTGTGTGTATGGTAAATTTATTTTTCTAAGCCACGGATCTAATTTCTAAAGATTTAGATATATACTTACAACTCTTAATTACTTTTTACAAAGGACGTTTATTAGTTATGTGTAATTCTCAAATTACGCCAAGAATGCCGATACATTTTTTTTTATTAATTAATTCATGCCCTTAGACCTCCAATTACATTTTCACTAAAACTGACTACTCTATTTCTCTGTCTATTCTTCAGTTAGGATTAACAGTGTCCTTTTCCTTTCTTTAAAAGAAAAACAAAAATTCTTGCACTGCCATATATAAGACAAAAAAACTATTCAGCAAAAATGGGATACGTGAACCCCATATAAGATTCTCCTGATTTGGTTCCTCTCTTTGCCAGTATGTCAGCAAGGCCATTTTGAGTTCTTGCCACATGGCAACAATTGAACCCCAAATTGCTTTTCATCTTCTTCCAAACTTCATATATTTCCTTGTGTGCTTTCCAATCCACATCAGTAGGTGGTCTCTGTGCCATGCATGAATGCTGATACATAGCGTGAGAAGATATGTGATTGTTACAATAGAAGGTAGTTTTAGTAAAATAAAAAGGGTCGCCATTTATGAGTACAATCATTTGCCACTTTTGAGAACCACCAAACAACGTCACCAAATCAGAAATAAAATAAAAAATTCAAATAGACTATTAATCATTTATCATTCAATTGTGAAATTTGTTTATTCATAAGAAATCAACCATAACCCTAAAATGTGCATGTGCATGACATGGAAGGGGTGGCGAAAGACAATAACAGGGACCGGGCCTTTACGCTGGTGAAGCCCTTGTGGAGACGCCATGCACTGGAAGCAAAAACATGGATGGTACCATTGGGCCTGTAATATGTTGGGCTGTACAAGGCCCATAGTCTCAAGTTCTGCAATTAGCTTGTACTCGCTAATGCTTGTCATAATAATGTGTCGATGAGTTGGGCGCACCACTGCCTATTAATCGGAGATACAGATATGATTAATATCACTATCCATCAATGGCGTATAAAATGAAGAAATCAAATCGGAACTATACCCGGGGCATATTGAATGAATACATGTCGCTAATTAGTTGAGCTGTCTAATTTCATAGGTTTAGTCCCCAATCATTCCTCACACCCGACCCCTCCTTCCTCTCCCCACTCTCTTTATTATTATTATTAATTTTTTTAATTGACAGTGGCTGCCAAGGCTTTCCTCTCTCTCCACTCTCATTGCCATGTGCCTTTGCTTTCTCTTTCTTTTTCTCTCTGTTTCTCACTACATTTTCTCTTTCTTTCCAGAGAAAAAGAGAATGCGTCATGATTGTTGCATAAAAAGTTCTGCCCTATTGTAGTTATCGAGTTTTAGGATATAATTAAGAAAGTTTCACAGGTTGAGCCATTGTAAAATTCTGTCCAATTATGAAATTTAATGACCCTTTTTTGAGGATATGTTGAGCCGTAAGCTAATTAAAAACTCAATCATAATCAGTATATGCAAAACACTTAGGTCATGTTTGGTTATGGAGTAAGAGGTGAAGTAAACTTCTTACTTCACGTTTAAGAAGTCAAATGAGAAGTAACTTAGATAGTTTAAAATAGAGTAAGATTTGAGCTAAACTGAAGTAATTTATATCACTTAGAGATGTGATTTAGTTTACTTTACTAAATATGATTAACTTATTCTGATTTAGCTTGAAGTAAAAAATTTAATTTGATTTAACTTTACTTCACAACCAAACATGACCTTAATAATTTTGGTCAGCGTACTTTTTTGCATTGAAAGTATCAAAATCATAGTAATATTGTTCAACAATAATTAGCCATCACTAACCATTTCCACGCAGAGCGAGGAATCGGCAGAAATAAGGATTGAAAAGTTCGAGGACAAAATACACATTGAAAACAGCCAAAAAACTATATAATTGAACCTTAGCAATTTCCAAAATGAGATGCGTGTTTGCATCAAAAGTTGGATTTAGCTAACGACACACAAAAAGAAAAAGGAAGAAGGAAGAAAAAGAAAAAGGAATTTCCAAATTAGCGAGGACAGAATTCGTATTCTCAGCATTTACTCAAATGAGAATCTTTTGAGTTAATGAATCTTGATTATCCAATTTACTTTAAGATTCGTGCAAATTAGATCCGTATTAATATTGAAAGCTCTCTGTAATATAGGTAGGAACCGGATTAGCTCCATTTAAAATCAAACGGTTAAGATTCATTAACTCAAAAATATTTTCTTTTGAGTTAATGGAGAGCAGCAGAGGATATGCATTCGTGAGGACAGGCAGGGCCTATTCCAGCCTGATTTCAGATTAATGTCAAACCGACACATGCTAAGCTGCTGCAGTAAACAGCTTCTATGATTTTTTTTTTGTACTGGATTTCTCCTTCTTATGAACCTATCACAATTTGAAAGAGATATCAGCATCTAATGGTCACCAAAAGTCCTCGTGCAATGGGTACAAGTGTTATTTAAAAATAATAATTACTATTTGGTATGATGACAAAGAGTGATATTTTATTTATAAAAGATTATGAGTTTGAAATTTAGATAAAAAAATTCTATAGACATTAAATAAAAGATGATATTGCACACTGGAGAAGTATTTGATTGTTGTGTTAGATAGATTCTATCTTGGGAGATCACTGACGTTATGAGTAGGTACTAATAGAAGCGGAGCCAGATTTTTTTATTAAGATTAATCATATAAAAAAATTTGCAGCAAATGTGATCATTTTATACTACTTGTAACATGACACTATAAATTACATAGAAAATAAGTTACAAATAAAAAATTTGAAAAAAATAGAAGTCAATTAACTTTTAATGGTATGGACTATTTAAATACTTAATCCCATAATAGTAAGGACTATTTAAGTTAAACGGTTATTTTTTATCAATAAAATGGGCTTAATGTCTTTAATAGAAAAAAAAAATTAAATGAAAGATTAGATCTTCTATCTTTTTATTTTAAAAAAAATGATATATAGAGGAAATTTCACGTATACTTCTCAAAAACTGACAAATTTTTTCAAACATATTATTTTTTTGAATAAAGAATAAAATGAATACTTTCTACATTTAAAATGACTTTTATTGGGAAAAATTCTGAGATGAATAAATTTGTAAGTATTTAAAATCTTTTTTTTTTTTGAAAAAATGATAATATCTACCAGTTCCATTACGAAACCATTGAATTTATACAAAACATCTAAATATAGTGCTAAAAGAAAATCTAACAATCATAGACTACCATGTACAACCAACATGAAAACCTCTACAATATCGCTATAACATCAAAATATAACAGCATATGAAATACTAAACGGTATCACTAAGAAATATAACACTAGAGAAGAAGCTAGCGGATGAAATACTAGGTAGTAGACCCACAGTAGCAACAATAGTGTCAACTAGATCCGACCCGTCTAAAAAGATGAAATAATATTATGTCATTTTACAGGAAAATAATACTTAATTTTCAGATTTTTGAAGTGTGCATGAAATTCCCCTTGTACACGAGACCAATAAGATACATTAATTAAAAAACGAACCTGCTCCAACTTTTTTAGAAAGTCAAATTCGATGTATGAGATCCCAACGTAATCCAAAGTTAAAAAATCCAAAATCCGACCACGACCCCGACCCGATTGATGATCCAATAATTCTCGAAAATCAAACGGACCTGACTCACTTCGACTCAAACATGATCTGGTCTGTCCGATGTAGGAATGAGTACATTGTTCATATTTCGTGACTTGTTTCTAATTCATTCACTAATAATTTCTTCATTATTAACTCGTTAATAATTTACTTGTTAACTTAATGAATTAAGTATGAGCATATCTAACTCACTCATAACTCGCTTATTAATAACTGAGTTACATAAAATCATATCACATCCAATTCCAATCAGATTAAACCTAAATTCAACTTAGTTACACTCAGATCCAGCCACCCAACGATTTTAACTTAGCGGATCCGAAGTTCCTTATCCATCTATACTCTATTATCATATTCACAAACTCACAATCCTGACTTCACTCACTCTCGCTAATTCTAAGTCTCTAACCCAATAGATCCAACGTAGCCACCACATCTGCTGGCATTGCCACATACCCAACCCAACACTCAAAACTCAAAATAAAATTCAAATTACCTACAAACTTTATTTTTTAATGAATTGATTAATGAGCACAAGTCAACTCAAGCATTTAACGAACCGAGCACAAACACAATTATCAACTCAATATTATCTTCTCAACTCATTCATTAAACTAATAAATCAAACACAAACATACTCTCACACGCTCCAACTCGCTCATTAATAATCCATAGTCTGATGTGACTTTAAAAGTAATAAATGTTGCTCAAAACTGGACGAATCTGACATAATCTGAATTTTATGGAAAATTAATTGATCCAAATCCGATCCGATTGTTCCGATATTAGGAAATGACTCAAAGCTGGACAATCCAAAATCTAGCCCCGATCCGACCCGTGACTCTATTATTTGATTAAGTCAAACTAATCAGATCTGAATCGATCCGCTTCGAACGCAACTCGATCAATTATTCAATTGCCATCTGACCATCTCTAATTAAAAAGTTACCAAACAGAATTTTGAAAATAATAGATTAGTTGCTGCTCAAAACAATTTTCCGAGAGTAGATCAAAACTAGAGATACTAAATAAAGAAACTGATGATGTCTACAGTATTTCAATTTATGAATATCACTATCTTAGAGATCCTTGAATAAAAATGAAGAAACATCAACAAAGGTAAAATACTATACACTGCAGCGAGATCAATCCAATTTGGGGGTGATCGTTGAGATAACGGGTTCAAATAAGGAAGATGAGTTATGGGGCAGCAAGGTCAGCAATTCTGGGCAAGTGTTCATTAAAAGAGGTAATACTGACAGTGGGTCCCAAGAGTTTAAAATGACTCTCAACACTGGGCCTGATAAACGGGTCCCGTTCGTTCAGTACAAGAGAAGAAATGGAGAGGAGACTGGAGACAAGGAATAAGCGAATCGTTCAGAATTTGTTAGAATTGGTTACGGCAATTCATCTTGCAGTGCTGAACCGATTTTTACCTTTCAGTAATTTTCTGTTATTTTTCTTTTACCAATTGCATCGCCTATATAAGGCCAATTTCTTCATGTAATTGTATCGAGAATTTTATGAATGAAATAGGCAATTGCTTAAGCAATTGATGCGTTGGTAGCTGTCAGCTCCTTCATTTTATCTCAATTTACTGTCTCTCTTTATTCAAGGTTCTATCTTTCTGTGTGGTTCAAGCAATTGAGCTTTGAAGCTCGTTGCAATTGGTATCAGAGCTCCCGGTTCACATCTGGGAGACTATCGCCGAGCTTTACCATGCCGCCTAAGCGAGTTGCTGAGCATCCAGATGACGGCACTCCCGATCTGACAGCTCTTCATGAGAGAATAGAGCAATTATCCCGGGAGTATCTGGCTACTACTCAAACCAGGGATGATCATGTTATTGCACTCGAGCATCGGTTCCAAGGCGCTGAAGCTAGTATCACTGAACTGAAGGTGTCTGTCAATGGCATCCATGAGCTGCTTAAGGAAGTATCGGCACGTCTACCGGCGAAGCAGGTGGGCATGGCACACGGGGATCAATCTAATTTGATACTCAATCGTACTGGTGGGGGTGAAGGTTCTCGGCCTCTATTTCCAAGTCGCAATTTTGCTAGTATGGGTGATCACCGGACCGGTACTGAGTATCAGGACCAGAAAATCTTCATGCCTAGAGTCGATATGCCTCAGTTTGATGGTAATCGGGCAGCTAGTTGGTTAGAGCACTGTAAGCTTTACTTTGAAGTTAATCAAACCCCTGAATATTACAAAACTAGATTGTCCACTTTGAGTTTTAGTGGGGATGCTGCTGAATGGTGGGACTGCTATCGGGTAGAACACCCGAACCCGACTTGGCCTGTTTTAGTTGATGCTGTTTTTGAAAGATTTAAGCTGCGTAATAATACCAACCCAGTGATTCAATTTAAGAAGGTTAGACAGGAGGGTAGTGTGGACGATTATGTCAGAGAATTCCAAAGAGCAAAAGCTCGATTACTGGCTGAGACTGGTATCAAACAAGAATACTTCTTTGTATGGAGTTTTATCTGTGGGTTGAAAGATGACATTCAAAATTCTATCCACTTGTTCAAACCGCAAACTTTAAATGATGCTTTTAATCTAGCATTGGAACTTGAGATTTCCATGGGTCCAAGTGATAAAAGACCAATTTTTCTCAGAAGTCAAACAACCCCAATTGTCAAACAACCTACCATTACCATTCACAAACCAACCATGTTCAAACCAACTGAAACTGGTAATAAGAGAATTGGTATTCATCCTACAACCAACAAAACCTTTTTATCTACCAAATCCAACTCCACATTAACCATAGATCAAAAGAGAGCCATGGGTCTGTGTTTCAGATGCAATGACAAGTGGCATCAGGGACATAAATGTCATAAAACCTTACATTCCATGGAAGGGGAGGAAGAGGTTGATTTAGATGCACAGTATCAGTTGGAAATGACTGAATTGAACAATGAGATAGATCCAGGGGTGGAAATAGAAGAAGAGGAGGTGATTCTTGGCACCTTGAGTGGTACCAGTAAAGTGGGCAAGAAGAGAACACTTCAGTACAAGGCAAAAATTGGAGAAATTCCCATGTGTCTGTTAATTGACACAGGTGCCTCTCACTCTTTCATTAACCCACACTTAGCTAAAAATCTGAAATTACCTGCCTTACCAACAAAAACCTTGAAAGTGAGAAGTGCTGGAGGTGAGGAGTTAATTTCCAACACAAATTGCAAGAATGTCAGATTTAGTGTGCAAGAGTTTCCATTTGAAGCTGATCTTTGGGTGATGGAGGTCAAAGGATACGATATCATATTAGGCATTGATTGGGTTGCTGAACAAGATAGAGTTGAACTGATGCTAAAGCAAGGGCTGGTTACAGTGGAGAATAAGGGCAAAAGAGTCAGCTTGGTGACTAAAGTAACAGATTCTGAAATTCATGTGCTAGAAGGAGAGGTGAATGTCATGAAGGAGATAAATGAAGGAAGTCAAGTTTTTTATGTCCATATTGCCAAATTACAAGAGGAGAAAGAAGGCAGTACAACAATACCTCACACAACCATCCTTAAACTACTTGACCAATTCTCTCTTGTATTTTTCGAACCAGATTCATTACCTCCACATAGAGCCATTGACCATCAAATTGTGTTGAAACCTAACTCTAAACCCATCAATCTCAGACCTTATAGGTTTTCTTATTTTCAAAAAACAGAAATAGAGAAAATCATAAAAGAATTGTTGCAACAAGGATTCATACAACCTAGCACCAGCTCATATTCTGCTCCTGTGTTGTTGGTTAAGAAAAAAGACTCAACTTGGAGAATGTGTGTCGATTATAGAAAGCTGAATGATGAAACCATAAAGAACAAGTTTCCCATACCCCTCATTGATGATTTGTTGGATAAATTAAGTGGAGCTCATTACTTTTCTAAATTGGATCTGAGGGCCGGATACCATCAAATCAGAATGGCTGAGCAAGATATTCCCAAAACCGCCTTTCAAACCCATGAAGGTCTATATGAATTCAAGGTCATGCCTTTTGGACTAACAAATGTCCCAGCCACCTTTCAAGCTCTGATGAACACCACTTTCAAGTCTTTTTTGCGCAAATTTGTTTTGGTTTTTTTTTATGATATTTTGGTCTATAGCAAGGATCTGGATTCACATATTGCACACCTCAAAATTGTTTTGCAAACCTTGCAAGACAATCAACTGTTTTGTAAAAAGAGCAAGTGTGAGTTTGGGGCTCATAAGCTTGAGTATTTAGGCCATATAATATCAAAAGAAGGGGTGGCAACAGATCCAAGAAAAATAGAAGCCATGTTGAATTGGCCAGTTCCAAAAACAGTCAAAGGACTCAGGGGGTTTCTAGGTCTAACGGGCTATTATAGAAAATTTATAAAAGGTTATGGTATCATTTCAAAGGCTTTAACTGACCTTTTAAAGAAGAATTCTTTCAGATGGAGTCCAACAGCACAAGAGGCATTTGAGCAACTAAAAACAGCCATGGTTTCAGCTCCAGTACTCAAGCTCCCCGATTTTCAACAAGAGTTCATAGTGGAGACTGATGCCAGTCAAGTGGGAATTGGAGCGGTTTTGATGCAAGGAAGAAGGCCGGTGGCTTTCATGAGCAAAAAGCTAGGGGTCAAGAACCAAGCACTCTCCACATATGAAAAAGAACTCATGGCACTATTCACTGCAGTCAGTAAGTGGAGACACTGCCTTTTGGGAGGGGAATTCATTATTAGAACTGATCAAATCAGTCTGAAATATTTGCTGGAATAAAGGGTCAACACTCCTATGCAACATAGAGGGCTCAGTAAACTATTGGGTTTGAACTATAAAATTGAGTACAAAAGGGGCGTGCATAATAGGGTTGTTGATGCTCTTTCTAGACAAGAGGGGCAAAGTGGTCATGATTCAGATGACAAGATTGAAAGAGATAGTGTTGGCAATGTTGTTACCAGTAAGGGGAAGCAAGTAGGGCTGGTGGCAGGAGTTGGAAGTGTGAGTGACAACAAAGAACGACAAGGAGAAGAGGGAAGGGTTGTAAAAGCTGAACTCAAAACGGTTAGTGAATTAATACCTCAGTGGGTACATGAGGTCAAAGAGAGCTATGATGGGGATTTGTGGATTGCAGGTTTAAAAGAGAAGTTGAAGGATAGAACCACCCAACTCATACCACACCACCTCTCTGATTACCAAGGCATTATTCAATATAAAAGCAGGATTTGTATTGGCAACAAAGGTGAATGGCAGCAAAAGATTTTGTTGGAGGTACATGGGTCTAGCTTGGGTGGCCATGCAGGTATAACTGCAACATATCAAAGGTTGAAGAGGCATTTTTTCTGGCCACAAATGAGGGAGGCAGTACACAAATTCATCCAAGGTTGTGTCAATTGTCACCTTAACAAAACTGAACATATAGCTGTACCCGGACTGTTACAACCTTTACCAGTTCCTCAAGAGACTTGGACGAGTGTGGGAATGGATTTTATAACGGGATTACCCAGGTCAAAGGGATACGAGGTGATATTAGTAGTGGTAGACAGGTTGACCAAATATTCTCATTTTATTGGTCTATCACACCCTTTCACAGCAACTACTGTTGCTCAAGCTTTCATGGACTATATTTACAAATTACACGGCCTACCCCTTACCATCATCTCTAATAGAGATCCAGTGTTTACTAGCCGATTCTGACAGGAACTCATGACTAAATTGGAGGTTCAGCTGAATATGGGTACTACTTACCATCCACAGACTGATGGTCAAACTGAAAAAGTCAACCAGTGCGTAGAACATTACCTCAGAAGTATGGTGTATGACAGGCAAAGCAAATGGGCTCAGTACTTACCTTTGGCAGAGTGGTGGTACAATACAAATTGGCATAGTGACATCAAAGTGTCACCTTTTGAAGCCCTTTTATGGTTATCCACCACCTCAGCTCGGGCTAGGGAGTGCCCCAAGAAGTACTGTTGAAGCAATCAATGTTTTTCTAAAAGATAGACAATTAGCGATGGCCCAATTGAAGCTTAATCTAAAGAAAGCTCAAGAAAGAATGAAACGAAATGAGGATAAGCACAGAAGTGAGAGAAAGTTTGAAAAAGGAGATTGGGTATATTTGAAGCTACAACCGTACAAGCAACTTACCGTAGGTGGTATGCGTAACCAGAAGCTGAGTTCTAAGTACTACGGTCCCTTTGAGGTCATTAAGCATGTCGGTACCGTTGCTTACAAACTCAATCTACCACCGGAGTCGCCAATTCATCCGGTGTTTCACGTCTCTCAACTCAAAGCTAAAGTGGGTGAGGCTCATGTACCCTCTCCTACTTTACCGATAGTGGGTCCTCAGCTCAATTCACCACCAATTCCCCAATTGCTGCTAGATAGACGAGTAGTGAAGAAGCGTAATTCAGCAGTAGCTCAATGGTTGATTAAGTGGAAGGATCAGCCGGTAGAAGATGCTACGTGGGAGGATTACGAGTCACTAAAGAATAGATTCCCAAAATTTATTCATGAGGTCACGAATGGTCTGAAGGGGGAGGGAATGCAGCGAGATCAATCCAATTTGGGGGTGACCGTTGAGATAACGGGTTCAAATAAGGAAGATGAGTTATGGGGCAGCAAGGTCAGCAATTCTGGGCAAGCGTTCATTAAAAGAGGTAATACTGACAGTGGGTCCCAAGAGTTTAAAATGACTCTCAACACTGGGCCTGATAAACGGGTCCTGTTCGTTCAGTACAGGAGAAGAAATGGAGAGGAGATTGGAGACAAGGAATAAGCGAATCGTTCAGAATTTGTTAGAATTGGTTACGGCAATTCATCTTGCAGTGCTGAACCGATTTTTACCTTTCAGTAATTTTCTGTTATTTTTCTTTTACCAATTACATCGCCTATATAAGGCCAATTTCTTCATGTAATTGTATCGAGAATTTTATGAATGAAATAGGCAATTACTAAAGCAATTGATGTGTTGGTAGCTGTCAGCCCTTCATTTTATCTCAATTTACTGTCTCTCTTTATTCAAGGTTCTATCTTTCTGTGTGGTTCAAGCAATTGAGCTTTGAAGCTCGTTGCATACACCTTATAAAATTGAGATTTGAAAGCGATTCTCTTGTAAATATCTGTATGTGTATGATTTTGGAACCTTATGCTTGCTAATAAATGCAAGCAAGTCGTGATGCTTGGATTGAATCACAACTCGTTATGCGTGCTCCCATAGGGTCGTGAAACCAGGAAATCTTCATTTCCAAAAGTAAGGGGGGAAAAGACAAGAGACAGAGAGGCATGGGATCCGCAGGGGCCTTGAGGAGATATTTACAAGAGAATCGCTCCAACAAATTGCCGTTTTTTTCTTTAAGTACCACCAATAAATCGGAATTAAATAAATACTATCGGATTTTATAAATTTAAAATTTTGTCACGTTTGCAAAATGGATTTGCGCACCAATCTGTTTCCGACTGATCCGTTCTCTAACCCGTTCACAAAACTATTCTGCAAACCAACTTGTTCCCGTCTGACCCGTTTCAGCGACTCGTTCTCAAAATGAATTTACGGATGGATCCGTTCACAAAATGGTTATGCGCACCGACCCGTTCGCACGATGGATATGCGGACCGACCCATTCCCGATAATTTCTGTTTTTTAAATTATGTTTTTTATTTCTGTTTTTAATTTCTATTTTTTAAATTCTGTTTTTTAAATTCTGTTTTTTAATTTCTGTTTTTTAATTTCTGTTTTTTAAATTCTTTTTTTTAATTTCTATTTTTTAATTGTTGTTTTTAATTTCTATTTTTTTAATTTCTGTTTTTAATTTCTGTTTTTTAAATTCTGTTTTTTAAATTCTGTTTTTATTTCTGTTTTTAAATTCTGTTTTTTAAATTCTGGTTTTAATTTCTGTTTTTTAAATTCTGTTTTTTAATTTCTTTTTTTTAATTCTGTTTTTCAAATTCTGTTCTTTAATTTATGTTTTTTAGATTTATTTTTGTAAATGTTAGATTTATTTTTAAATAGATTAGATTTATTTTTGAAAATATGTTAAGTAATTTAAATGAATACCACCCGAATTACTAAATCTAACACCCCGATTACTAAATCTAACATCCGAATTACTAAATCCAATTCAGGTGGTATTCATTTAAATTACTTAAGATATTTTCAAAAATAAATATAATATATTTAAAAATAAATCTAACATTTTCAAAAATAAATCTAACATGTTTAAAAATAAATCTAACCTATTCAAATTAAATCTAACATGTACAAAAATAAATCTAACCTATTTAAAAATAAATCTAACATTTACAAATTAAATCTAAAAAACAGAAATTAAAAAACAGAAATTAAAAAACAGAATTTAAAAAACAGAATTTAAAAAATAGAAATTTAAAACAGAAATTTAAAAAGAGAAATTTAAAAACAGAATTTAAAAAACAGAAATTAAAACCAGAATTTAAAAAAAAATTAAAAACAGAAATTAAAAACAGAATTAAAAAAACAGAATTTAAAAAACAGAAATTATAAACAGAAATTAAAAAAACAGAAATTAAAAAAACAGAATTTATAAAACAGAAATTAAAAACAGCATTTAAAAAACAGAATTTAAAAAACAGAAATAAAAAACAGCATTTGAAAAACAGAATTTAAAAAACAGAAATAAAAACAGCATTTAAAAAACAGAATTTAAAAAACAGAAATTAAAACAGAAATTAAAAAACAGAATTTAAAAAAACAGAAACTAAAAAAACGAAATTAAAAAACAGAATATAAAAACAGAAATTAAAAAACAGAATTTAAAAAACAGAAATTAAAAGCAGAATTTAAAAAACAGAAACTAAAAACAGAAATTAAAAAAACAGAATTTAAAAAACAGAAAGAAAAACAGAAACTAAAAAACAGAATTTAAAAAACAGAAACTAAAAAACAGAAACTAAAAAACAGAATTTAAAAAACAGAAATTAAAAACAGAAATTAAAAAAAAGAATTTAAAAAACAGATATTAAAAACAGAAATTAAAAAACAGAATTTAAAAAACAGAAATTAAAAAACAGAATTTAAAAAACAGAAATAAAAACAGAAACTAAAAAACAGAATTTAAAAAACAGAAACTAAAAAACAGAAATTAAAAAACAGAATTTAAAAAACAGAAATTAAAAAACAGAATTTAAAAAACAGAATTTAAAAAACAGAAATTAAAAACAGAAATTAGAAAACATAATTTAAAAAACATAAATTATCGGGAACGGGTCGATCCGCATATCCATCGTGCAAACGGGTCGGTGTGCATAACCATTTTGTGAATGGATCCGTCCGCAAATTTATTTTGAGAACGGGTCGCTGAAGCGGGTCAGTCGGAAACGGGTCGGTTCGCAAAGTAGTTTTGTGAACGGGTCGGTGCACAAATTCATTTCGCGAACGTGGTGGAATCTTAAATTTATGAAATCCGGTGGTATTTATTTAATTCCGATTTATTAGGGTGGTACTTGAAATAAAAAAAGGGAACAAATTGATCTTTAATTTATTTATTCCGAGGTCTTGATTCGGTGCACTAAATTTGAATGGTGCGAAGCGCGGTCATCCAGTGTCTGTGGACTGTGGCTTCCCTCCCAGTTGGTCTTCTGTCTTATGGCGGCTAGACGGTTTACACTAAACACAAATTCTTAACCTAGCTAAATCAAAAATAAATTTGAAGGAGCAAGGGCAAGGGGGTAACATTTGAATTAATTTCAAATAATTTACTGCATCTATAAATTCTGTATTTAGGATAATATCTATTTTTCAATCTTCTCTTTTACTTAGTTTACTCTACTAAATTCTAATTAAATATAATTAATTTAATTTATCTTAATTTAAATTTGAGGTAACTTTACTTCACAGACAGATATGATCGTTTATAGTAAAACAAAGTAATTATTTATGAGAGTAGTACCATAAAATCATTCTAATCTATATTTTTGAACTTTTCAGTTCAAGACAATTTATCATTAAACTGTGATCTCATTCAATATGATACAAAAAGAGTGTGTGCCTTTAAATTTTCTTATTACGTCATATCAATTATTTTTAACCGTCTGATTTTTATTTTTTTCTCCTTTATGTTTATCGGCGCTTCTATCTCCTCATATAAAATGAAATATATGTAATATATCTACAATGCAATATAATTTTTAAAACAATACATATTTTTATGCATTTTCAGTATGAATTATCGCATGGCTAATCGTGTTATTTATATCATATCCCTTTTTAGTATTTTTGAAAAAAAAAAACTTATTTGTGCCCAAAAATTGTTAAATATAAATTTCTTTCATGGCAAAAAAATTTCAATCAACTATCTAATTTTTTTACTGGTAGTTGTTGAATTTGGACAATAAATGACCAAACTGTCTTCAAATTTTTGTTTAGTTAATATTTAAAAAATAATATTTACCTAGTTTTGCACAAAATAGACTGTTTTAAATTATACAAATTGAATAATATACCCAATAAACATCAAATAATTATTTTTTATTTTAATATTTTAATATTCCACTTTGTAAGCTTTAATTTATTTTCATAGAAAAAAATCTATTTTACACAGCCAAAATGTCATGTAAATTATACATAAATAATAATCATATATAAGGAAAGATGGTTGATTTTTGAAGGATTTTAATTATACGTAAATGATATTATCTTTTTTTTTCAAAAAAATATAAATTTATTTGTATTCAAATTTACAGAGTATTAGATATTTTTTATACAAATTGTTTTGTATTAAAATTAACTTTTTTTTTCTTATAAATAGATATTGCTCACTCCACAAGGAAAGCTGAAAAATAACCGTACGGAGAATAATATTAAATAAGTGGATGCTTTCGATTTGAAAACACTATTGAATACTTACACTCATAAATTTCATAAAGAGGTTGAAATAAAATAAAATATTGGAGGCATCGTAGTCATTTAAACTCGAAATTAATAATGTCAAGTAAGATTATGACTCGAGGGTCCGAATTTTTTATAAATATCTAAAATTAATAATAAATTACGGATTCTAACCGGTTTTGTAATTTTTTTTCAAAAGTACCCAACCCGGTTAGTGGCTAACCAGAAACTAGCAACCTTTCCGGTACCCTAACAACCGGATCCATTCAAAATACCCGGTTATTTGCTAACCAGAAAGAAAATACCGGTTAACAGTTAACCGAACAATAAACCCGGACCCGGTTATTATTAACCGAAAGGAGAGACCGGTTAGTGGTTAACCGAACTCTAAACCTGGACCTGATTATTGGATAACTGGAAGGAGAGTGGGGGTCGGACTGGGGTGTGGACACGTGGCGGCTTGGGGGCTCCACGTGGCTTGGTGTGGAGTTACTGTAGGCGCGTGACTTCGTTTTTATATATGGGTTTGATTATTTTGGGTGGGTTTGGCTGCGAGGAAGAGAAGCAGAGGCTTCAGGCAAGGCAGAGAGGATAAGGGCAGAGAGGAAAAGAGTTAGAGAAGAGCTTCAAGTTTTTTTTTTAATTTATTTATTTATTTCGTATTAAAATAGTTTATAGTATTTATTAGATTGTGATGATATCTTTGAAATATTATTTAGATTGTTTGAAAATATTTGAAATATTTATTTGGAAAATTATTAGAATAGTTATATACATGTCTGATATGGTAATGCATGCCTTTCTACCGCAAAGTAATATACGAAATATTGTTCATATTGTTTAGAATTTATAATATTATTTAGATTGAGATTATTAGTTCAATAATAAAAATTTATATTGTTTTCCGAATAATTTAGAAAATTTCAAAATGGTATAGATTATTATGAAAATAATTTTGATAATTTGGAATTGCTACAAATTAGTTTAGAAAGTTCCAAAATATTTAGAAAATTGTAAAATAGTATATACTAATTTAGAGTAATTTGTAAAATTGAAAAATGGTTCAGATTCCGATGCATGTCTATGTACCATGAAGTGAAATTGAAAAAATATTTAGAGTAATTTGTAAAATTCCAAAATGGTCTAGAGTAATTTGTAAAATTCTAAAATTGTGAAAAATGATTTAGAAAGTTTCAAAGTAGTGTAGAATATCTTAGAAATAATTAAAATGATGCCAGAATAATTTAGAAAGTTTCAAAATGGTTTAGAATAATTTGTAAAATTCTAAATTGTTAAAAAATAATTTAGGAAGTTCTAAAATAGTGTAGAATAATTTAGAAAATTTTAAGATGGTGCCTGAATAATTTAGAAAGTTTCAAAATAGTCTAGAATAGCATAGAAAGTTCCAAAATAGTTTAGAGTAATTTGTAAAATTCTAAAATGGGTAAGAATAATGTTGAAAACTCCAAAATAATGTCTGAATAATTAGAAAGTTCAAAAATTGTGAATTTCAATTAAGATAATGTGAAATTGTTGTCCAAATAATTTAGAAAACTGCAAATTGGTTATGAAATGGTTTAGAATGATTTAGGTAATCTAAATTGGTTTAGAAATAATTAGAAACATCCAAAACGGTTTTGATTAGTTTAAATTTTTTGAAAATAATGAATTAACTTTCAATTAATTTTGTAGCATGGCAGACGAAATGAATGATGAAGTAGATATGGCGCGGGGTACTTTTAGTGATTTGTTGTGGATACCGCACAGCAGTCACAGAGTGTGTCAGGCTTCTGAGGAGGTAAGCAATTAGTTATTTCTTTCTTTTGACTTGTTCAGAAATATAGTCTTATTTTAATTTCTAATTTTTATTTTCGATAATGTAGAAGAAAGAGGTTACAAATGTGAAGCACTACCGTTGTCAGACCACGTACCACCTTGCATACGCCCCATTCTTGATTCGATTGGGTTTATACCAGATCACAAACATGCCTCACAAAAAAATTGATGCGGCGCTCATACACGGACTTGTGGAGTGATGGCGTCCTGAGACACACACCTTTCATCTTCCCTTCGGAGAGATGACAGGTATTAACTTCAAAACTAATTTAAATGAATCTGTTCTTCGTGATAATTTACTGATAATTAAAATGAAGAAATTTATATTTTTTATTTGATAAATTATAGTTACCTTAGAGGACGTAAGCTGTTTGTGGGGTTTGCCCATTACGGGGGTCCCAGTAACGGGGAGTACAGATGGTAGGAATGCAAAAGGCCGGCTCTTCAAGTTGTTAGGAATCAAAGAGCATGAGAAGAGTGGACTTATGAAAAAACGGGGGCCTGAGGGAAATCAAAGAAGCATGGAGTTGATTTTCCTGAAATCTAAGTTTCATGAATGATTTGATAAGCTACCGGCAGATCATAATGATCAAACGCTGAAGTGGTAAATATATATATATATATATATATATATATTAATTTATTCGTGCTTTGGCCTATCAATAATCTACTCACATTGCCTTAAATTTGTCTAAGTATGTCCGTGCATTTATCTTGGACCTGATGTCGTCCAATTTGTTCCCGGACAGTAGCGGGGACGGGATACCGTTGTAGTATCTCGATCTAATTGTGAATTTAGATGAGCCGCTACCGTACAATTGGGGTGGAGCCGTTCTTGCATATCTGTATCGACATCTATGCGTCACTACCGAGCCCGATAGAGGATCTATGTATGGTCCGGTGATGCTTCTGCAGCACTGGTCGTGGACTCGCTTTCCAGTTCTTCGGCCCAAGCCTCAAACTAAAAACTGAGAACCTGTCTGGGGCGCTCCAACGCTTGATACATGCGCATCTTTTGCGTACAAATAGTGTTGTCCACTCAAATATGTGTCATCCTCCCACTTTAAGACCCAGGGTTCACGTATCCCACGGAGTCAGTTTCAGACTTTGACGGAGGATCATGTGAATTGGGAGCCGCACGGGAGAGTCTACAGCAAGCTTCCGACAGTGACCCAGCAGGAAAAGGTATGTTTCAATCTATTTATTTATTTAGTTATATGTTACCATATTTATAAATTATAACTCACATTCTTGATAAATTTATTAGCCCTACTACTTGTATCGCGGTCCACTGATATTTTATTGGATCGTTGAGCATACCTATCCGGATCGTTGCATGAGGCAATTTGGACTTTTTCAAGAGATTCCGGTGCCACAACCACTGAATAGGCACACGTGTGTTGAGCTGCACAAGTAAGATTGATCACCGTCATTTTTCTTATTTATGTTAGTTACCTTTGGGTGTTAAGTTGTTATAAAATTATGAACAGGTTGATGTTGGGCTCGAAGAAGAACGAGTCCTGGGCCACAAAACACGTGACATACGTTCAGTTGGCTACTGCATACGAGGCGCAAGTAATCAGAGAAGGTCGCTCGTTTGAGGCAAACGACGTTCCACGTTATCACAAGTGGTACTAGAAGAGATGTATGGCATCTGTCTATCTGTTTAGTCAGCACGTGGAAGGAATGGATCGTGTGAATTGGCTCCCCAAAGTAGAGCATGGACTGAGTGGATACATTCCCAGTGGACCTGTCTTGCGCCTGCTTGCGCAAGACACTATTGGAAGCCATCAAAAGAACGAATCCAGGTTTGCGCAAGACCTATTGTGTGAATTGTCTATCTTCTTGCCGGTTGCTCTGCCGCTGCTTGCACCTGTCTTGCTGCCTCCTCTACATGTAGTGTAGAGCATGTATTAAATTGTGAATTTAGTTAAAACAAGTATTTACAGTTCATTGATCGGTTATACCTGCAGCATTCCGATCAATTGTCTCACAATGAGGCTGGTGTCCGAGTCTCCCACCACGCATTCTATCCATTTCCATCGGTATGCGGTCGTGCCGTCTCCTTCCTTTTTTGATCAGTCTCATCTCAGGAATAATTTTTGGACCGTTGTATATAGGCCAGTCACATTGGTTGCCTTTCGGTTCCCAGTGTCCACTCCATGTTTGTACAACTATAGACATACGGTACAAGGGATTGACGTATAAATTTACATCATATCTCATTTCACGGACAATCGCCATGAAATGAGAACATGGTATGCCGGTCAATTGAGGCTTCTGTAATTCACATTCAACCTTGTTGTTGTCCTTAACAACAACCCTATACCCGAAATCCCTACGAGTATACTCAAGTCTCGGCTGATTACGCCTTGCTGGAATTTTTTTGCCCTTAACTAGGACCTCAAAAAGTCCATGACCGGTATGATAAGGAATCACAGTCATGTCCCTTCCCTTCTCGATACACTTTTGCAATAACTTAGTTACACGGTCAGACCACACCTGACCATGCTGACATGACATTTGAGATTTGTTCCATTGTTCAAAAAACCATTTATTCAATTTATAGAACGTATCCTCCACGACCGCTGTAACCGGTAATCGCCGACTAATTTTGAACATGGCGTTCAGTGATTATGACCCATTTGTTGTCATTATACCCCATCGGTGACCTCCGTCCTCTGCTTGATACAACTTCTCTGGACATGGAAGCTCATCTTCATCATTAAAGTTTCTTTTACCCACCTTGTTAAGGTAGTCGATAGCCTCCGGACAACTAATTTTAAAGTCTTGTAACATCTCCTGCAACCTTCTAGGTTTGCATTTGTTCACTCCAACTATGAACCTATCGCTAACCTCTCTCTTACACCCCACGTGCTTGAAGAGGTTTTCAACAACATGTTGAGAACAATACCGATACACACATTGGTCGGTCGACTCATCCCATCCGAGATGTGGATCCTGAAACACGGCTTTGATCTCCAAATGTATATCCGATATGACACAAAAGAATCGATTATCTCCAATCACTTCTACTCTTAACCATCTCATAAAAAAACCCAGTTGTCAGCGCTTTCTTTCTCCACAATTGCAAAAGCCAACGGAAGCAATTGATTTTTAGTATCGTACATACATGCCATTATGAGCCTACCTTGGTACCGTCCCGATATGAAACATGTATCGATGCTAATCACTGGTCTGAGAAACGGTATCGCTGCAATACACGCTCCAAATGCCCATGCCGCTCTGTGGAAGTGCCTATCAGTTTCTTTGTCAATCGGGGTCGACATCACACAATACTTAGTTCCTGGATTCATTCTTTTGATGGCTTCCAATAGTGGAATAAGCAAGTTGTACGAGTTCTCCCAACTCCCAAACAGATTTGCAATAGCAAGCTCACGGTCTTTCCATAATTTGTTGTACTTGGGGGTTACCTTATTATATTTCTGCATAACGATCTCTCGGATATGATTTATAAAAGAGCACACATCCCTTCTAATGGTCTTATCAATCGCAAGGGCAACCATCTCTGCTGTAAGCTAACGATGATCAGTACATATTGCCGATACTGTGCACGTGTGAGGATATGCTTGTTTCGTAATAATCCAAGATTCTGAAAGACCATTATGCTTTGCGCATACCTTAAATTTACAAAATTTATCTCTGCACACCACCTCGTAACATCTAGGTTCACTTCTAAGGATCTCGCACTCACAATTCTTATCGAGATGGAACTCATTGATTGCTATCCTTAGAGCCGTTTTCAACTCATAAACTACACTCTTAGCTAATGGATTATCAAATATTTTTTTTGAGCTGCCAAAAAAATTGACATCTACAGGCCGAAAACCGGATATGTCATTGAAACTATCAACCAGATGTGTCATACTTTCCTGACCAGATATCGGATACTGTGCTTGACGGGTATGTGTTTGACGGTACTATGAAGGTGACTGGCTGGGCGGTTCAATATCATCATCCGAACCCGATGACTCACCTGAGAGCATCTCATCTCCGCTCTCCAAACTGTCATAATCAATTGCATCCACAGAGACATGCGAATAATCACGTACCTTTCTATGGACCCGACTGGTACTGGGTCGGGATGTGTTTGGTAGATCCACAGAGTTTCAACTGGTACTGTGTCGGGGTCTAACTGGTAGATCCACAGAGTTGCTACCGATATTGGGTCGGGGTCTCACTGGTATATCCACAGAGTGCTGACCGGTACTAGGTCAGGATCTAACTGGTATTGGGTCGGGATCCACAGGATTCCGACTGGTACTGGGTCGGGATTGAGGTTCAAGAATCTGATTGGTATAGTTCGGTTCTAATTCTACATATAACTCCAGAATTGGTAACCTTTGTGAAAACAACGACACAATTCCTAAAATCATTTCGAATGATTGTTGGTCCATTACCGATACTAATTGATAGTCACGTTGGCCATCGGTGGACATATTAAACCTGGCTTGGATTTCCAGATTTGCTTGACTAGCATTGTATCCAACAAATTTATAAATCTCATTCTGAAGATAATCAAAGTTGTGGTTCATGGTTAGCGGTAATGAGTATTTAGCTCGGGTACTGTAAAATACCCCATCATCATTGTATTGGATTTTTCCTCCAATATAAATCTTCACACAAATAGTTCTATCCATTTTTAGTTTCAATTGATCTGACAATTCAAAAAATAACAACATATAAGTAATTAAAAATTGTCCGGACCTATGAAAATTATTCTATATTATTTTACAATTTCCTAAATTATTCTAGCCCATTTTGAATATCCCTAACTTATTCTGCACCATTTTGCAATATCCTTAACTATTTTCGAATTTTATAAAATATTCTAAACCATTTTGGAATGTTCGAAAAAATTCTAAATTATTTGGACAATATCTTGAACCAGTTGAAATGAACTAATTAATTATATTACAAATTAAAATTAAAATAAAATTTAAACTATTTTTAGTCCAAACAATATATGCAATTAACCCATTTTTAGTTTTGATTGGTACAAATCATAAATTATTACAAACTAATGGTAAAAAATTACCTTTTTCTTTTTTTATCTTTCTTTATCTTTGCCTGAGTGTCTTCCTTTCTCTCCGTCTGAGTGTGATCGTGTGCTTCGTATCTGTACCAAATTACAAAATCGGTTAGAAGAAATAATAATTAACATAATTTCAAAAAAAAGATAGATAGTTAAAAGATAAAATAATTAACATACTTTTTTATTTATTGACAGAGCAAGTAATATTTGTTTACTGATTTATTTTTGTATGGATAATTGTAATTGATTGATCAGTTCTAAACAATCTAAAAATATTCCAAATAACTCTAAACAATATTTCAAAAAACTCTAAACATATTTTTCCGGTTTCAAAAAATTATAAAAATTTCGACATGATTTGCATACAAAAAACTGGAGGAGAAATCTTTATTATATTTCAAAAATAATAACTTAATTATAAAAAAAAACTTACTTTTTTTTCCTTTCGTTTTTCTCGACTCTGATTCTTCACAGCAAACTCTTTTTTCCTTTCATTTGTCTCGTCTTTGATTCTTCACAGCAAACTATGAGATCTATCATGCGGGTTATATAGCTGAGTGAGAGGTTTGCGCTCCATTAACCGGTTATTTAGTGAATTTCCGGGACACTGTCAACCGAATGCAAAACCGGTTATTTAATAACCGTGCATATATCACATTTTCGGTTAGCGAACAACCAGTTTCATATTTTTTCCGGTTAATCCCTAACCGAACTCCTTTTATTTTTCCGGTTATCCATTCTGCGGAAAGCTAAATCATTTCCGGTTAGCCACAAACTGGGTTAGATACTTCTGAAAAAAAATTACAAAACCGGTTAAAATCTGTAATTTATTATTAATTTTGAATATTTATAAAAAAATCAGCTCGAGGGTTAATTGTGACAAATTGTAAAGTTTAGGGAGATTGATTGTTGAAAATAAAAGACTGGAGCTCTTTACACGTGCAAAAATTTAACAAGGGTTCCCCAACATCCGAAATTGTTATTAATAAAAAATATATTAAAAAAATATCGAGATTAGAGAACGTTTTCGCTTATTGAGATATAGGAAAAACCGTTATGACTTATCACGGTCAAAATTAGCGATAGTAATCACCGCACTTTAAA
Source organism: Carex pumila (assembly GCA_033356055.1). Lineage (NCBI taxonomy): Eukaryota > Viridiplantae > Streptophyta > Magnoliopsida > Poales > Cyperaceae > Carex > Carex pumila. The sequence continues at coordinate 243,069 of JARJHM010000031.1, forward strand.
AAAAAAAAAATCCTAGCCGTGATTATCAATCACGGTCAGAGACTCATAATTCAATCCGGTGCAATATCTGACCATGTAGAATGAGATTTGAGGTTATTTTTTTTAATATGGTATGCATGCCTGGTCCGGCCAAAAATTATTTTTTTAGTTAACTAATAAATGCGGTGATTAGTATTGTTAATCTTAACCGTGATAAACCATAATGGTTTTTCTATATGTCAATAAAACGCAGAAGTGTTTTTTAATCTTGTTATTTTTTAAATATATTTCTTATTAATAAAAATTTCGGTCCCTAATATTGCTCTTCTTTATATTTTAAAATATAGTTTGAAAAATTGGCAGCGTACCTCTCATTGGTTGTGTGCTAATAGATAGCCTATGTACTGTATCAACATTACAATTATTTAATAAGTTATTTTATGTATTTATTTTTTATAATTTTTTAATGTTTGATTTTATACTAAATTAATTTTAAATTTTTAAAATTTCGGATGTACATATATCGCTCGTTAAGTAAATAGATTTTTAAATTTGAATTTGTTGTTTGAAACTAATCTAGTAAATTTTTTAGGATTGTGCTCACTAAATTTTTTGATGAGCATATTACACTCTAACTTTGTGCTCGACTTTGTATTTCATTTGTTTATGGTTAAACTGATATTTATTTATGTTCTTTGCTATGTTTTTTAAAAAAAAAACATTACAGTGTCGTGTTTTTAGTAAACAGAAATATAGTTGTTAGGTCATAACGGAACTAGTTAACATTTATTTAGTGACTATTTACTTTTTGTATTAAAATATTAGAACTATTGAATATATTTCTTTGAAAATAGATGAAATATAATATAATTTGATTTATTAAAAAGATTACAACAAATAATTACTGTGATGTACCCTTCGAAAAATAATTATCTAAATGTTTGGACATGCCAAAATTATTTATACAATTCACAATCACACAAAGACCATTTACAGTAAGGATCTACGCTATTACAACCGGAATTAGATTTTGTCCAAAGAACTTTGGATAGAATCTCATCCAAAGCTGGAAATTATCATTTGATTGGCTTAAAGATTCGTGCCAACAAATTTAAAACTTAATAACTTTAAGTGACTCGGTAAATCTAAACCGTCCATGCCAATTTAAACAGAGATTGGACGGTTTATAACTAATTTTGAATGATATTTTATTCAAAGTTCTTTGGACGCAAAATCCACCCATTACAGCCTGTTAAAAGGATTGATGCTATTTATATATTCCGTTTTAGTATTACTAAACTGTAGGAAGATATTGGACAAAACCTAAGAAACCTCTTCTCTTGTGTACAGACTGGGTGATCAGAAGCATTATTTTAAGAAATATCTTGTCGTTTGTAATCCGCAAGATATTTAATATCTTCAATCATTCGCGTGGATAATTAATCCTTTTCAAGCCCCTAATAAATGCATTAATTGGTACTGCGTTGCTAATAAGTAATAACCTTATCCAATGTTATCTTTGATTAGCTGTTGCAACGATTAATGACCCGTATAATTAATTGCCGGTCAGTGGCCACTACGCGTATCGCACGACGTCCGGGCAGATAAATTTTCGCAAAACTTCAGAAATAGTAGGCAAGCAAGAGTTTAAAGTGATCGAACAGATAAAATTCTGTGATGAAAATTTGAAAATTGAAGCTAACATGGATTTTAAAGCAGTCGAATGATGCGAATAGTAATTTGCTAACGGGTAACCCGTGACCCGTTCCGGATTACCCGTTAGGGGTAACGGGTATGACGGGTAAAGGGGTAGGACGGGTACGGGTAAAACCCGTAACGGATAGACGGGTATTTTTTCCAATATCTCTATCCGGCCCGTTTATTGTCCGTACCCGTTGCGGGTTGACGGGTACGGATACGGTCCGAGGTTTTTTTTTTTTTTTTTTTCTTCTCTTCTAATTTTTTTTCTTTCTGTTTTCTTCTTTCCGTTTTTTTCATTTTTTTTTGCTTCTGTTTGTTTTTTCTTTCTGTTTTCTGTTTTTTGCTTTCTATTTTTATTTTTTTATTTTTATAATTTCTAAATAAATAAAATTTGTAATTTTATATATGAAAATTATTCATGCATAAATTTGTATATTTATTCGCCTAAGTACAAATCTATTTATTTATTTATGTCTTAGATAGTTTCATAATTTATTTATATTTCGAAATTTTTAGTTTACATTTTTAAATTGATAATATATTGTGCAAACGTTCATTTTAAAATAATAATATATTTTCTAAACGTTTATTTATTTTAATTAGTTAAATAAAATATAAATAAAAAATAGCTTAAATTAATTACTTCAAACTTTCAGAGCAATAAAATATAAATGAAAAACTTCTTAAATCAATTAATTTAAAAATAATTATGAATTATTTTAAAGTAATAGATTAAAAAATAAAAGTTACCATCCTCCTTTATTCCGGGCTTGGGACTGGCTATGTAAAATAACATAGGCGGAGTTCTAACTTTTTTTTTGTTAGTAATTTTTATTTAGAATGAATAATTTAAAAACTAATTGAATTGTTTAGAAATTTATAATTTCAAAAAATAACTATAAATATTAAAAGAAGTTAGAAATTTATACCGACACTACCTAACTAGTAGTTTGGATTCATGTACCATTGCTCGCTCTCTTCCGCATCGTCTGAATCCGAATTATCATCGGGCAGCTCGGTACCGCTTTCTTTAGTCTCGACTCCGAATGATGATTCTTGTTGATCTTGATGGTGATTGCGCTCCTCAGCATCAATCCAATCTTTCAAGCACACAAGTCTCTCAAAAACATGTGCACCCAACTTACTGTGCTTATCAGAGAGGATCCTGTTCGCCGAACTGAAGCAGCTTTCGGAAGGAACGGTTGACAGGGGTACGGCAAATACGTCACGGGCCATCATCGCCAGTGTTGGATAGCCCCTTCCATTTCTCTTCCACCACATCATGATGTCAACATCTTCATTTTTGTTGAGCATCGACATATATCTCAATAACTCGTTTGTGGATGTGTGCGGTCGGCTCTCTGACTAGAAATCTGCTAACAAGCCACCACTGCTAGTGCTTCTGGAAGTTGAACTATTAAAAATAAAAAAAATTAGTGAACAAATAATGTAGATGTTATAAATAATGTAGATATTACAAATAATGTAGATATTCTTACCTAGGGGCACGGGACGAAGACGGATTTTGGTTGTTACCCATTCTTGAGTTGTATAAGTTGAACATCTCATCGAACTTCGAATTCACGTGTGCCTCCACCCCAGCGTTGTCCAAATGTAGATTCTCTTTGTACGCTTAACCATTCTGATCGTGAAATACTTCTTGTATGCCGGGTTGAGGCAGCTTGAGATAATGGCCAGGAGGGGTACATCTTCCCAATATTTTATAAATTTTTGCTTCATGGCATCTACGATCGGCGTGAGAGATTTATCGTGGGTTTCAACTTGTTCCAATTCACGATACACCTTGGAGATGCTATAGAGATGTTTGAGCAACTCAAATGACGTCGGTGAGTACGAGCAGGATAGTTTGACGGTTGCTGTAAAAAAGGTTCCTAGAAAATTTCTAAGCCTTTCTAGTTGCTCCCATTCCCCGGCGTCGGGTTCCAATGCCATTCCCTCGAGGGTGGAGCTTCTCAAAAACTTCCCTATGACAACATTATAAGGAAGGCATCGATTCAACATCCTATATGTAGAGTTCCAATGGGTATCTATATCCCAAGGAACTTTCAACTTGCTCAATCCATAATTGACGCACATGAACGCAAACCGTTGTTTTCTTTGCTGGTTTGAAACAATGTGGCTGAGAGAATCCTTAAATTTAATTATCAATAATTTTACGGCTTCTGTTTTAAGGCCCGCCTTCACGACGAGATTAAGTATGTGGCAAGCACACTTTTGGTGAAACATTTCACCATTCATAATTAGATTTAGTGACCGTTTAAAAATTTCAATGGAAGCTATATTGTTAGCATTATCGAAAGATATAGAAAAAATATTGTTATCCATATCCTTCTTAAGGTTATACTCTTGTAAAACCTCCATAATGGATTTGAAAATTACATTTGAAGTGTGCGGAGAATCCAACACTCGAAAACTTAATATCCTTTTTTGTAATACCCACTGATAATCAATCCAATGTCCGGTAACACAAGAGTACCCAAGGCCATGTTTACCGACAGTCCACATATCAGAGGTAATTGAGACTTTATTGTTTTGGTATGCAAATGTAGCTCGGAGCTCTTTTTTTATGCTGGTAAACTGTTTTTTTATTTCACCAACCATCTTTCTACGATGGATCCTCTTGTACAATGGTTGAGCACACCCCCGAATTACCAACCGGGCAAAACTAGTGCAACCACCCATACTTATTGGCTGTTCTTTGTGGGTAACGTACCGGGCCAATTCACTAAGCATTCTTTTTTCATCAAATTTTGGGTTGGTGAAAGTACCATTCGGGGTGATTTGGGTTTGAATTTGCGCGGTACTATTCGGGTTATAGTTTTCACCCTTTCTAATATGCACATCAACATGTCTTTTAAAGCTACTCATACCACTAGCTTGTTTATAAACAAAATAAGATTTCTTGCAATGGTCTACCTTACAATAAAGAGTTTTCAAGTAGCCGTCGTCATCTTTGGTCACATTATACCATTCAAACCAATATTGGTTGTATTCGGGAGGTCTTCTAGCCTTCTTTGCTGCTGGTTGTTGTGGGGGCAGGGGACAATTGGCGGAGGAGGAGCGGGACTTTCTTCTTGAATTTCAGTGACACTTGTCGAAGGAGTACCTAAAATAGGGGGGTTGAGTTGACTCAACGATGCAACGGAAGAAGTGCCTCCATATGCATACGGTGGTGGTAGTTGATGTAATTCTTGTGGAATAAATACGTTTGGATCATTTGAAGTATAATACGGTGCACCCGTTTGGGAATTTTGTTGATAATTTGTTTGTAGCATTTGGTCTCTTCTTTGATAATTTTGGGGAGGTTGTGGATAATTAGGTGGCGGCATTTGAGAGGAACTATGAAAATAATTTTGTGGATAATCTTGTGGATAATTTGCAGTTGGTATTTCGGGGCCAAAAATATCGGCCGACATTCTCGTGATATCTTCTTGCACCAAATCGCGATGAGATGACATTTTTAAAAAATGTAAACCTATTCACAAAAATAAATACAATTTCTTAACATATTCAACAAATAAATCTAACCTAGTTATATAATGAATTTCAAATACAACTATATTTAAAAAAAACAGAAAAAAATAAAATAAAAAAAAACCGGAAAAACAGAAAAAATAGGAAAAAACAAAAAAAAAGAATTTGATAAAACAAAAAAATCTAATCTATTTAAAAATAAATCCAACATATTCAAAAATAAATACAATTTCTTAACATAATCAACAAATAAATCTAACCTAGTTATATAATGAATTTCAAATACAACTATATTTAAAAAAAAAGAAAAAAAAATTAAAAAAACCCGGAAAAACAGAAAAAATAGGAAAAAGCAGAAAAAAAAATTTGATAAAACAAAAAAAAATCTAATATATTTAAAAATAAATCTAACATATTCAAAAATAAATACAATTTCTTAACATAATCAACAAATAAATCTAACCTAGTTATATAATGAATTTCAAATACAATTATATTTAAAAAAAAACAGAAAAAATAAAATTAAAAAAACCCGGAAAAAACAGAAAAAATAGGAAAAACAGAAAAAAAAAGAATTTCAAAGACCAAAAATAAAATTTAACCTATTTGAAAATAAATCTAACATATTCAAAAATAAACACAATTTCTTAACATATTCAACAAATAAATCTAACCTAGTTATATAATGAATTTCAAATACAACTATATTTAAAAAAAAAATAATAATAAAAAAAAAACCCGGAAAAACAGAAAAAATAGGAAAAAAAAGAAAAAAAAAGAATTTGATAAAACAAAAATAAAATCTAATCTATTTAAAAATAAATCTAACATATTCAAAAATAAATACAATTACTTAACATATTCAAAAAATAAATCTTAATAATAAATCTATCATATTCGAAATAAATATAACTTATTCAAAATAAATCTATCATTTTCAAAAATAAATCTAACATATTCAAAATATTTCACATATTCACAAAAATGAATCTAACATATTTTTTTAACCTATTAAAAATAAATCCGAATTTCAAAAATAAAATCTAACGTATTCAAAATAAATCTAATTGTTTCACAAGTTCACATAATCACATCTAACAAATCCAAAATTCAATAAATCTAACAAATCTAACATTCAATAAATCTAACAAATCTAACATTCAATAAATCTATCAATAAATCTAACAAATCTAACATAAATTAAATAAATCTAACAAATCTAACATAAACTAAATCGAACATTCAATTTAAATTATACATTTATCTACAACAATAAATCTAATATCAAATTTTAAATTACTCTACAAAAATAAATTAATCTAACATAAAATAAATCTAACATTTAAATTTTGCGGAAAAATCTTGCGGGAGGTGCCAAACTTTGTAATTTCGATACCTTCGTAATTCCGTAACGGGTTTAGTGAACCTCTAATTCCGTTTGCGTATTTGTAAAATGAAGTAAATTACAACCATATGTTTTTTAAACAATAAATTTAAAAATTGAGAATAATGAAAAATGAGAATTTGAGATTGAGTTTGAGAGATTGAGAATTTGAGTTAGAATGTGGAGAGGAAAAGGATTAGAGGGGTATATTTAAAGAGAAAATTGAAGAGGGAATAAAATTTGAAATTAAAAAAAAAAAACCAATTGAGGTGACCCGGGTGGGTCCGTCGGGTTTGATTTGACCCGGACCGGGCCCCTCTTGAACTGGCGGAAAATTCAAAAGAATTTGAACTGGGGTCTGGGGAAATGGAATGGAATCTTTGGGTACGGGTACGGGTAACGGGTAACCGGGTAAAGGCTGGCGGGTACGGGTACGGGTAGGCGGGTATAGGGGTACGGGTAGGCGGGTACGGGTTGGCGGGTAGACGGGTACGGGTACAACGGATTTGTTTTAAAATTATGTTGTTCGGTCTGTTTATTACCCGTGCCCATTTACCCGTCTACCCGTTTGTACCCGGACAACAGGTACGGATACCACGGGTAACGGGTACGGACCGGGCAAAACGGGTTCAACCCCTAACGGGTGTAGCAAACCTCTAGATGCGAATGTGCTGCGCAACAACCCGAATTCGCATCCTCTGAGATATCTCAAACTTTGCGCGACTTTTTAGAATCTCTCAACCGTTTAATTAGTTCGCACGAATATCAAAGCACAAATAATACTGGTCCCCTGCGCTATCCCCGAATAGGAACCGTACACGTCGGTCACGTAAAAATTGAGATATCTCATAGGATACGCACTCCAACAACATCGGGTATAAACGCCCAAAAAAAAAAAATACTATATGACACAGAGGACTGAGGAGGTACACGTGGCTGAAATTATGAAATTTACTGTTCAGGTTCAGGTGACCAAAAGTAGAGTGCGTATCCTCTGAGATATCTCAACTTTTGCGTGACCGACGTGTCCGGTGCCTATTCGGGGGTGACGTAGGGGTCAGTATTATCTGTTCTTTGTGATTCGTGTAGAACGTATTTAAACGGTTGGGATTCCATAAAGTCACGCAGAGTTTGAGATATCTCAGAGGATAGAATTCACCAAAGTACGCGTGGCGTTACATAGCTAGCAAACGCCTAGCTCGCTTTTTTTTTTTTTTTTAACGCCTAGCTCGCTGGCTAGCTTTTAATAACAGTATGGATTCTCTGTAAATGAAATTTTGGTGGGTTTCCTGTGTGCTTCTGAAATTGCTTTGTTGCACACTTGCACTACCTGCCACCTGGGTTCTGATGATGCTCATTTGTCCGAATAAATATTGCCTCCTTTTTTTAAAGCATTATAAATTACTTTCGAACAAAAAGGATTCTATGATGATACATTTTTCTCGTCTAGTTGCAACAAAACTACGATATATTTTATTTATTTTTAATCAGTACACAATTTTTTTAGACGCGTTATTCAATGAACAACAAAGACAGAGCAACCAATAATACTTTATTAAGCCTTATAGAATCCACACATAATTGGTAGCTACAAAATCTGTACCGAAAATAACTCGAGTGCGTATCCTCGGAGATATCTCATATTTTGCGTGACTGACGTGTCCGGTGCCTATTCGGGGTGACGTAGGGGCCAGTATTATTTGAGCTTTGATATTCGCGCAGAGCGTATTGCAACGGTTAAGATTTTCCAAAAAGTCACGCAAAATATGAGATATCTCAGAGGATGAGAAATCCAATAACTCGACTACGTGGCCGATATCCGTCCTTGCCCGTTTCCAATAAACCAAAAAACAGTCGCCTTCTATTTATGAAGAATTCATTGACATTGTTTTTTTAGAAAAAAAAGACATACTGACAAGTACGTTTTTTATATCTTATGTCGTAACAGTAAAGTCACAATCAAAAGCAAAATAAAAATAATTACAACTCTATAAACAAATAGCTTGACTGCGAAATTTGATTTGTTTTTAGAAATAGAACCTATTTTAATTACTTTAATAGAACAAGTATCATTGAGTTATTTTTTTTAATAAAACAACAACTCCACTAGAGATCAATGGACGTAGAAATAAGTAAAAAACAACTGTGCTTGTTCTATTAAAATAATTAAAATGAATTCTATTTTTTAAAAATAAAAATAGCGAAATTTAGTGTAGTTCCAAATTATTTGATCAGTTATTAATGATTGATAAAATTATTGCGTTTTTTTTTAATTCCTAGACAGATGACTAAATAGTTGTAATTGTGAGGTATTATAATTATTTTTAAATTGCACAGGACACTCCGACATTTATAGACAAAAAAGCTATACATGGAGATACTGTAAACTTTCTCTATTTATAAAGTATTCAAATAATAAATTTGGAAATGCATGCAGAAGTTCATAATATTTCTCTAGTAAGAAAAGTATGTATGGTGGCATACAATGATGCATGTTTTCTTGCCAGCTTTGCGGACAGGGAGGTTGTGGGGCCAAGTCTTCAAGTTAATTATTTTAATCCTGCTTGATGTAGTAAGTAAGAATAAGAATAAGAAAGAAAAGCAGATATAGTGGAAACCGTTGCGATCACAACGGCTAAGGCGATGTAAAACGGTCGAGTGACAATCTGGCTTTTGTCGGCAGAGTAGACTTATGCCACGTGTACCAAAACACCTGTGTTAACTCAAATTTTAAATTTTGATCCGAACACTCCGATCTGTATAGCACAAATATTGAAGGACCCCGTAGATTCCCGGATTATGAACGAACGGTTTGAATCTAACCTCAAAATTCGACTTACTTCAGGGGATTCGGACTTAAAATTGAGAAGGGCGAAGACTCTTACATTATTACCGTAGTCTAAACTTGGAGCGAGTCATTTGCTATCTATCGCTTCGTTCACTACATGTAAGGATTTCACATGACTTACCGGAGAGGATAACTGAAACGTCGCTTGATATGGTCCCCAGGACAGGAATTCACATCCTCTCCAATACCTGATAAGGGAATCTTTTACAATTACTAAATCTGAACCGTACTTTTTAACTTAACATAAATCTCAAAATCTAAAAATACAGCTCCTACAGTGATCCGAATTCCAAACCGATTGAGATTTAATCTCAAGCTGTAAAATAACAGACCCTCTGCAATAATTGTGCAATACCTGAGAGGACACGGGTTTCCCAGGACAGCTCGTTGCACCTGTTATTGGCCCAAAAGGCAAATCGTAGATGTTAGGACGAGAATGCCACTATCGCTGATCTTTTGAAAATGACGAAAACACCCTCAGACAACGTGGGTCGGCACACCGTGTTCGAGGTGCACGTGCTAGTCATCCGCAACAGCCGATGAACGGGAGGGACTCGGGTGATTTTCTAATCTTAGATATGATATAAACCGATTAAAATTTTATTGACACAGTAATGTACTGTAAATATATCCTAGCATCATTTTATGCATTAAATTTCTAAATGTTGATTAGCTTATGTAGGGACGGATTCACATTGGTCCGGAGAACAATTATCTACTTTAATTTTGAAATTTAATAGAGAAACAAATTTGGTTCTATTCTGCCTTATCTACTTGAATTTTGAAATTTAATAGAGGAAAAACAAATTTGGTTCTATTCTGCCTCCTTTAAAAAATTAGGTTACTCTTTCTGGAGAAAAACATATATGGTTCTCTCTTTTTATTACCGGTAAGAATAAACCACGAACTGTTATCTTTCTTTTAAATTTTGTAACTCTAAATTTTTTTTTTAAACCAATCTTCAGATAGCAAAGGAGGGAGATGAGCCTTACAAAAGAGTCCCACATGTCATTGGCCTAATATAATACTATTTGTTTATTTAATTTTCGGATAGTCTTGGTTTATGATGAGTTTCATGTCTTCTCGTGCTTTGGTCTATGTGATGTGGATGTACCCAAAATGAAGAGGTCACATTAAATGAGGAGTCCAATTTAATTCAAATAATACCTCTATGACAGTGGGCCCCACCGGCCGAATGACCATCAACCACACCCAAGTTGCACATAAATGTGAGTTAAATCTTGTAAAGTTCATAAAAATCAATTGTTTGGAGGTTTTTTTGGTTCTTCATATTCAAATCTCATTTTTGTGAATTTTTAAAAAAAAAAGGTTTTAAGATATTGAATCAACCAATTTTCAAAGAAATTAATTGGATAAATTTCTTAAATGAATTATCAAATTTTTAGGATTCAAGAAATACCTCTCACTAGGACGGGTCGTGAAGCTAATGAGTTTGAATTCGATTCCTATCCCTTTCTAACAAAAATCATGCGTCCACCCATGAGCTTATGTACAAAAAAAAAATCACCGGATTGACCCGATCTCTTGGATGCCTACAATTTTTGAATTTTAATGATAACATCATAATATATGAGGAAATTTTGACAACTCTAATTAACATGGAAAAGCTTATTTGCTTATTTTGTCCAATAGTCGTGTAAGCTGGAAAATGTAAAGTTGGAGTTTGAGAAATATGTTGGGAATTCGTGTACTGCATTTTATAAATATGAAAATTTGTGTAGTGCTGAAATGTGAAATATTCATACATTTTGATTTGAATTGAATTTCTTATTTATTAATTCTTTTAAATTTATTTATACAACTTAATTTTTAACTAATATATAATTATTCTTAACAAATGTGTAATAAATTTTAGTTAGCACTAGCTTTTGAATTGAATTGAACAAGAAGTAATTAAATCAACCTGAAATGAGTTAAAAATCTAGATCGATACCTGATCCATTTAACTATTGAATACATTTGAATTGAATTGGGTCAGAAATTTGATAATTTTAATGAAGAGTAAATTAAACAGAGTTGTGGATTTTTTTAGATTCTTTAAATTATTTTTATTTGATTTCGACACCAACCCATTTAACTATTGGATACATTTGAATTGAATTGATTCGTAAATTGATAATTCTAATGAAGAGTAAGTTAAATAAAGTTGTGGATTTTTTTTAGATTCTCTAAACTATTTCTATCCGATTTCGATCAGAAAAATCAAAATTTTAGTCAGACATCAATGAAAATTATTTGAAAATTTATAAGCAACGAATAAAAAATTAATTTATGAAAAACCATCAGTTCATACTTCATAGGATCAATCGGACAACTCTCGATTCAAAATCAATTAACTATGCTGCTAATTACGTCCGGCGGTTATGAATCAGAAACTCCTGAGTCCATCATGAAAAAAGTCCTGTTCTGCGGACTCAAAGGAACGAGAATAGAAATAAATTGTAAAAATTTTGAACTCAAATTTACTGTTCATGTAGGAAAAAAAAATTTAGTCAGACTAAATTTTTGTTTTCTTACGTGAACAGTTAAAATTGGAGCTGCTGTCGAACTGACCCTTAGAGCGTGTTCGGCAGACGGATGGGAATATGAATAGAAATGAAATTGCAAAATTTTTGAACTAAATTTTACTGTTCACATAAGAAAAAAAAATTCAGCCTAAGTAATTTTTTTTTTCCATATAAACAGTAAAATCGAACACGCTCTTAAAGAGATGAGGGCAAAAAAAGAAAGGAGGGCACTATTGTCATTCCACATGGGAAAAAAAAACCTGAGAAGACTTGTTACTCAAAAAGGGTAATCTCGTCTTTTGAAAATATATCCTCTTGCATTGCATCTCCTTTGCGTCTATCCTCTATGCTTTCTTCTTTCAGGTTTCCATTTGAAACGCCCACACAAAGCATCCTATTCTAACTTTATTGCTCCAATGCCGTTTTTTCTCAGTTAAATACACAAATAGCGTCCCCAGCTCTCCAGCTCACCACCTACTGCCTCTTTGTAGACCTTAAAACCCTATCACTCAACGCCTTAACCTATTCCTTTTACTTGGCACTTAGCAGAGAGTTCAATCTCTCTCCGAAACTCCATTCCTGACCACCAATAAGATATGGATTTGACCTCGTTTATCACTTCCTTCGGGACCTCGTTTGTAATTTTCGTTGTTTTGGTTTTGATATTCACAGCGCTTTCGCGCAAACCGAGTAATGCACTGGTGTACTACCCGAACCCGATATCTAGAGGGTTGGACCCCTTTGAGGGCGGGAAGAGGACCAAGAGTCCGATAGGTTGGATCCGTGAAGCATTCAGTGCTTCTGAAGCAGATGTGATTGCTGTCGGTGGGGTCGACGCTGCAGTTTATCTAGTTTTTCTTTCCACCGGTAAGTGAAATAACTCTCCTTTGGATTTTGTGAAAGTTTTGCCAATTTTCTGAATATTATACATATCGTAAGTTTGAATCTTTTTTTGTAAAAAGTTAAGAAATATGTGTGTTTGTGGTGGTCGTTAGTGTTGGCGGGTGGGGCAATATTTGAAACAGCTGTTGCGAACTCCTCGCAAATGAAAGATATGATATGCTCCAGCAGAACTTAAAATTTCGCTTTTCGATAGGATTTATTGCTCCATTTTCTTTGAATGATGCCAGCCGATGTGTATCTCATATTTGATATTTCACAGTTTCTGTACATTAGTGAGGGCGAAAAGAACATTAATTCTAATATTTGGAAAAGTAAAATCCAGGGAGGATGGTAATTAAATACACGTGTTGTACTTGTAATTTTAAATAAAAAATGGAATCAGAAATATCAGCAGTTATTGTGAGGTGCTTACAGTAATGTCTTTTTTAAAGAAGGTCTCATTTGTGCTTTTAATGCTTTGCTTGCTTGTTTTTGGGTTTGAGTTTGACGGCCCTAATTGACCGTTTACTGATTTAAACAGAAAAATTAGCTGGAAATTGTATATATTATATTTAAATTCAGAACATCCAACTATAATTTTTTAGCTGGAAATTGTTTATATTTTATTTAAATATAACACTTAAAGTAGTTGGAACTAGAATTTGAATCTTTGTTTGAGTTTCAGATTAAGTGGGCTTTTGTTGCGTGAAGTTACTACCGTAACATTTGGCACAATGATTTTTCAGTTGTTTGTAGGTCATCATAGAAAGGATTTTTTTTTTCTTAATTATGTATCAAATATTTTTAAATTTGGTTACTTTTAATGATAGTTTGATTTTATGGGTACAAAATGATTCCATTGTTATATTATAAGTTCCAAGATTTGGCCAATTAACTAACCCTTGAAAGTAAACATTTATCACAACATTTGTAGATTTACTTAATTTCTGTGGGGAAAATTGTGCTCATTAACATAGCCTTGGCTCGCACAAATTTATTTAATTGATGCCATTAATTTAATTAACTTGGAAATGATTTGATTGATTACTTAGAATTTCAAAAACAAATTTCTATTATAATTATGAAGACCTCGTTTGTTTAATTTAATGGAAGTATCTTCCAACATCCTTGTCATGGGGTCCATTTTCTTTGAAAAGTCCAATTGATGAGATTTTTTCATTAAGTATGCCAAGCACATACAATTCTCTTTACCCTTTTAAAAGTTGTTCGGTACTTAAAATAAATTGGGTTGAACAGTACCAAGCAATAATTAATGGTACATTCTAGAATTAATGCCTCTTGGTTAACCATCATAACACTATATGTTCTAATAAGATTGACATTGGATATAAATTACCTGTTGAGTTCAATGATCAGGATTCACGAAAGTACCAAACAGTTACTGTCATGAACACATTAAAAAAAATGGAGGTGAATATAACTGTTGATTTTAACATAACTATTTTGCTCCTTAATGTTTAGTTGCTTCATCGATGCTTATTAGAAAAAAGAAAGTTTCAAACAAACTAATGCAAAGAAACACTTGTTTTATGTTCTATTTGCTACAGTTTTAGGAATATTGGTGTTCTCTGGTGTGCTGTTGTTACCTGCTCTGCTTCCAATAGCTGGAACTGATAATGCCTTGAAATTATTAAATAGGAACAACAAAACAGCTAGCAATTATTCTGAATTAGAGACACTCGCTATGGGCAATGTTCAGGTAATTTATTTTGTCCTCCAGAATTCATTATGATAATGATAAATTGTATACAAATCTTAGAAAGACTCATAATTAATGTCGAGCTTAAGCTCACAAATTCATGGCGAGCTTAAACTCATACTAGCTTTATTTTTTTTAATTTGTTTTGTACATGGTCAATTGGTTGAAAATTTTGTTGAAAAATTAATACACCAAATTAATTCATTTTTATAGACCTCTTGATTATATACAAAACAGACTCAAAAAATTAAATATAACAAATGTAGATCAGTATTTTGAATTAACCATTTGAGCCAATCTAATGGTCTTTTAGAAGTTAGATCACTGACCCTTGGTGGACTTCAGCTTTTTTTCACAGTAACTCATATGGTGTATATCTCTGCATCTATCATCTCAGATACCTGGAAAACATTGACTGGCGCAGTTTTACTCTTCTTGTTTCCTTTTCTAGAATTGATGTTACATAAGTACAGTAAGCATTTGCACCACTAGAATTTTTACAATCAGTTAATTGATTGCGTAATTTCTTTTTTTTTTTTCCTGAGTGGTTTTCAGGGGAAAAGTAAAAGATTATGGGCATTTATGTTAGGCGTGTATTGGGTCTCAATTGTCACATACTACATCCTTTGGAAATCATACAAGCACGTGTCTAATCTGAGGGCTACTGCAAAATCCAGCTCTGAACCAAAACCGGAAGATTTTACCATACTGGTCAGAGATGTACCATCTCGCCCTTCTGACCAATCAATAAAGGACAGAGTGGACTCGTACTTCCGGCGCCTTCATCCTGACACCTTTTACCGATCGATGGTCGTCACTGACCAAAAAGAGGTACTTGTTTCTTCGCTTACTAAACTGTACCATTATGGCACTATCACCGAATGTACCGGTCCAGTTTGGTTGACTGATTAATATATTCGAGGAAGAACTACAAAAAGATCAGAGAATCAGTTGCCTAATTATATCTCTCCCTCTCTTTATTATCAGGCAAACAAAATATACAAAAGCCTTCAAGGCTACAAAAAGAAGTTGGCACACGCAGAGGCTGTCTTTGCTGAATCCAAAGCCGCCGGAAAACCCGAAGGTGCCCGGCCTACAATGCGAACCGGGTTCCTTGGGCTGGTGGGATCAAAGGTTGACACGATTGACCACTGCAATGAGAAGATAAAAGAACTTGTCCCCAAGCTTGATGCCGAACAAAAGATCTCTTTACAGGACAAACAGCAGCGGGCTGCATTAATCTTCTTCAACAGCCGTGTTGCTGCCGCTACTGCTGCCCAGACCATCCATGCTCAGATGATTGACACGTGGACAGTCTTAGAAGCCCCTGATCCGCGGGCTGTGATATGGCCTAACCTCTCCATGCAGGTTTATATGCGCAAGATCAGACAGGCGATTGTGTACACTGTCGTTTTTCTAACTGTTGTCTTCTACATGATCCCGATTGCCTTCATATCAGCTTTTACAACCCTGCCCAATTTAGTGAAGCTGGCACCATTTTTGAAGAAGGTTGTCAAGCAGCCTGAGATAAGGACAATCTTGCAAGCATATTTGCCCCAGATCATTCTTATTGTCTTTTTGGCACTATTGCCGGCTTTGCTTATGTTCTTGTCGAAGTCAGAGGGGATAGCATCGGAGTCCCATGCTATGCGAGCTGCGGCTGGGAAGTATTTCTACTTCATTGTTTTCAATGTTTTTATTGGGGTAACAATTGGGGGGACACTTTGGGTTTCGATAAAGAATATCCTAAACCACCCTGCCGATATTGTTAGCTTGCTTGCTAAGAGTCTTCCAGGAAATGCCACCTTCTTTCTCACCTTCGTTGCTCTCAAGTAATTTTCTTTATAATTTATATTCTTGTTTTGGCCCTCTCCCTGCTTTGTTTCCTGTAAAATATCAATAGTTCTTTTGGGCAGTAAAGGAACATCTTGGCCTAAAGAAGCTTGTATTTATTGGTGCATCTGGGTGTGATAGCTGCTTTTTGTTCTTTTGGCAGATTCTTCGTGGGCTATGGACTTGAACTATCCCGCTTGGTGCCTTTGATTATATTTCGCCTGAAGAAGAGGTTCCTCTGCAAGACCGAAGAGGAGATAAGGGAAGCGTGGGCCCCAGGAGGTATTGCGTTTGCAACTAAAGTTCCCAATGATATGCTTATCGTAACAATTGTGCTATGCTACTCTGTGATTGCGCCCCTTATCATCCCCTTTGGTGCCATCTATTTCGGCCTTGGTTGGCTTGTTGCAAAAAACCAGGTAAGATAATACATGATCTATTAATATAGAATGTTCAATTTACCCCAAGTTAACCCAATTATTACCCAAGCAGACTTCTATTATTCCTGGTTTAGACTAAAATGGCGTCAATAAACTCTCAGTTCTGTCTGTAATATAGCTTCAGGAAGCTCTTCTTCTACTGGTTTGCTAATCAAATGAGCAGAATATCATCAAAAAAAAAGAAAGAAAGAAGAATTTGCGCTTCAAGAAAGCAACTTGAATTTAGCTCTTCTCAATCAAGCACCAAAAACTTGTGCCCTAGTATACAATCACACAACACCCAAAACAAATTAATAGCTAAATTGACTTAATTACTTTCATTCTCTCTCCACAGGCGCTGAGAGTATACATCCCAAATTATGAGAGCAATGGCAGGATGTGGCCACACATGCACACCCGTATCATTGCAGCTTTGATCATCTACCAAGTTACAATGTTTGGCTTCATGCTCCTTAAGGAGTTTTATTACGCACCTATCCTGATACTTCTGGTACCAATCAGCTTGATCTTTGCCTTCGTCACCAAGAACCGCTTCTACAAGGCTTTTGCAGTGACTCCCCTTGAGGTGGCAGTAGGGGAGCTCAAGGAAATGCCAAACATGGAGGCAATTTATGCAGCATACATTCCTCAATGCTTGAAACCTGAGAAGCTCGAGGATGTTGAGTTGTTCGAGGATGCACAATCACATGCCACATCTCGAGCCACCTCATTTTAAGGTAAGTTAATACCTGGTAATTGCTTTTACTGCAACAATCTTTGAAAATGCTGAGACCATCCATTGTTCTCCAATTATTATGCATTGGGCAACAATTGAAAGGAGTTTTGGTTTATGCTAAATTGTATTGTGAGCTATAGAGGATAGGGAAAAAAAATACTCTCCTCTTTACATTTGGTGTGGTACTGTGTCATATGTTTTATGGTTTTGCTTAGGTATGTTTGATGCCTTGCATTGCTAACAGTTATATGTTGATATATTTATCAGGTGTTACTTACTGTCTGCGTCATATCAACATCCAGATAGTGATTTGCTATGGTTTGCACTTGATGATATTGGGAATTGGTGTACATATAGAAGTGAGTGCTCGTCTCCAAAGTTTGTGGTGTTTCTCAGTTGTGTCAGTTTGCCATATAGATAGATGATAGTTAATCAAAAGCCATGTGCTGGTTTGTACCTTATTTCTTAGGTAGTTTGTTTATTGCTAATATATATATTTTTTTTCATGCTAAATATTAAATTGTAAGCTTCTGATTAAATTAAGTTGGAAGGTGCATTGTCTGCTTGTTGCTCATGATCCATCTTTCCCCTTAAAATCTTGGGTATATATCTTCCCACTTTCTGGGTTCATACATGCTATCAGTGCAAATTGAGTTTCAATTTTAGACATCAGTCAGAATGACTTGAATCAGATTCATTAATACAATGAACGAATTAATTTATATACTCGGTATCTGTACATTTTGATCTACAATATACATAAAAACGATCTTGTGGAAACCTCAATTTTATACTTGCATATAACCTTCTCTATACGGAGAAGGTATATCTTCAGGCATTCTCGTATAACCTTCTCTATACGGAGAAGGTATATCTTCAGGCATTCTATTTGGCATCACCCACCTCCCATAAGAATTACACATCAATCCGCTGTTTGCTGTTTGGTGCCAACATGGTGGTATCCCGATTTCCTCCCGCAACATACCCGATGCCTTGTTTATCAATGCTACATCCCTTTTTGCCTCACATCTAAACCCTGATTTTGAGCTCATATACCCGTCTACTAGATGTAGATATATTTCTAAGTTGTGGAATCCTGCAAAATCAATGCAGTTCTTCAAATAAGGAGATGTGTGTACATTGAGTCCAAGCTCTACACCGACATGCGTGTACACCCATTCCAGCGTGCCAGTTACCTTCTCTACCATCTTAATCCCCTCGTTGAAGAGAATTCCTGGCATCTTAGGCACCACATCCTGTTTTATAACCATACGAAGAGCCTTTACCCCGAGCTCTTTCAGCCTATTGCCGAAGGCCTCGTTACCGACCCTTGGTGCACCGAAGGATATTACACTGACCGGTACACTAGGCAATGCTGATGCTGCTTCATAGGCATTTAGTAATGCAAGGGCCCCGCCAAGACTGTGACCTGTGATGGTTATGCTCACCTTCTCTCCTTTTTCTTGGTAGAATCTGACCAGACACTTAATCTCGCTCATGACTTGCTCTGATGCGCTTAACTTGTTGTACCTAGTGGTCTCACCTTTTGAGGTGTACAAGGAATGAAAACCATGCTCGACCTTTATGTCGGAGTCATAGTTTGATTCAATTGACTCAAGTTTCCCTTGGATGTCCTCCAACCATTCTGCGGGCCTAACGGTGCCACGCCAAGCAACCACTATGTCACGGCAACCAATACGGCGCGATTCCTCATCTCCACTGACTGCTACGTAACCCATCCAATTGGAATCTCTACTCCATGCCTCGGCATGAAGAGAGCGTTCAAGCCATCTGGGTAGATCCACATGAGACATTGCGTATAGATACTTTGTTACATCATAGCCATGCCTTAATAACCCTAGCTTTTCAAAAAGGCGATGATGGCCATACAGGCAGCTACCCCCATATTGGGAGAACGGGTTCGAATCAAAGGCATCGTAGGTTGATTGTGAAAATTCACCATACTTAAGGATCTCCCTGCGTAGCCATGGGTGGAGAGGGGATAAGAGGTGAGACCAATCTGCAGACCCGTGTATCTCGGTACACAGGGAGGAGATATCTTCCTTCGGAGAATATGTCGGGGTGCGACGATCAAAGTTTTCTAGGGTTAAAGTGGGTTTGTTATTAACGCTGGCAGTGGTGGTTCCAGAATTTGTATGGTGGTTTGTGTTCAGGTGTAAAAGATTGGAGAGAGTGGCAGGAATGTTTATTGCCGAGCTCGATCGATTGTGCAATTTTATTGCCGGCTCTTCAACAGTTTCTGCGTTGCGGTATTTAGCTCGAGGAGCAAGCCGGGAGTGGGCAGCCGCTGGGAGATGATGATGGTTGATTGTTGAATAAGATGACAATGCCATTTCTGCAGATTTTATTTCCAAAAGAGAGGTCAGAAAGTGTTAATTGTCTTTCTTTGTTGTTGTTAATTGAATTGGTTGTTTGAGTGGTTGTATTGAGGAGAAAAGACGGAGAAGGGTTTGGTTTATATAAAGAGAGAGCTCCTTTCCTACTTGCACAGTTGCATTTATTTATTCATTTTTGAATGGCAAGAGCGCTTTCCTAGTTACCAACTTACATTTATTTATTCATTATCCAATGGCATCGTCTGTTGACTGAGATGCTATTCACATTTCACAAACTCAAAAAGATAGAATTCAAAAAGCATGCTGTTGAATGATTCAATGGTATTAATAGTCGGGTCTGTACGGTTACGTTTCAGATACGGGTAGGACGGGTATAAGGATATATAGGTACGGATATGATGGATATATTTTTTAAAAATTATATCCTATCCGTTTTATATCTGTATCTGTGTATTCTTGACGGGTAAGGCGGATGCGAGTACGGATATTTTTTTTTGTTTTTTTTTTTTCTGGTTTTTTATTGGTTTTTTCTTTTTGGTTTTTTTGTTGGTTAAAAAATAGAAATTAAATTTAATATTTTTAAAAATAAATCTAACCTATTCAAAATAAATCTAACATTTACAAAAATAAATCTAAAAAACAGAAACAAAAAAACAGAAATTAAAAAACAGAAACAAAAAAAACAGAAATTAAAAAACAGAAATTAAAAAACAGAAATTAAAAAAACAGAAATTAAAAAACAGAAACACAAAAACAAAAATTAAAAAACAGAAATTAAATCTAACCTATTCAAAATAAATCCAACATTTTCAAAAATAAATCTAACCTCTTCAAAATAAATCTAACATTTACAAAAATCAATCTAAAAAACAAAAATTAAAAAACAGAAATAAAAAAATGAAACAAAAAAAATAAAAAAAACAGAAATTAAAAAAAAAAAACAGAAACAAAAAAAAACAGAAATAAAAAAAAACAGAAATTAAAAATGGGTGGGGGAACATTTTTGAATTTTGAATTCGGATGAACAGTAGTCGGGTATCGGATACTAGGGTACGGGTAAACTCGGGTAGGGCATGATTGGATATTGGTCCAAAAAAAGTGGTCCGGTCTGGTTTTTGCCCGTATCTGCGTACCCGAGTACCCGACCCATACCCGGGCTCGGGCACGGGTACCCGGGCGGCGGGCACAGACGGGTATGGTCGGGTATACCCGACCCAGGTATTGTTAATCCACTACAATCAACTAGCTAAACCCCAAATTATAAGTGACGGAATTTAGTGCCAAAATATGTGGTAGTCCCCTGGATCGAGTCCCAAGTTGGCACCAACTGGATATATATGTGATCCATATAAAATCAATCAAGTGAAACTTACTTCCAGCTGCAAGAATTTCTATAACAAACTGCAATTTTTGGTTACTTTACCATTTTCACTTATTTACTTACTCTCATATATGTTTTTGATGTAATTATAACTTATAAGACGCCCTTTTGTTACTTTGAATATACCTGCTTTAAGACATGAGAAACTGGAAACTGGGCTTGAGACATAATAGGCACTGATTTCCAGTACGCGAAGATGTACGCAGTAGCACATGACCAATGGCTTGCTCCATGGAGACTTCTAAAGAAATCGCTACAGAAGACTCTTTAAGTGCATAATTGATGACTTGCTGGATTGTATTTAATTTGGTGAGAGTACACTGTTCCTTTGTTTAGTACCGAAATTTGTAATTGTCCAGATTCAGTCCTGGTCCAACTCTCATGCTAAAACAACGACCGAGATTTTTTGCCAAAGAAAGTCAAAGGATGTGGGATTAGAACCGGGCTTTCAAAGTCAAACGACACGGTTTGGATCAAAAGAAGGAAATTTTTTTATAAACCATAAATAGAAAAACAATTTTTAGAAAACTAGCATGATTATTTTTTTTTTGAAAAATCACAAAAACCGAGTGGAACATTCGGTCTCCTCTTTTTTTTTTTTTTCTCTAGACCGAATGCTCCACTTGGTATCACTCTTTTTTTCAACTTTTTTTAATTTTTTTTTTAACTTTTCCATGCGGCAAACGGTGTGGCATATGTTTTATGTATATGTATAGAAAGTGACTTGAAATTTTAAATCCAAAAAGTTGATCCGAACCGTTCATCTTGTTTTCTATATTAATATGTGCTTGGAGATCAAATTTTATATTTTTTTGAATTTTTTTACTATTTATTAAGTCACTTCGAAAATTATTGATCCAACAGTGGCTTAACAAAATAGTAAAATTAGCAGCCACCGTTGGATCAATAATAGTGGCTTAATAAATAATAAAAAAATTCAGAAAAATGTAAAATTTGATCTCCAAGCACATATTAATATGGAAAACAAGATGAACGGTTCGGATTGACTTTTTGAATTTGAAATTTCAAGTCACTCTCTATACATATACATAAAACATATGCCACACTGTTTGCCACATAGAAAAGTTAAAAAAAGTAAAAAAAAAGTTGAAAAAAAGAGTGAGACTGAGTGGAGCATTCGGTTTGGAGAAAAAAAAAAGTGGAGACCGAATGCTCCACTCAGTCTTTGTGGTTTAAAAAAAAATAAATAATTATGCTGGTTTCCTAAAAATTGTTTTTCTATTTATGGTTTATAAATTTTTTTTCCAAAATAAGTGTCACAAGTACAAAGTACGTACCTCTAAGTACAACTCGGAGATGTGATTACAGACGGGCGAAATTATAAAATTTAGAGTGAGCTGTTAGGATTTTATAAAAAGAATTGAATTATATAAATACTTTAAAAAATTTATAAATAATACCTAAGAACTTGACTTAAAATTTGTATTAGATTGTTTGTATTTAGATAAACTATTATTAGGTCATTTTAATTGGTTGTGTATAGATAAATACATATTAGTATATAACAATACCTAAGAACTTGACCAGTTAAACGAGTTGCGAGTCATCTCGAGTTGATAATGAGCTGAGTTCGAGTTAGCTCTACAGTTCGTCATTACCATCCCAACTCGAGTTGATTCGCTCGTTTATTAAATGAGTTGAGTTCGAGTTGGAGGTAACTCGCTCAAACTCGGCTCATTTATAGCCCTAACATGCAACATGATATGAGAACTGTAGTTTATTTATAAAATTGTAATTATTATTTGCTAAAACTGTAGTCACTCTGAAAACTGTTTGTGTTAAAATAATAATAATAATTTTTTCAGAGAAGAGAAGCTGGCAGCCTAGCAGTGTTATGTTCTTCAAGCAGAAAAATAGAAGACAATGCACCCACCAATTAGCAAATTTGGGAAGATGTAAACAGTTTCATTAAATCGGTTTTACCTACCCTCTTTTTATAAATATGTAATATATAATGGGTTGCTTGTAACTTGTAAGCACTGATCAAACTCTTTTTCTTGAAAGCCTTGGTAGCTGCTACCAAGTAAGAACCGATCAAACTCTACGCATAGAAGAAATCCTACGGGCTGACGGGCAGTTTACCAAAAAATAATAAATTAAAAAAGAAAAAAAAAAAACATTTCTTTGAAAAAAAGACATTGTTATAAATAGTAATACTTTTAGACCGGATTCTGATAATATTATTTTGTGGTTGAAAAATAATAGGATATTTACTGTTATATTTTTATATAACTTTCAATTTTTTTGTCTGGTGGAGGGTTACAGAAATCAGTTTGGCCATTAAAATTCTGAAAAGGAGGACTTGGCCATGCGTCAAAGTGCTTTTTTTTTTAATTGTAGGTGTGAAGCATTCATTTTTAAGATAAAGATTTATGCATAATCATTCAATTCTTTTAAGATAAAGAAAAAAAAGAAATATTTTCAACTTCAAAAGTATCTATAAAGAAAAAAAATCAGCTTTTAATCTAGTAGCAAAAGACATGACCCTTCGTGTTGGTAGATTAAATTTTTACTTTTCTATCTAAAAAAAAAAATAAATATTCATAACATACTCATCACGAATTTCAAATTAACTTACAACCTCTTACACAAAGAAGCTTTTAGGCATTTAATCAAAGACTTGATTCTCTAACCAAATTAGAAGGTATGTATAGAAATAATATGTTAATTAGGTTGATGAGATTATTAGTAGAGGGTTCCATCGGAACAATTATTTATTTCAAAGCACCTCTTTTTTATTTAAAAAAGGGAAGCTGATGAAGATGAACACTCCGAATTTTTTTATTAATAGAAATAAAATAAAATAAATATCAAAAAGCGGGGTTACTGTTGTGATTTATCGAAAAATAGATACGACGGGTTGGTAAAACCCGTCCCACCGGACAGGTTAATTAGAGCCGTCCCGATTAATTCATAATCAGCCGTAATTAATCCACCGTAAAAAAAAGAAGAAGACCCCCGGACGGGTTGACAGGTCCCGTCCCGAAAGAAAAAAAAAAGAAAAAAAAGAAAAAATGGGACGGGTTAAGGCGTCCCGTCCAGACACAAAAAAAAAAAACCCGGACAGATTAAGAAACCCCGTCCTGTCCCCAGCGTTATAACCATCCCTTTCGCTTTCGCTCCTCTTCCACTCTTCTCCTTCTGTCGGACCCAGCGCACCAAATCGGACCCAAGCGCAGCAATCAGACCCAGTGCAGCAAACCCAGACTGAAGAAGGGAAGCTTGAGGACAGACTAACACAATCCGTCCAGATCATCAATTTCAGCTGTGATTCTTCATTGAAGGTTTTTTTTTATATATAATTAAAATAAATTAGTGTTAAAATATGTTAATTAATAATAATTTATATTTTGATTTGTTATCAAATTATTGATTATAGTAAATTTTATTAATTTGTTAATTGCATTTTAAAAAACTAATAAATTAGGGTTTTAGAATTTGAAAAAATTGATTTATTTTTAAACTCATTTGATATGGTATAAATTAATTTAGTTTAAATTAGTTCACAGCATAGACTTGAGAGTGTTGATTAGGGGTGTTCAAATGGTAAAAATGTAAAACCGAAATAGCTGAACCGACTGAACTTTCATATAATATGAATTTGATCGGAACCACCCCGGTTTATTTCTTAATCAATTGCTTCAAATGCTTTGTTTACTTCTAAATATGAACACCCCTAGTGTTGATAGCATTATTTTGATTATTCTTGAAATTAACTATCTACTCTCAATTATTAGTTGCAATTTATTAGATATGAATAATTCATAGGATTATTTTGACGATATTCTAGCCTAAAGTTCATAGTTCATTAATTTTAGATTTTTTGAAAATACAAGTAATTTAGGTAATGTAGGTACTTATTTTTCTAATCTATTATGAAAATGAATTGAATTAATTAGATTTCATTTTATTAGTTTAGTAAGTGTATTTTGCAAGAAGTGATAAATTAGATAATTTATTCATCTTGTATTTTATTTATTCTTGTGAGTTTTAGAGTTCATAGGTAATTGCTTAATTTAGTAATTTATTTAATAATGTTAGTGGTTAGTAAATTTAGATTGTTATTAATTTTTTTAAAATATTATGCATGCAGAATGTCAAGTAGTCGTGATCCGGGTGGCCCTTCATATGCTGCAGCTGCACATGATGATTTTGGTTTTGAATCGGTATGGTCAGCAAATAATTTTAGCAATTTATTATGGATGCCGCATGACCAACATAAGGTCTCACGAATCCATGATGATGTAAGTTACTCCATAAATCATATATTTTTTTTATAAAATGATATAACTATTTAAATTACAATATTTTACTTTAATTAAATTGTATAACATTGACAGAATTACAGAGATATAGGAGTGGACCCTCGAGGTATCTGGACTGGGATTAAGTACAACGACCTTTGCAAACATTCTTTCTTAGACTCAGTTTGTATCAGGTTTCTTAAATGGCTCACATAAAAATTGATCCAGCACTCCTTGCTGGTCTCGTAGAGCGATGGAGACCAGAGACCCACAGTTTTCATCTTCCAGTGGGAGAAATGACAATTACACTGTAAGATGTTTCTTGTCTCTGGGCGCTGCCGATCGTAGGGTTACCGGTGACAGGTGCTTCAAACCATACTTGATCTATTTTAGTGGATCAACTTCTTGGAAATGGGACCGCAAGTGCGGTGCTTAAAAAGAAAAAGAGATCGGGGCCAAACGACATGCAAGAGGTTCGAACAACTTCTGGGTATGCTATAAATTTGAAGGAGTTGCGTATTCGATTTGCTGCAATGCCAAATACGCATCCGGGTGAGCCGACAGAGGAGCAGATACGCCAGTACACAAGGGCGTATGTACTTGATTTGTTCGGGTCTATGTTTTTTGCTGATTCGTCAGGAGATTCGGTTCCGGCAATGTATTTACAATTTCTAGACAATCTTGATACCTTGGCACAGTACAATTGGGGTGGGGCTGTTCTAGCTTATCTCTACAGAAGCCTTTGTGTTGTGGTTCAGCGTAAAACAAAGCTTATGTTAGAGCCAACTGTGCTTCTACAACATTGGTGTTGGTCTCGTTTACCGACCGGCCGTCCTTGTCCCTTAAATAATTGGAGTCCAAATTGGGCCAATCCAAATGAGCTAGAGTGTCCAGGATTCGGAGATAAGTGGTGTTGTCTCCATGATTATTGCCAAGGTCACAATTGGAGTGGAGTTAGTTACTTTCGCAACGAACTACAGAAGCTCAAAGATTACATGGTACAATGGGAGCTCTACAATGTATTGTTAAATCAGATACCGTGTCAGCTACCATCACGAGTTAATGACGAAAGGGGTGTATGGCTAGCTCGTGTGCCACTTGTGCACTTTTGGATAATTGAGCATTATTATCCAGATCGCGTGATGAGGCAATTTGAGTATGCACAGCCGCTCCCGCCACCACTGCCGCTCCCCGAGGATGAGGTATGCCGGTTACATAAATTTGTTCACAGTGCCAATGTGGGGCTAGTAAATTGGTCTAATGTGCACCAGAATTACGTAAATGAGGCATCTAATCCAGGAGACCACTTGGTTGTTCCAACCGGGTATTGGAGTCATTATGACATATTGTCATATCGAAGTTGGTTCCAGGACAATGACATGTTCAATATCTTCTTGGGAAAGCGGTGCATAGAGGATTTTGATGACCCCATTCTAGAATACAAAGATGAGATTGGCGAAGTAGGGTACATTCCTGGTGCCCCGAAATCGACACGTGATGTAAGTTTTATAAGTTAAAAATATTAATGAGATGTTATTATTCTTTCAATGGACTTATCACTTTTTTTTATTTTGTAGACATTACGAGGGATGAAGATAATATCAGCAGCTCTAGGATTGACAAAATCGAGGACACTCAAGAAAATAGGAAATTTTTTTTTCTGAAAGCAAGTTGTGGTCTTCTCAGAGACAACGGTATGGATGCTAAATTTCAGAGTATGTTGAGGGCGGCCGATCTTCTAGACAATATTGATGACATCTCAGACGGTGATAATCCAGAACACATCCCTGACTTGCCACAAGATTTAGATCCCAACTACCATGAGAGATGGATAGAAACAAATGATGGGTTAAATGAATATCTTGCAAGCTTTCAAACCGAACTTAGTCATGTTGAACTGGTAAATATAAAAAAGAATATTTTAATTGGTTGTCGATTATGTTTATTAAGAAAAGTAATATTTATAGGGAGATGAGGATCATGGCACGGCTGCACAAGGAAACACAGATGGGCAATACTTCTCAAAGTTGTTGGGTAGCTCGGTATATTGCGAAGATCATCAAGCAGGACCTAGTCAGGTCCATCAGGTAGTACTTTCATCACTTATAATGTTTAATTTTAATGATCGTTGATCCGGTTTATTAAGTACTAAAATAATTATTATAGGAATCAAAAGTTCCTATCACGTTCACACAAGACAACACAGGACCTAGTCAGGTTTATCAGGTAATTTTAACTCTCTCGAAATAAATTTTAAATAATCCTTTATTGTGTTTGTTACAAATAGTAACATAATTATTTCAGGGAATGAATGTGTATGCCAGTTGGGACCAGGCATACGATCAGGCCTATCCTCCGGATGCGCAATACACGGGTCACACAGGACCTAGTTCGATCTATCAGGTAATAATTTTCAAATTTTAATTTTAATTTAAATAATAGTCGATTATGTTTACTAAATGCTAAAATGAATGTTGTAGAATTTGGGTCATATCGAGTTGGCCCCGCTAGATGTTACTGGTGCACAAGACAACATAGGACCTAGTCCGGTCGTTACGCCACGTACACAAGCAGTGAATGACTTTTTTCCGTCGTACAATAATGTTTACGTTAGGCGTAAGAAAGCGGACATACAAGAACGAAGATACCCCGAGCGCAACCGCCGAGCACCAGATTTGTTCACTTTCGATTAGGTATTTAAATGAACTATTACTTAAATAGATTGTTAGTTTGTGTTACGCCAGAATGTATTTAAATGGACTATTAGTTAAATGGATTGTTACTTATTTTAGCTTATGTTTCTTGAGAATGTTTTCACTTTGCTCTTATTTCAGTTTTATTTTGTATGAATGTGTTGTACCCTATATTATTGCCAAATTAAATAAATTAGAAATTGGCAATAATTTAAATATTTGGAAAACGTCAAACATGCATAAAGCCTCTCCAAATTAAAATGGATCAGCCAAATTAAAATCAATTCACTACATAGGCCGAATTGAAAGAAATGAATACACCAAAATACCCTAATTGCACTGTCCTGGTAAACTGACCAGTACAGACCAGGGTATGGACAAAAATGTAAAATGGACCTCACCATTGGATAGATAATTTAAAAACACATAAAATTGATATAAAGTTCATGTTATTTGGATTTTTCTACAAAAAGATACGGATCTTCAAAGTTCATCTCTTAAAAATATAAAATGCTGAATTTTCTGTCAGATTTACTAGCTATGCCCCTGTGTTCAACCCCTGTCTGATACAGCTAGGTAACTCCAAAATTCACGAAATTTTATCAGAACATAGAAGACTCTTTCCTGAGAATTTTCATATAAAGAACATAAAATTTGGATCAGCAGAACTCTTGTAATTAAATTCTGAAGTTAGCTACCAGCATGGTAACAACAGCTATTTACCAGCAGAATTCCCTGCAATATGTCACAATCTATGCAAGTAGTTATAAATATATATAAGTAGTTATAAATGTAAGTAGTTTTAAAAAAAATCTCCAATGAACTTTTGGTACTTTCGGTATAAAAAAAAATAATAAACTTCACGACAAACTTAAAATGAGCTATAGACATAATCTCCAATGACAAATCAAATAACAAAAATAAACTACTTAAAAAGAGTCTTGAACGTATGACTTCATCTTCGACTGTAACCAGAAGATGTTTCTGATTTAAAAGCATTAATTAGAATACACAATTTTTGAATAAGCCAAAAAAAATCAATATTAAAATATTAAGAAACCTGCTGTATATATGTCATACACAGAATGTTCAGCTTGCTATCCCTGATTCCTACTAGCTGAAGCCTCTAAACAAATAACACAACAACACGGTCGTTAATATATTATGTACATATATTTCAAATGAGAATGATACAAAGATAATGCAACCAATTTGTCGCACGTCTGTCAGACGTCGAACGTCTAGCTTGGTGTCCCACTCTCCTCCCTTGCATTTCATCCATCGTCATGACTATACGAGCGTGCTTTCTCCTACCCTTCTTGATTTTGTTATTATCTGGAACAATAGTTAGACCGTCATAGTGAGGCCATTCACATTGGTTGGCATAGCCGTGAAATTGGCCACTCCAAGTTTCGGTAAGTATCTTTGCGGAATACAAATGATTCACGAATATGTTATGGTTGTATCTCTGTTCTCGACACACGGCAAGTACATGAGCACACGGTATACCGGTAAGCTGTGGTTTGAGACATGTACATTGTGCTATGTTTCCATTGCTTATGATGACCTTATACTGGAAAGTTTCTTTTTTATAAGTAAAATTTCTATCTCGTTCTTTGTACACGACCCTCTCATCATTTACCTTGACCTCGTGTTCACCGTGCACACCGAGTGGCATGGAATTTATTTCCAGACACTTTTTGATTCTTTTAGCCAATAGCTTTTCAACTCACTCTGACCAAAATTGTTGACTAGCTAAGCGAGCCATTTCTTTCTCTTGTCTATCCCTAAACCACGCGAGACACTTGTAATATGTGTCTTCCACTAGTGCAACGACTGGCAGTCTCCGGCTAAATTTGAATACATTATTCGACGATTCAGATCCGTTAGTAGTCATAATTCACCAACGAGCGCCGTTGTCCATACATTAATACACCTTCCATGGTTTAGGGATCTCATTATGATTGGTATCTTGATATTTACTGACATTATTTAAGTACGCAACTGCAACTGGAATTTTCTTTCGTAATATTTCAAAGAACTCCTCAAACCTCAGTGGCTTCTTTTTGTTGCAAAGTATTTTAAATAGGTCACAAAGTTTTCTATTGTGTACTTTTTCATCAAATTCTCGGCAATGTGTTGTGAGCACAATCTGTGAACGTACTCGCCACCATCCTCGTACCAACCACCGTATCTATCGGTGAATACTTTCTTGATCCCCATGTGCCGATCAGAAACAACGCACATGAACTTATTACCAATTACTTCCAGACGCAGCCACCTCATGAACCATCCCCATGTCTGGAAACTCTCTTCCCCGACTAATGCAAAAGCCAGAGGAAGCAACTGGTTCTCAGCATCGTAACCGCATGTTATCAGCAATCTTCCTTGATACCTACCATAAAGGAAGCATGCATCAATACTAATGATTGGCATGAGATGAGGCACTGCATCAATGCACGGACCGTAAGCCCACGCAGCTACCTTAAACAACCTTTCTATTGGATCTCTTGTGGGTTCGTGCGCAACTCCGAATTTTGTTCCTGGATTGTCTTTTTTTATTGCTTCCAAAAATGGAGTGAGAAGGTCGTAAGATTTTTCCCAACTACCAAATAGTTGTGCGATTGCCAGCTCCCGGCCACGCCACGACTTGTTATATTTGGGAGTGATTCCCTTGTATTTTTTACGGACTAGCCCTTTAACGCTTTTAATGGTTAAGGCAACATTTTCCCTAATATCTTCTCGTATAACATCGGTGACTATTTTTGCAGTTAATTGTGCATGATTGGTACGAGAAGCATCGGCATGGCATGTATGTGGTCCTAAAAGTGTTCTAATTTCCCACTTAGATGAAAATAATTCAGACTTAGCATACAAACGCCACGCACACCTGGTGTCCTTACAATTGACTACCATGCTAGTTCTATTGCTCCCTGTAATTTTTACTTCAATATTCTTTTTGATGTGATAACTATTTATTTTCAATTGTAGAGCCTCTTTTGAAGAAAACTCATTACCTACAGCAAGTGTATCATGAACATGTTTCGGCCTACTGAAGAAGTTGATATCTGCGGGTTGAAATGCTGAGGTGTCATTGAACCTTGCCACAGGGTGACTTACATAGCGGTCACTTATGGGAAAATGTTCAGCCTGAACGCGTGGTGTTTGGTGTGATTGTGTCGAGGTATCATCTCATACATCTCCTTCTGAATCATCTTCATTATCCCAGTCAGCGTCATCCTCACATGAGTCAACGTCTTCTTCATCATCACTTTGTGGCACATCATCAAAATCAGTATTAGGATCAGCTGCCTCCAGTGGATCGATCTATGGGCTATTCTGATTATTGTATTCTGTCTGAACAGACGGTGACAATTCGTTCAGATTAGGATAAGGATGCAGATAAAGGTCTCGCCTCGGTGTTTGTTGTGTCTGATAGGGTTCGAAGAAACTGGGACCCCCATAGTTATCACTATATTAGGTCTATCGAGGTTCTGGATTTGTTTCCGGTACCATACTATTAACGAATAACTGCGGTTGTATTTTACTGATGATTGGAACCAACTCAATGTATAAATCAAGAAAAGTATAATGGGTTTGGGCACACATACTTTGGATATAAATACCTCTCCAACTCTGATCGCACACGATTTTAATTCTCTCATAATAACGTCGGGTTGCTGTACCAACATTAACCCGTGCATGTGCTTTTAGGTTATACTCATTCTTAGAATATCCAAGTTGGCGATAAATTTCACCTTTCACATCATACAAATCGTATTCATCAGTAACACTCAATGAGAATCGAGGACTAATACTATACTCTACTTCTTTACGACCGTGTCATATTTCACCACCAAAATAAATCCTTAGCATCAACATGATTAATTATTTTTATAAATTAACATACACAAAAATGAATAAATCACATATTATTATTTACAATAATAAAAACTAATATTAATTAAATTATTCTACGATAAATACTAAATAACACAGCAGAAAATAACAAAATCATTTAATTGAATAAATATAAATTTCAATAACTACATAAAAACAAATTAAATTTGATAACATTTTAGTCATATACAACAAAATTTACCTATTTAAATATATTTGATACTAAAAACACAATTGATATTAATTAAAATATTCTACAATAGTTACTAAATAGCAAAGCAAAAAAATATAATTCAAGAGTTACCTGTTTAAAATTTAATGTTGCTGACAATAACCTCTGCTTTTATCTGAGCTTCTGTTTCTTTCTATCTGAGTTTTATGCGTTTGAGTCTTCAATTGGTATTATTGATTTTTGTAGAATGATGCTGAGTATGACCCTCATTTTAATCCGCAGACGTTGAGAAGAGAGGAAAGAGAGATAATGCTGGGAAGGGAGAAATAGGTATCCGGACGGGTTTACTAATACCGTCCGCCTTATTTTTTTTTCCGGATCCGGGACGGATTGTGTAGAACTGTCGGGATGTTTTTTTTTTCCCTCGGACCTGGGACGGGTTTTGTACAACCGTCCGAAGTTTTTTTTTTTCTCGGACCCGGGACGGGTTTTGTACAACCATCCGGAGTTTTCTTTTGTTTTGTTTTTTTTTCTTTTCTTTTCTTCTCCGTTAACAAGGATTCGGGGGTGATTAGCGCAGACGGGTTAATTAGACCCGTCCGGTGGGACGGGGTTACACAGCCTGTCGTACCTATTTTTCAACAAAACCCAACAGTAACCCCGTTTTTCGATTTTATTTTATTTTATTTCTATTAATAAAAAATTCGGGATGAACACTTGCTGGACAGTACTCGGCCTCTCTCATGATGTTTAGTATTTGCTGTTTTTATATAGTACCTGTTTTGTATGTTGCGTTTTGTTCTGTTGCATTTTTTAGTACTTTTCTGAACTTGGTAATGAACTTTAGGGTCTGGCATTAGAGGTTTCGGGCCGAAATGTTTATCATATGCTATGGCTCAAACTTAATTAAAAGGATACATGCCAAAATGCATGAAATTTAACTATATGCGGGCCCGCTGGTTATAGTCATTTACATACTCAGTTCTCTACAAAGTCTGAAAATTGGGAGGCTGGATTATCCAACGGGTCCTGGACCTGTGAAATTATTTAGTAGGCCGGGTATATTTTTTAATTTTTTTAATTGAGTTCGAGCCATATGCTATAGATAAAAATTTCTGGGCTGCTATTTTGATTAACACTCGTAAGTTTGTTTATACTATTTTTTTTTGCGACCTTTGCTTTTTTGTAAAGGAATAAAAGCTGATTTCACGGGCTAACTTTTTCTCAGAAAAAAGGTAGTATCAGAATTAAATCTTCTTTTAGAAAATGAACAGAAGACAAACACAGAAATGAATAATGTTAGTTTAGTTTATTTTGTTATTTAATCGAACTACAAAATTAATTTCTATGCCAAAATTTTATTTACTTGAATAGTTTCTTGCAGCACAAAGCATGAGCGTGCTTGAAAAAGCGTCGTGGGCCTGTCCTACAAACGTTAACTGAAAATTAAAGGGTTGAAGAGTAGATTTATTTAAAAGGAAGGTCGCAAGATGTAACAATTATCTTTTTTTATAAAAAATAAAATTTAAGATAGGCTAAAATGAGCAGATACGCGTATTCAGATTGTGTGACTTAACAATGTACATATTTCAATGTGAAAGAAGCTTATTATCTTTATGTATATTTTATGGATACTACCAAAATGCACTATAACAAGTTCAGCATATAAATATTTGAGATGATATTGATATTATGAAAACTGATGAACTAGATGATTAATATTTTTTCTGAAACGTGCTACATATGTTTATTTATTTTAATAAAAGGTAAATTTAAAAATAGGTACTTTGTAAACTAAAATGAATTTAATAGAAAAGACAATATAATGGGTAAATTTATTAGTTTTTAAAATTTAGAAGGATAAATATGATATTATTTAAATTATTAGGCCGTAACTTAGTATCAACATTATCTTAAGTCACTCGAAACTATATTTATTTAACAACTTAGATCAATAATGAACCTATTATTCTTTCACTTAAGTTTTAATTAAACATAAACTATGAAAACGTCATAAATTTCCTAAATTTTCTTAGATTCGACTATGAATGGATAGGCGTTTGGATCCTAAAGTAATTTAATTTTTGAGTTTAGTATCTCGACAGTTCCTTTTGTCGGACGGTTCAGATTTAAAAGAATCTGTACAAAAAAGAGCTTCTCCATTTTTTTTTCCTTTCTTATTTTCTTTTCTTTCTTTCCAGCAATAACGAACATGTCAAATAATTCATATTGAAAGTTCAAATGTAATTGCCGTGTTTCTTTCTTTTCAATAATAATTCAGATAGACTATTTAATTGCTAAATAAGAAATTTGCTCTTCAATATGTGTATATTTTTTGTTGTTGAAGAAACGAGGTTGAGGCAGACGAGGACTTGCAATTTGTTTTTCCTTTTAGTTTTTTTTTTTGGGTCTTTCCGAGGTTGCAATTTATTGTTGAACCATTGGCATTTGGCAATCCAGCTAGAAAATAAAAAGGAAAAGAAAAATTATCAATATGAACCACAATTTTAAAGAGCCCCACTCCCAGTTTATATTTCTGGCCTGGATGAAGCAAGCTCGCCTATAATTGATATTTTTAGTGAATTGGGTTTATAAAGAGTTAGACTAATATGATATTGGTGTTATTTGAAACTAAATAATACTATATTTTAAATCCTTAGATCTGCTTTAAGATTCGTAATATCCGTTTTTACTGTTCAAGCACTTTATTTTGTACGAATCTTAAAGCAGATCTAAAAATTTAAGATGTGGTGTTATTTAGTTTTAAATAATACTAATGTCATATTAGCCTAACTCGTTTATAAAGGATTGCATTATATTTCCTATTGAATCTTACTAAAGACAAGAGGAAAGAACTAAAACTTATCTGGGGCCCAAAACTATGAGCAACTCAGAGCTCCTCAGTAGTTTTTGCTACATAAAGAATAAGATTAATTACTCGCATCGAACCAAATTCAGATTGACATGAGAACAATTACGGTGTGCCAAAAATTAACGGAAGTTTCGAAATATTATGCCATCGTAGCTACTGTCTAATTAAGAAATTAGTAATATGTATGAAAAATTTGGCTCTAATCTCTGGATGTTTTCATCAATATTTTCAGAAAGAGAACCTAATATTGTTGGCAATTTAGTGTTTAATGCGGCATATGCAGAATGTTATGATGGTATCTAATACAATTGCACAAGTCACCGTTGCGTACGCTTGATACAGATGTGTTGCCTGCAACAAATTACAAAGTTTTATTTTGCACGTGTTGCATATGCCGTATTAAAGAAATAATTGATCTAAAGGTGTGATTCATGCATCAATGGTAGGGGTGCAATCGGTATGCATAATATATGTGTCACACCTCTCCGATTCGGAGGTGCGACGATTATTACCGTGTCTAATTATCATACAATATACGCTACATAAGGCATGGATCTTTTTATGCATTGCCAATAACATCCATTATTTTTGCCACATCCCAATTTATTAATAAATTTATCTGATATTTTTATAGTGGATGATGCTAGAGATATATTCTCTGCACCCTGTCAGATAAAATAAACCCAAATCCCATACCTTTAGGTGGCCCTGCTGTCAATTACCCGGAAACGCTCTTTATCTTCGTATAATAAACCTGTAACCCACAAGGGGAAACGAGTGAGAAATAATAAATTATTTCTTAGTGCTGATTGCCACTCAGATTATTGGATTCGAAGGAAATCCATATTCAGAATGAAATCACCGCACGAGAAATTATCAGTTCAGTTCTATAATGACGAATGCAAATGCTCAATAACAGTATCCAATTGAATAACAAATATTTCATAATTAATTCAGAACTCTAAGAATCTTATCAGAATAAATGGTTTGGGTCAAAATATTTTAAACCATAAAGTCTGGTAATGTTTGTGACCTAATCTTTACAACCACTAAATCTGGTAACGTACGGTTTCTTAACTTTATAATTTCTAGTCTGGTAGCACTGAAATATATCATACATGTATCTGTCATGTCAGGGCTTATACCATTCTAAATATATTGACACTTGATTAACGGAAACAATATGAAATCAATATCACAATACTGTCACTATCGGAAAGAAAATCAATGATAAGACAGTTACCACAGTTCATTAGTCTTACAGTCACAATTCACATTTATTCAATATCCCCTATCCAACCGGTACTGGATTCAGTTGAGGTCATTCACCATATGCGCATAAGGCTAGACTTTATGATATATTAATCCTTTTTCTCCACTATATGGAGGTTCAAGGATTATAGTATTTCATATTCATTCAATTCAGTCACTGTGGTCTCAATCAATCATTTGCAATAAGAATCAAGCAATCGATAAACAATATCAACATGACAGTCAACAGACTTACCTGTAATTCAGTTTCAGTTGCATTGGGCTATGCATATGATGCAACAGTTCAATCAATGCAGTCAATCAATTATTCAAAATGCACAGCGAGTTACGATTTAATTCCTAGTTATGAATCTCAGACTAATCCAATAACCTCGCACCTGATATCGTAAGGCAAATAGAGCAATCAATCATTGTATATCAGTTGTTCCAAACAGTCTTGTCAAGTCTCATTCCACAGTATAGGCATAATTACATATTCTCGATTAACACTCATAAATTATCATTACGAAACAATATACATACAGTAGTAATTAATTTATGGTTGATTAATGACATTATGTATTTATTGTTTTGTCATAATTCTTTAATCTGTATCAATTTCCAGTCTAATCAATTAAAATCAAATAATATCATATTTCAATTGTGGTTCAGAACCCCATATGAATCAGCTAAACCAATTTTCTTATAACTCACAAATTTCCTAATCTCTAACCTTATAATATTTTAAGGTTTAAGCTTTATATCCATAATCGAGAATTCAATTAATTATATAATTTAGATTCGGTAAAAGAATAAGAAGAAATGATCCATAAAGTAAATTCATCACTTTCAAGATTAAATAATTTTCGTTTCATTTCAATCATTATAGAAATTAAAGCTATGCACTTGAGTGGTTTAATGAGTTCCAAATCTTCATATCATTGTAAATTAAAAAGGAAATGGACAGAAAGATACCGATAGGTTTTCGTGTTGCACCTAATCACTAGCTTAATTTCTTGCTCAATTCAAAAGCGGCACACACACACACACACACACACACACACACACACACACACATATATATATATATATATATATATATATATATACACATACATGTATATGCTAATCAAGCTCAAGAGTTCAATCATCAAAGAATCTTAATTCATATGAGAATAAAAGAAGTGGAACAGGACGGGATTAGAGGAAAACCTCTCTGTTTATTCTTTTTCTTCTTTTCATTCTTTTCTTTACGGAGGAGAAGGACCCCTAATTAAGGAACTAACTAGGTGGTGTTTCACTCACCACATGCCGCGTGGCAATGGTGCCACCTTGATCAATTTCTTTTTCTTTAGTTTAAGTTTGCCATTTTATATATTTAACCTTCAAAATTTTCAAGCTTTTCAAATTAGTCCAAATACTAAAAAGATGTCTATAATTAGTACTAGTTGTTTAATTCTTTATTGTATCAGTTAATTTGTCTAACTTAACAATATATAATTGGACAAAGTAACTTAAATATATGATGTTATGCTTAATAAAATGATACTTGACACTAAAATGCAATTTATTCTATAAAAATATCTTTAAGCATTTCGTATATTACTTTCAATCATTAATTTCATTTATATATTTTGCGTAGTGTTACAATATGATATGTATTTAATATGTATTTGAAAACTTAGATGTAGATATCCGATATTCGAATATCCGTGTAGATAAGGATACTGATATGGTTTTACGTTTCAATTATCCGTATCCGAATAGTAGATATATATCATATCTCCATTCTTATATTATGTATGTAGTTGTTCTGATCCGCCAACGGTTGAAATTGAAAAATGAATTTTTGAATTGAATATCAACCCTTCAATTACATAATATGTCTTCTTTTGATTAAATACATCTATTTTATGTGTAGAAGTTTAAATTTAGTTAAAAACATGCTTGCCACATCGACTGCTATATGGTTTATTACATTAAAACTAAATAAATTCTTAGCAATTTGTTTCTGATTTTTTTATATATATCCAAAAAATAAATAAAATTTTAAAAAATAACGAACGAGCTATTAAAAGTGCAAAACTACGATCAACCGATTTTTTTTATATATATCTGATTTGAGTCCGGTTACTGGTTAACTGGTTTGCAATTTTAATAGCTAGTTGGTTATTTTTTAAAATTTTATTTATTTTTTGGATATATATAAAAAAATTGGAATTTGTTTTCTTATTTCTCCTTATAACTCTCTTCTATTCTTGCAATTAAATTATTTTTTTATTTCTCTGTTTCCTCCATTTCATTTTCCTGCCATCTATAAAAACTAATTAATCTACGCATGCCATGTTTTGTTAGCTCTCAATGAAGGTTTTTACAACAATCAATTGTCATTAATATGTGTAGACTAACTTATATAGAAAGTTTTTAGATACTAAAAAATTAACACAAAGATAGAAAAATACAATCCAATGTATTTTATGAAATAATTAATAATACCACAAGTTATCTAGAGAATAATCATTATAATAAATGTAAATAAATATAAAAAATTAATAATAAGAATATCACAAGGTATTCTTTATACGAAGTTATTCAGATGAGAGTTTCAACATAACAAATTTAAAATGTACAATTTGGGTTATAAATTTTCAAATATAAACAAAAACATAAATTTTGCTACAAAATATCGTATCATTATAGAGAATTTTTTATTTTTAGAATTTATTAATAATATATGAATATAGATTCAGTACGTTAATTTTTTCATGGCTTAGAAGGCTTAACTCGGATTTAAATTTTAGAATTGAGTTAGTAGTCTCAGTCCAAAGTTTAAGTGTGAACCACTAATTCGGCTCCAAAGTTTGAATATGAACTACTAACTTGGTTCAAAAGTTTTAATTCAAACTACTAACTCGGAGTTTTCTAGACCATTGAAAATCTAATGTACTGAGTCTATTTTCCTATATTATTTAATAATAACTTTTAAAATTCAAAATTCTCTGGCAAATTTTTTGTGCTATAAAATGTTCAAAGTTTACTTTTTCATTTATATTTGAAAATTTATTGTATCGGAACTCTCCTCCATACAACATACTTTTTTTCATAAAAAAATTATCTTGTGATGATTTGTTATAAATTTATTTTACTTGTGGTATCATAATATAAGAATGGAGATTTTATAAAGACAAACTGTATTTTGTTGACCACATGAGGCAATATTTCTATGCTTAGAAATATTAATGACTGATCAAGCATTTAATTATTGTGAAAACCATCATCGAGAGGTCCAAAATGAGACAGACAAGGATTGGTTGGTTTTCATAGATGACAAAAAAATTCTGCCCATCTGTCCACCAGTGGATAAAGGATTTGATTCCTTCATTTCTTCTCTTCCCCTATAGTTTTGACAATGAAAATGAAAACAATTATATCTTTCTGTATTTTGTTTAGGATTATTGTATATTTGTAAATAGATGAATAACAGATCTTGTGCTAACAAAAACAATAAATCTTTCTAATCTGAAGAGAAAATGAAGAATATCTAAAACTTTCGTGTAGAGAAATTTCTATTGTTAAAATAATTTCATCAATAATATATATGTAGAGAAAAATCCTTATTTGAATTATTTAGTTATATATTTTTCAAATTTGTTTTTTTATATATCATCTCCTCTAAATCGTTTAATGACATGTCTCGCTTGTGGAGAAAATTAGATATTGAATTGCAGTGATATTTCAAAAAAAAATTCATGTTATATTTGATCCTTTTTTTTTTTCATTTGTTGTTGTTTCATTTATTGTTATTTATTATTTGGATTTCCTTTTCTTCAATTTGTCTTTTATTTTCATTTTTTTTAATTTGTGTGAATTTCAAATAAAAAAGTCTCTTCATATTCTATTCAATCTTCTAATATGTCTTCGTTGCAATGCACGGGCACGATACTAGTATTTTAATATATACTATGAAAAAATTATGTTATTCACCATTATAATTAAATAAATATTACGAACTTTAATATTTTTTAATATTATTTTCATAAATATCCAATTTGATCTGGATCCGTATCTGTATTTGTTTGATATCTGCTCCGTATCCATGTCCGAAAAATGAAAAAAAGAGGTATAGATATTGTTCTACCACTATCCGCTTCGTATCCGCTCCATTTTCACCCCTACATTCAATGAGATAAAGGAATAAGAAGTATTGTACAACTTGGTAGCGTTACCAAGTTTAAAAAAAAAAAGAATAAGAAGTATTAATAGGGAATTCTTTTTATGTCGATATAAGTACAATTTTTTATTTATTAAAATTGTTTTCCATAACATCATTTTAAATGCCTATCATGAATGGAGAAATGTCAATTATAACATACTAGCTAGCATTTTTTTAAATAATACCTGAATTATATTTGTATTATTTTTAGAGAAATGTTTTTGTACCCCAAGCCACCAAACCCGAGCTCGTCCCCGAAGTAGTTTAATTGGGTTTAACCGTCTGCTAATAACGGTAATTTATTAATTTGTCATTAATTAATGAATTGTTGTTTTAACGCATTACAGTTTTACATTGATTGCTTTAAACGTTAGCTTTGCATGCTTTTGTCTTGCGCTTTAATTTCTTAGGCAGAGTGTTAGGAACAGTTGTAATCACCAATCCCTAAATTAGTCCCCTAAATTAGTCCCCTAGATTGTTAATGGTCCTTTAATCATTAATTAACTACTTACTTGAACGTACTTTAAAGTACTTTAAAGTACAATTTAAACCCAGTTAACTTGGGGACGCGATGGGGGATTGGTTCTAATTTTAATTATGCAAATTAACAGCTTTTGATATTTAATAACTAAAAATACAGTTTTCATTTTGAACAAGTAATCCATTAAATGAAGATTTTTCAATGTTTGTAAACACAAGTTGATATGCTCTAAAATGTGTTTGTAAAGAAAGGTTTATATATTTGTAACATAGATTTTTTAATTTTTGTAAACACAGGTTTATATGCTTTAAAATGTGTTTGTAAACACAGATTTATATGCTTTAAAATGTTGTTTTCTTGCCAGTATATATTGGTTTGCTTGCTTTACACACAGGTTTATATGCTTTAAAATATGTTTGAAGAATAAGCTTTAAAATGTGTTTGTAAACACATGTTTATGTGTTTGTAATAAATTTTTCAATGTTTGTAAACACAGGTTTATATGCTTTACACACAGGTTTATATGTTTTAAAATGTTGTTTTCTTGCCAGTATATATTGGTTACTTGTTTTACACACAGGTTTATATCCTTTAAAATATGTTTGAAGAATAAACTTTAAAATGTGTTTGTAACAAATTTTTTAATGTTTGTAAACACAGGTTTATATGCTTTAAAATGTATTTGTAAACACATGTTGTTTGCTTCATGCACAAATTTTCAATGTTTTGTTTATGTTGTTTGCTTATCAGTATATATTGGTTTATATGCTTTACTTGTTCATAGGTATAAGAATTTAACTCATTTATAATAAAAATTAAACACTTGAATTAAATGCAAAAAATATTCAGTACATCACTCCAAGAAAATTGGATAATTGAATGCAAAAAATTTGTTAGAAGGAAAATTGAACAGAATTTCCAATACATAACATAATTCTAAGAAATTAGCCCGAGTTATAGATAGAATATAATAGTGAATTCTAAGAAAAATCAACTATATACCGGATTCAACAGTAACTATAATTAAATGCCTAACTAGAGAATTTAGTTTATTTACCTCTAAAGTGAACAATTTAGAAACTATGTAGTTATGAAGGACAAATTAGTGAAATGGTCAGTTTTCTAAAGTGAAGAACTTATAAACTATGTTCAGTACATTTATGGACTTTCTGGTATTTTTTGGTGAAGGGGTCAGTTTTTCCTGATGTTTCTGAATTTTTTGGTATTTACTGGTAAAGTGGCTCAGTTTTTTTTTTTTTCTTCTGATTTTTGGTGACTGTTCAAATAGATGTCTTGTAGTTTTTGTAATTTAAATTTTGCTAATTGTTTATGTTATTAATTTCAAATATGTTAAACTAAATATTGTGCTGCCTCCTATGTTTACTTGCCAGTATATATTGGTTTACTTGCTTTACACACATGTTTATATGCTTTAAAATGTGTTTGTAAACACAAGTTTATATGTTCGTAACACAGATTTTTTAATTTTTATAAACATAGGTTTATATGCTTTAAAATGTGTTTGTAAACACAGGTTTATATGTTTATAACAAAATTTTCAATGTTTGTAAACACTGGTTTATATGCTGTAAAATGTATTTGTAAACACAAGTTTATATGCACAAATTTTTATTACTTTGTTTATGTTGTTTTCTTGCCAATATATATTGGTTTACTTGCTTTACACACAGGTTTATATGCTTTAAAATGTGTCTGTAAACACAGGTTTATATATTTGTAAACACAGATTTTAAATGCAAAAAAATAACCATATACCGGATAATTAAATGCAAAAAATGTAAACACATATTTTAAACACAAATTGGATAATTAAATGCAAAAAATATTGTTAGAAGGGAAATTGAGCAGAATTTCCAATACATAACAGTGAATTCTAAGAAATTAGCTCGAGTTATAGATAGAATATAACAGTGAATTCTAAGAAAAATCAACCATATACCGGATTCAACAGTAAGTATAATTAAATGACTAATTAGAAAATTTAGTTTGTTTACCTCTAAAGTGAAGAATTTAGAAATTATGTTCAGCACATCTTTAGACTTTCTGGTATTTCCTGGTGAAGGGGTTAGTTTTTTATGGTATTTTCTAGTATAAATCAGTCTTTCCTGATGTTTTTGAATTTTCTGGTATTTATTGGTAATGGCTCAGTTTTTTTTTTTTTTTTTTTTTTTCTGATTTTTGGTGACTGTTCAAACAGATGTCATGTAGTTTTTATAATTGAAATTTTGCTAATTATTTATGTTATTAATTTCAAATATGTTAAACTAAATATTGTGCTGTCTCCTAGGTTTACTTGCCAGTATATATTGGTTTACTTGCTTTACACACAGGTTTATATGCTTTAAAATGTATTTGTAAACACATGTTTATATGCTTTAAAATGTGTTTGTAAATACATGTTTATATGCACAAATTTTCATTGCTTTGTTTATGTTGTTTTATTGCCAGTATATATTGGTTTACTTGCTTTACACACAGGTTTATATGCTTTAAAATGTGTTTGAAGAATAAACTTT
The DNA here is from genome assembly GCA_033356055.1 of Carex pumila. Lineage (NCBI taxonomy): Eukaryota > Viridiplantae > Streptophyta > Magnoliopsida > Poales > Cyperaceae > Carex > Carex pumila. The sequence goes on from JARJHM010000031.1 coordinate 286,716, forward strand.
AAAATGTGTTTGTAAACACAGGTTTATATGTTTGTAAACACAGATTTTTCAATGTTTGTAAACATAGGTTTATATGCTTTAAAATGTATTTGTAAACAGAGGTTTATATGCACAAATTTTCAATGCTTTGTTTATGTTGTTTGCTTGCTAGTACATATTGGTTTACATACTTTACTTATTCACATGTACTGTTCTTGACACATTTTGCACAAATGAAGAAATTTTGTGCTGGGGGGCGCCCTCGGGGATAGTACAAATTTAGAGGTGTAAATTTCGTGCTCGAGGACGCGCTTGGGGATTGGTTCCAGTTTAGATCTATAAATTTTTGCTCGGGGACGAATTCGGGGATTCGTTTTTGTTTTTAAAAATAAAAATTTAACGCATTTACAATGTAAGTTAAACACTTGAATGCAGTAGATTAAATATTTTTCTTTATATGTTTAAATTATATTATTGCTTCGCTGCATTTGGCAGTGCTTTTGTTAAATTTGTTTAACAGAATATTTTTTTCTTCATGCAGCGAAATTTTATACAATAAAGAAAGATTGGTACTGTTATTGCGCTGTATGAAGTAAAACCTGATCTTTTTGTTGTCAATATTCTAGAAGGTTGGAAAACGCACACGAATACTTTGTTTGGGGTACAATTATCAGCTTCCTTATTTTTATTCATCACGTTTTCGAATAGACAGATAATAAACATGTCTGATGAAATAATAGTCATTTCAAACATGTGTTGATGAATTTCTTTTACAAATAAGTTCTGATATTGTCCATAAGTATCAACATATTTCTACAAAGTTCGAACTAAAAAAAATCCTATTAATAGTCAAATCCTCTCATTCCAATAACACTTCTACTAAATGGGGGTTGGTGGGCAGCAGACGACATATATAATTATAATTTTTTTTGTGAAGACGCAAACAATTTTTTTATATAATTCTTTGTAATAAGACAAGTGGTTTGGACAGGACTGAACGCATTAATTCCGCGGAATTTTCCATGATATTAATATTCTCAAAATATTTTGAAAGCGGATTTTGATTGACGAATTTGTGAATTTTAGATTTTTTTTTTGGGTATAAGATCAAGTTGAAAATTAGAAGTAAAAAGTTTCATGGAGTGTTTATTAAATTCAACGGTTCAATTAATATCTATTAATCTAATTATTTTCGTAGGTCAACTACTGTAGCCTCTTTGGTTCGCTTATTACCTACACGCTCAATTATATTATCCTCACTTTCATATTAATACTTTGTAGGAGCTAAGTTTCTGGAATTTTTTTTTTTTGCTTTTGCAGAGTTAATTAACGTTAACTTCCAATTGGAATCAGGTAGGCATTTTCAAATAATTCACCATGATCAAGCTTTTTTGATGCAATATAATTATCTATATCGTTTGACAATCTTTAAGTACTTCAATTAAATATCAAACATTTCTGATAATTTTTTTAAAAATAATTTATAAATAAATGATGATGTTAAATACTAATTTGACTGGTCATCATGTGATTTGATACAATCAAAAGTACCTATGGATTATAGTAAATTATCAATGGATATTTAATTAACATAAAATTTAAGTTTCAAAGATATATATTCAGAATTTCGAACGAAAGATGTCTCTAAATTTGTTTTTTATTTAGATTATTTCTAAAAGTATATTACTAACGTGAAGTACTTATGAGATGTAATCAAGATCTTAGAGTAAGGCTACGGTGCCATGGGTTGTATAGAGGACTATGGTGCTACGGTTTAATATTTGAGTTTTTAAAATCCTAATGGTTGATCCGAACTGTTCATTTTGTTCTCCATATTAATATGTGTTTGGAGGCTAAATTTTACATGTTTTGAAAATTTTTTACTATTTTTTTAAATAGGTAGAAAATCAAATATCTGGATGGTGTAGATTTTTTTAGATCAAGTGATTTTCTATTTATCTAAAAAAATAATAAATAATTTTTTAAAAATGTAAAATTTGGTCTCTAAATACATATTAATATGAAATACAAGATGAACGATTCGAATCGACCGTTAAAATTTTAAAAACTAAAATATTAAGTTATAGCATTGTAGCCCTCTATACAATCCATAGCACCGTAGCCCTACTCCAAGATCCTATATTGCATTATTAAAACTTGCAGGTACGGTTGTGCATGTTCCACCGCGTCGACAAAGGTACGATTGTTAAGTTTGAAGCATGTGATTAATTATCTGATAGCTAGCAGTCAAGTACGTACAGCCAGAATTCGCCTAAATTGCGTCGGGCGCGTGACTCACGTTTTTCTCTTCCAATAGATTGGCTACATTTTATAGATATTTAATGTGGGGGTCGTTAATTTTTTTGTTTTTAAGAAACGGGCGGTCGTTAATGCATGGCACCATACAACAATATCAGGGTAGGTAGCACCTGGAATGAAATCTGTTTTTTTTCTTGAGAAAAGGAGGATCTTTTTATTTTTAATTTGAAGTGTCTAAAATTGATTAAACGGCTTTAATTATATCTAATTTATTTGTACTTTGAGATTCATGTCATATTAAAAAGAAATTGAAACCGTTTGATCAATGTTGAAGAGTTTGGATTGGAGAATAGGAGAGTCCTCCTTTTCTCAAGAAAATGAGCAGATTGACTTCCGGTAGCACCTATCAAGCTTTAAATATATATATATATATATATATCAAGGTAGCAAGGCTTATCAGGACAAAATAAAAAGTACAAATTCTTCTTTCCTCCTGGAGAGTATTTTATCTATAGAATTTATGTATATATATAAGAGAAGGGTTAAAATGCATAATATTTTTGTGTTTCTAATGTGCAATTTTTTCTCATATCTTCATTTTCAATGTTCAAATAGTCGATTCGAATCTTCCAATGTGTTTTTCATATTAAAATATGCTTGGAGACCAAATTTTACATTTTTTGAAATTTTTTTACTATTTTTTAAGAATTTTTGATTAAACTAAACAATAATAAAAAAAATTCAACAAAGTGATGATTTTCAAAAAAATATAAAATTTGGTCTCCGAGCACATTTTAATATGAAAAATATGTTGAAAGGTTCGAATCGACTTTTTGAACTTTGAAAATAAAAATATGAGAGAATAGTGCACGTTAGGAGCACAAAAGGGAGGGTGTATTTTAACCCTATAATAAATAGAAAAAGTGTTTGATTTTCAACAAACATAGTAAAATCAGATTTATTGAGTCCGATCCAATATTATAAATAGAACTCAATGGTTCTTATCCAGTTTTAACACGATCGAATACAGAAATAAAAATGTTTTTCTATTGATTTTTTGGATTGGACTTAAAATGGTTCTCACATTTGATCGTGTTAAAATTGAATAGGAATTATTGAGTTATATCCATAACATTGGATCGGACTCAATAAATCCAACCTTTCTATATTTGTTGAAAACAAGACACTCTTTTTATTTTCATACTACTGAATTTAATAATTTCTACACATAAGAAATTTCCTTTCTTCTCTTCTATATATTTCTCCCATTGCCTAACATTTTTCATTCTGTGTTTTCTTTATTTATTATTTTCGTGCTTGATTATTTGGTGTTTCTAATATGTCTCTCAATTTTTAGGCATAGATAGAGATGGTGGGTTTCGTTTAAGGTAGTTTTAACTTGTATTCAATTTTTTTTATACATTCATTTGACATCTTGAAAAATATTGTTTAATGAGAAACTAAAATTGTTAGATGTATTATTATTTTTTAAATAACATGTTATCAGATTTAATCAATAATAAAAAATATGTTTAGCATTATGTTAAATTATTAGATTTTTAATATTAAATGGTCTTTGATTATTTTTCAGATTTCATCATCATATTAAAGTAAATAGTGTATGGCGAAATAAAACTTATTTTTAGACGAATTAATGACTAACTAAATTTCAAGTTGACTCAAATTTGATACACTTTTTTTTTTGAATAATAGATATGTTAATTTGTAATAATCTAGAAGTCAATAATACGATAATTTTATCATATATATTTTGTTCATGAATTGAATATGAGTGGTGTTAAAATGCACCCTCTTTTTTGTGCTCCAAACGTGCACCCTTTCCTCGTTTCTTCATTTTTAAAGTTCAAATAGTTGATTTGAATCTACCAACGTGTTCTACATATTAAAATGTGCTTGGAGACCAAATTTTACATTTTTTGGAAATTTTTTACTATTTTTTCAGAATTTTTGAAAATCATCATTGTGCTGAATTTTTTTATTATTGTTAAGTTTAATAAAAAATTCTGAAAAAATAGTAAAAAATTTCCAAAAAATGTAAAATTTGGTCTCCAAGCACATTTTAATATGTAGAAGACGTTGGTAGATTCAAATCAACTATTTGAATTTTAAAAATAAAGAAATGAGAGGAGGGTGCACGTTTGGAGCACAAAAAGGAGGGTGCATTTTAACCCCACTCATTGAATATTTAATTATTTTGTTGCTTTGAGTATTGTTGCATTTATGAATCATTTCGAATTAATGACTGAAATTGTGAAACTTCATAATATATATGATATATACTCTTTAAAGTCTCTAACCAAGGTAATTAGCAGGAACACTAATTGACCGCTATAAGGTTAGTATGCGGATTAAAAGATGATCAAGTTTTACATACGATAGACAAGGGCGTCATTTTAATCACATAGATACTTGTTTCAGGAACAAGGTATTTGACAGACACAGAATGAAACATTAAATGAAATTGTGTTCTTGTCATTAATGCTTTCATTCAGTGTTAAATTCTACAGTATGAGGTATTCATCTTTCCTACTAACATATTTGTATATGTGATTGTTACCTAACGCTATCCATAAAAAGTAGCTATTGAAGGATGTGTGTTTTGAAAGTTATCTTTTTAATAATAATTTATGTGTTGTTTATGATTTTATTACGAATATTATAATTCTTGTTCCTTGAGATTTATATGTTATATTTTTGGAAGTATTTAGGAAGATGCTCTTGGTCTTGAATCATAGAACTCCTAAGATGAGAAACATTTAATCACTAAATAAGTTCACTAAATAAGTACTTAAGAATGAACATTAATTATCGAGGGAGATTGTCATGTAGATTAAAGTACATTGAAGTTCTATAAATGTTGATAAAGGATTATAATTTAATTACATGAATATATAAAAATGTGTATTTTATATATTGAACATGACCTAAATGAATGGAACATTATATGGATTGTGTTTTGTGTCATTAATGTTTTCATTGTGTCTTTAGAATCTTAGATATGAGATGTGTAGGTTTTTCACATGAGAAGTACATAATGTGATTGCTATTTAAATACTATCTTATGATAGGAATGAAATAGTAGTTCATTGGGTACAACTTGTGCGGGAGAAATCTATATGTTAATATTATCATTGTTCCTCAATTTGAGTTCTGATATTACTGGGCCCCTTGGTAAAGTCGAATTATATTACATGCAATATAACTAATGTAGTTATAATTATAATTCACTTGAGAGACCAAGAAAATGAATATAATGCAAAAATAACACGATCTTATTTTGCATATTATTCATAATATCATGTGACAAGGATAGACACGAAATTAGTGGATTGAGTAAATGATTACTATATCGTTTGGATAACTATAATGTAATGATAGAACCTTTTATAGTCAATAATATAAAGTTTTATATTATTGCCAAGATGACATAGATCCTCTATACGGTCACACCAATTGAAGAGAAATAACGAGTATTTTACATTTCATAATGATGTATAAGATAAAATACATGAGATGTAATGCTAAAATAAAATGTCATAATATGACATACTTAGATTACAAATAAATTTGTGAAATTGTGCAAATATTATTTGGTATAATGTTTGAATACATTATAAGAATAATAAAAATATTGTATAATAGAATAATATGAATAATATTATTTGTTCATAAATTAATTTATTGAACCAACCATAAAATGAGATTAAAGAGAGCATGAGATGACTAAATAAGACTAATGGCATTTGTGTAATTGATTTAAATCTTACACAAAGGGTTGCCCTAACCCTTGCCTATTTAAAGGGGCTCATTTGAGAGAAAAATAAGCTAATTTTCTGCCTATAACCCTTGCCAAAATTAGCCCCTTTGAGCAGCCACGTTTTTCCTTTCTCTTTGACCGAAAGTTGAGAAGCTTGCTCTCTCATCTTCTCTTGTTAGGTTTAGCCACTAAGAAATCAAATAGTTTGTTGATTTAAAGATCAAGAGGTGGTTGTATCTAAGCCTTGGACTCCACATCCATCTATTTAAGAGGTGTGGTAGTTCATTGTTTAGGTTCAAGGTGAACCAAGAGGTGCTTCCAAGAGAACGGCGGTTCCAAGAGATCTAGAAGGAAAATCGGCTTTCTTCTAACAAGAGATTTGACAATCTCTTTAGGTATAAATGCTAGGGTAGTAATCTAGAAGTCAATCTTTTTGTTCATGAATTGGATGATTAATATAAATCATTTTGTTCCTCGAGTGTTATTGCTTTTATGAATCATTTGGGTTCATGACTTGAATTATGAAACTTCATAATATAGATGATAAACACTCTAAACTGTCACTAACCGTGGTAATTAGCAGGAACACTAATTAGCCATAAGGAGGTTAGTATGTGGATTAAATAATGGTCAAGTTTTACAGACCATAGACAAGGAGTTGTTATTTAATCACATAGATACATGTTGTGAACATGATATTTGACTGACCCAGAATGAAACATTATATGGTAATGTGTTTGTGTCATTAACAGTTTCATTTGTGTTAAGCTCTAAAGTATGAGGTGTGGTCTTTCCTACATGAGAAGTGTGTACTCGTAAATGTTATCAAACGCTATCCCTAAAAGGGAGTTATAAAGGTAGCATTTCAGTATACATGACTTGTGCGGAGGAAGAGATGCTCACCAAAAGTACTATCGTCCCTCGTATCATTATACGAGTGATAGTAACACTGGGTCCCTTGATAGGAGTAGGATTATATGCATGCAGTATGATTAATAGAGATTAATCATATAAAATAATCTACTCAAGATCAAGAAAAAATTTGGTTTGCAGGGATGACACATACCTACCCTGAACCTGATTTGTTACTATGAGACGAAAAAATTAACACAAGTAAATTAATAAGTTTATTGCAGGATCTTGATATTGTACTGGACAACATCATCTGTGTAATTGGGGGTCACAGTGCACTGCCAGGTGCCAATTATGATCTGTAGAAGTTTTAACTTTACTGCCAACATAACATAGATCCTATTGGGTCACACCGCATAGGAACGGGATCAGAGAATCTTATTATTAATTATAAATAGTTATAATTAATAAATAAGATAGCAAAATATTAATTATAAATGTTATAATTAATATGGAAATATAATAGAGATGATAGGCTGAAACAGATTAAAATTATAAGCGTGTATGATACGTTATGTAATTATTGTTACAACCGCAAATGAAATATAATTGTTTAGAACAATTATATATATGGAATAGTATATTTGGGCCTTAATTATATTTAGAATATAATTATAAAAGCCCAAGAGTTAAAGCCTAAAAGCCCAGGTCTGATACTATTCATTCTGGGCATTTGTGGGCCTGATACTATTCATATTGGGCCTTTCTGGGCCATGATACTATTCACATTGGGTCCAAATCAAAGCCCAAAATGTCCAAGCCCAATAACCATTCTTGATGGACCTTTCTGGGCCCAGAAATATTCATTTTGGGCCTATATGTAAATAGTTGATTGCTTAGAGGGCATTTTGGTAATTTATCACCCAGGGGCATTTTGGTAAATTACTGTTCACCGACCTACGAACAGTAACCGCCATAACAAACCTATAAATAGGGGTGGAGGGGTTAGTTCATGGCATACCATTTCATTTTCCAAGTTTGAGTTGGAAAGCTGGCTGATGCCCTGCGGAAGCCAGGTTCCTCTGATTCTTGGAATTCCTCTCAAATAGTGTGAGGTAATAACTATATACGTATAGATGTATATATTTGAGTGGTAAGCGGTTCTAATCTTGCGTAGTTAGCGGTAACTCTGCTTTTACACACAAGTTGTAAATCAGGGTATCTGCAGAACGCGAGACAACTTGTTTAAGTGAGTGCTGCAAGTATAGTATTTCTGGCAGGAGAAATACTTGTTCTCTGATCATTCCTAGTGGATTACTGATAGAGGTACTAGACATCTGGTGTTGTTGTCCGAAGAGGAGGAGGAGCAGCAGTAGCGAGACAAAGCCGTCAACAGTTCCAATTTGAATTTGGAACCAAGGTATAATGTTATATTAATTTATTTAAATGTTAAATAAATTTAGTTTTAGAAATCAATCATGGAGACAGATCCTCAACTTAGGTTAGACGTAAAAATTTTTGTTTTACGCCTTTTTCCGCACCTAAGCTAGTACAGGGTGTTACCTGTTTTCCACCCACAAAAACCCAACAATAAATTCTTATCTCATCTTATGTGAAAAATAAATTTATTTAATTTTATTTGAAGCACATGAGATGGTAGAAGAATTTATTTAACGTAAGATTGCTTGCAATTGTCATACAAATGAGATCCGTTGTGTATTGAGTTGAAATTTTTAATTTTTATCCTCTTGACATACACATGAAACCCCTACAGCTATAATGGTAGCTCTTCGGTATACATAACTTATGTTGAGGAAGTGATGGTCTACCAAAAGTATTACTGTCCCTCGTACTTATTATACGAGTTATAATATCACTGGGCCCCTTGGTAGAGTAAGATTATCTGCTAGCGGTATGATTACAAGAGTAATCATATTTGATAATCTGCTCAAGATCAAGAAAAGATTAAGTTTGCAAGGATGACACACACCTACCTTGAAACTGATTTGATAACTATGAGACGAAAGAATTAACACAAGTGAAATAGTTTACTGGATCGTGATATTGTATGGCATCATCTGTGTAATTGGGTGGTCATGATGCATTATGCAATATGCCTATCATGATTATAGAAGTTAAAATAATTTTAATTCTATTTACCAACATAACACAGATCCTATCGGGTCACACTGTATAAGAGCTGTTTGGAGAATCTTGTGGATTAATTATAAATTAATTATGATTAGTAATAAGATGATTATAATTAATTATAGTTGATATAATTAAATTATAAATGTCATGTAAAAATGACAAAATAAAAACAAAATGTTAATTTATAAACATACTTGGTGCGTTGTATAAAAGTTACCCAAACAACAACTGAAAAAAATATAATTGTTTAGAACAATTCGTTGTACACTATAGAAATGCTTGAACAATGTTAAATATGCATGAAATCTTCCCAATATGAGAAGAAATGGCATATTAGAATTCATGACAATATTCTATGTGCAAACCATGAATTTTGATACTTTATACAGGTTCTAACTCGAAATGATTAAAGAGTTATGAATTTTTAAAGATTTTGATGACATGGCAGCCTCTGGCTGGTGCCACGTGGCTCTGGGTACCCATAACCCTTAACCCCTCTGTGTGCAATTTGGAGCACCCAAGTATAAACCTGATGCCTTGGACCAACTGTCAGCCTCTCGATAGCTACTTTCGCTGAGATCCAGAGATAGGTAGACATAGAGCATGAGTAATGAACTGCATACACCGAATGACAGTGTATTGGTGCACCATGCGCCCATATCAGCCAAATCAGACTAAGGAGCGCTGAGTTTAAACTCAGCGCCTTTGATCCTTTCAAATCGTGTGCACTTAGAGTGCCATACACCGTGCCACTGCTCGCTACATGGCTTATGATGTGCCGGGCACAAACAATAGAGAGGAAAGAATGAAGAGAGAGGAGAGATATGTCAGAGTCGCTGCCACGCGGGCCCCTCCACCTGACAACTCTCTCTTCTTCCTCTGTCGTCTCTTGAGCTTCAATTTGAGCTTGAAATTCATTGAAATTGAAAAGGAATTGAACATATGCTCACTTGAACTTAAAAGAGACTCACTTCCTCTACTCATTCTAAGTAAAGCCGAGAAGGAAGGAAGAAGAGAAAATGGAGTGGTCGATTGGAGCCATCTCAAGCTTTGAAATTTGGCAGAATGACACCAAATGCCAACACGATGACCTACCAGGTGTCAATTTGGGATGACAATTCCTAAGTTAATGGGAATTTTGAATCGGTACCACAAAGGATCCGAGGGATGCTCTCTGTACAAACCTGATTATTTAGGTGGTAAATTGAACCTTAGAACATGATAAGGGGGTCAATACAATGCCATCTGTTGATGTTATATGCTTTGAAACACGATAATTGAGAAAGGAATAGGTTAAGCCTTGAAATGGCTCGGGCTCAATGCATTATTGCTTGTTAGCCGTTAACAGCTCACCCTAGTCCCCAGGACACGTGCCCAGAGCACCTGAGGTCAGTCCAAAATAGGGGAATCTTCCCCTGGACAATGGAAACATGCAATTCATCACACTCCTTTGACATAGCAATAAATCAAGGGCTACAATGCTGTCCACTAATCCAAAAGCTGATCCAAGAGCCAGGATTGATCCAGCAGCTTTAAATGATATATCAAATGATGATTGGGTGATCCCCTGCCTTGATGGCACTCTAGATGACATGAAATAGCTTCAAGCATTTGATCAAGCATGTATGGTCAAGATGATACCACCTCAGCTAAAGCAAAACCCTAGCCAAGCTCATAGCCTACAAAAGGGCACCCATAGATGAAGCTCAAAAAGGAGACAGACAAAGAAAATCATATGCAGAAAGCAAATAGATAGAATATACACTTGAGATCTTTGCTAGGTTAGCTATAGAGCTCAAATTAGCTTAAAAGCTCCTTCTTCTCTCATTCTCTACTAAAAACTAGGTAATCAAAGGAACCTAGATGCAATGTAAGGCCCTGGAGGCCAGTTCATGTAATCTTATTTGATGAATAGAGTTCCTTTCATTTAATTTTTGTTCTTTGATCTCTTTTCTTGCACTTTCTTGTTTTCTTTGATTCTAATCTGATTCTATATTCAAATGTACATAAAAGTGAATATAAAATCTTAAAAAAAAAAACAGAAATTTTACTATTCTTTTATAAAAAAAAGAACTTTGTTTCTTTCTTTTCTTTCTTTTTCTTCTTCTCTGATCCTTGATGTTCTTGAATAATGGAATAAGGAGAGTATAGAGAGTCAAGCCAGTTGGCTTCTCTTTATACTTGATTTATAAGAATTTATTTAAAGAAGATCAAGTGATCTATGTATAATAGAGGTAGCAAGGTTAAGTCAGCTGGCTTCCTTGTTATTTTCTTTTTAAATGGACCTAAGATACATATTGAAAAGCTTAAACCCTAAGGCAAAGCTCCATGTAAGCTATAGATACTAAATTATACAGAGCTAAGGGGTTAAAAGTTGGTTCAATGAATATCCAGCGAAGGAAAAAGCTCAAAGGATGTGTATAGACATCAGTATATACTGAATAAAGTCATTCATATTCCTAAAGCTCAAATGATATTTCGTAAAGTTAGAGGCTTCTCTGAAACTTTCAGAAGATTTTAGCATGCTTAGCAACTTTGAAATGTTAATTTGATCAATTTTAAAGTAATTTGATCTTTTCTTTTGACTACTGGTACATGAAACAGTGGCTAAATGCCCTTGAAAATATGTTATGGACTCAAACCAGACCTTAAATTGACTTGTACCAATCCCTGGTACCATACTAAGCATGGTCTCAGTACTCAATTGCTTTAAAAGCATCACTGGTGCAATAGGATTCACTGAAATGTGTATAGATGACCCCTGCTGACAAATCTGATATTCTAGACCAGCACAAAAGTCAAAATGAAAATCGGACTTTCAGTCAGATAGAGCACATTAAAACACACAAAATTTATATAAAGTTTGCACCATTTGGACTTTCCTACAGAAAGTTATCGATCTCCAAAGTTCAGCCTTTAAAAATGAAAATCCTATAATTAAATTGGCAAAATTACCATGAATGCCCCTGACCACTTTTCAAGCCATTTGATTGAGTGAATGGACTCAGAAAATTATGAAACTTGGAACAAGGATCATTGATATATACATCTTTGAATCTATGAAATAAAAATCACATCTCTTGTATAAAATTCAAAGGAAAATGATATATAAATATTGAAAAATATATGTTCCTCATGTTAACTTGATCCAGCACCTAATCCAATACAAATCAAAGCTTTTAAACTCTTCCAAAACATTCCAAATGACATAAGTGACTTCTCTGAATGCCCAATTTGACTTGAAATCGCTTGTACCAGCCATTGGTGCCAATTCGGTACTGAAACCGAAGTGATAAAAATCAAAATCATGTTCTAAACCTTTCTAAATGTAAAATTGGCGCTCCCAATACCTTCTATAACTATGCACGATCTCAAATGAGCAAAAAATTGAAAGAAATCCCAAGGAAATTGATTAAAATCAATCTGAGGTTCAATCGGTACCACTAGGGACTGTAGATGCCCATTCCGCCACCTCTGATGGCCGCCGTCAACTGACAATGGCACCAATCGACTCCTGACATCAAGGCGATCACAATCATGCCCTTGGCCGCCACCACCGTGGTTTAGATCAGCCGGTCTGAGTTTGTCAGAGATCAACCCTAAGCCGATAACCCTTGAACACGATTCTCAAAGCAAGAAATACTGATCTTAAAGCAATATGTTTAATCCAATGAACCAAATTCAATCTAATGGCTTGTGCGCAAAAGCCCAATCTCAAAGCCCAATGATCTCAATCTAATGGCTTGTGCACATCTCAAAGGCCCAGAAGCCCAAATCTTAAAGCTTTGCACCAATCTTAAAGTCCACATGTGACCAGAAGATCCTTCTTTGCATTTAAAGCCCTTTGTTTATTTAAAATATGTAGAGAAGTCCTTGTAAATTTACAAGAAGGCCCTTGTCAGCATAAAACCCTCTCAAACAAGCCCTTAAAGGCCCATTTTACAATCCAGACCCTGTCAAAAGCCCAAATCACAGCCTCAAGTCCTAAAAAAATTACAAACAAATCCCTGAAATATAAAAATCTTTATAAATGAGTCATTTCAAGTCCTTTTTGACCATAACTTTTTCATACTAAGTCCAAATCAACTCAAATCAGTTCCAAATGAACCCAAATTCAATCCTCTATAATTCCAAACAATATTTAAAAATATGCATGTCTCAGTCTAATCTGAAATGACCAAAATGCCCCTTTCCTGACATATTTTTTATAAATAAAAACATATAAATGATGTTTGAATGCTCCTTTCAAATTAAAAACATATAAATGGCATTCCTCACGCATGTTCTCATATGAAATCCATATTTTCATGCATACATCATGGTAACTGACCAAAAAGAAATCCAAAGTTAAATGAGAACCAACCGCATGACCAAAGTAATACGTGAGCCCCCCTTTTAGCCCCATTATTCAGTTCAACCTAAATAGGCACAAATCTTGGAATGCATGAGGTGTTCAGTCTGACTTGAAAGGTCTTTCTGATGTAATTAACGGCGGGAGCTTGCGTCCGTCGGGAGTTTAAACGTCTTCACAATCGAAAATAATAAAACCTCCGACAACTAATCATGAATGTAGGTTGTCATAAGGGGTGAACTAGAAGGAATGTAGAAAGAAATTCCCAGTGGGTGCCTTCCCCTGAGTTCAGTGACTTGCTCATGTCCACTTCAAATAGCAAGAGCACTGAACCCAGCTGGGAGCATTTCCACTCATCCACACATAAAACCCGCATCGTTAGCGAACCTGATGCCGTGCAACTTTCTGCGTCCTACACAATTATATATATATATTATTTGGATTTTAAATGTTAATTGTGGATTTGAATTTTGGACTGAAAGCCCATTAGTAATCAAAGCCTTAATTAAAATTAAAACTCAAATCGAAAGCCCAAAAGAATTAAAATTGAATTTGGGCAAAAATACAATTTTTCTTCTTCCTCTTGAAACTGCCACACCTAGGGTATTTTGGTCATTTCACAACCTCCACAAATGGCTATAAATAGAGGGGTGAGGGTAGAGAGAAAATTACTAATTCACTTGATACTGAATCGATTCGGTAATCTATTTTATCTCTTTTTCGGTTTTCTTCTGTGAACAATGTTCAGTTAGAAATAAAAGTTATACATAATTCACATATAATATTTCGGGTTGTTGAGAAGTTTATTTGCAGGATCAGTGACTAGTGTTTTTTCAAATTTCGTGGTATTTTAGTTTTTGCTTATTAGTGAATTTGAATAACTGCAAGTTCATGTTTACATATTTTTGTCTTTTCCCGGTGAATAGTGTGTTTGCTAAATCCCGTGGTTTATGACATTTCTAGCAAAATAAATAAACTACTCTCTAGGTAGTCTTGATGGATAATTGATAGAGCCATCAGATGTCTGGTGCTCCGAGGTGAGTCGGTTTACATTCCAATTGAAATTTGAAAACGAGGTATAAATGTTATATATTTATTTAATTGTTAAATAGATTTAAATTTTAGAAATCAATTATGAAGTAGATCTGTAAAGGATTAAAAGGTCCTTGCAATGAAAGACTGGAGAGGGACACTCTCGGTGGTTTTTCCGGTATATCCTTTTAATCTACAGCTTGAGTTAGAAGTAAATTTTTTTGTTTTACGGTCTTTTCACAGCTTAAGCCTAAACGGATTTTGGCACCTTCGAAACCTAACAAGATAAACCACATCTATAATCTTAATTACTTAATTTAGATAATATTTTTTAACTATTAAGTGTATATAATAAAAATTGAATGTATGCTAGAATTATCACTTACATGCAGGGGCGGATCCATAATTTTTGTTAGAGAGAGACAATAAAATAAAGAATTAGATTTGAATAGTTAATCAGGTATTAAATAAAAAAATAATACTCTAATTTCTAATTTTCAATGTTCTGACTTCTAATTTTCAATACTTTGACTTCTAATCCTAATTACCAATTAGAATTAAAAAAATTTATCATAATTTTAACTCTAAATTCAACATTAATTACAAACCAAAACTTCAAAGAGGGGGCAAATAAAATTTCTGAGGAAGGTAAAGCCGAACTGAATTTATAAATTTGTATAAAACTTCAAAATTCAGGTAAGCAATTGACCCCTTGACTAGGCTGGTCACTACCTGATGACCTAATTAATTGTAAATTGTTCTTTGTGCGCTTCTTGTCCAAAACATTAAAGTAGTTTAGTAGTGTCTGTCAAGTAGTTTGGTGAAATATTAAAGTAGAATGATTCAATCTTTGTATATCTGGGAACTCAAAATTGTTTTTAATTAAAAGGAGGAATGGAGAGGAGAGTAGCAGCAGCGAAGGCAGTAGTAGTGATGGCAGCATTGGCAGCAATGGGGAGGCTGAGAAAACAAGGGGTAAGCAGCTGGAACAAGAATACTAATGGGGTCTAATCTTCAACCAGCAGCTGTTAGTTAGGCATTACAGCGGGGTAAGCAGCTGGTAATTTAGGTAGGTACCAGTGTACCATTATCCATTCCCAGTTTAGATTTTTTTACTTTTATTTTTTGGAGATGTCAGTCACTGGAATGAAATCTTGTAATTTGTGTTTTTATTTTTAGATGGAAGGCTTTGAAACTGTTGTAATATGTTTTTTTTATAATTTTGAAAATGCATATGCAGACATGTCAGTATTTTCCTTATATATTGTTGTTCAATTGTTCTTATAATTGATAATCTAAATATGGATAAGATGGTTTGTTTGTGTGACTTGGTTTATTGGGAAGGAGAGGAATGAAGGAATCTTTAGAGGAGGGATGCGGCAACCTGAAATTCTGGTACATAAGTTACTGATAGAGGGGACTTTGTGGGAGAAGTATTGCTAAAGAAGAGAAGGACCAGCGTGAAACTGTGTCTATGGTGTCTGTGTTTTTTATTTTTGTCTTTCATTTTACTTATTTCATTCAGGTAAAATTACTGCACGTAGTTAATTTCTCATGTTTTGATTGTTGTATTGATGATGTACCATGAGTCTACGAGCATGATTCTGCTCTATGACTTGCTCCTGTTGGAGTTGTAAATACTAGACTTTTTTTAAAAAAATTAAATTCTGGCAGTATCTGTCATGAGCCCCCGAAAAAAAGATGTGTAGATGGACATCATAGAGAGAGACGAAGATGGATATCGCGGAGAAAGGAAGGAAATGAAGAGGTCGGTCAAAGGGTCGGTTCGGTTAGATTTCATTAAATTCGTTGAGGTGGCCCCGAATAAAATAGATTTGCAATTGCACAGATGTGCGAGTTATGCAATTAAGATCTTAAATTGATTTTAATAACTGTTTTACAATTGCAAAACCTTGCACCAATGGAGATGCTCTAACTGACATGTTAGTTAACTTAATTTGCGAGGCAATTATAATTAGTTAGATATCCAAAACATTGTCCCCCTCTGACACTTGATCATTCATTAGTTTAATGTACAGATGGTCGCGCTCTTAATTAACTATTGTACTCCATTTCGTTCTTGATCTTGGCTGCGTATCTAATTAATTAAATACAAATCATTGTCAACGATGTGTATATATATATATATAGATTGGATTCTCCTGCCCTCTATATCTTATCAAGTTATTCATCTATTGCAAACTGCATGCATGCAACGATTGTCTTCCCTCTATATATGCGTCTGATCTTTGTCACATGGCCTAGATATTTCTGAGTTTAAAGATAATATTAAGCTGACGGTTTTTTTTTTCAATATCTTATAACTATTTCCTGAAATTTTTATTTTTTACCATCTTATAAAAATAAATAAACCAAATAACAATTTTTTCCTTGTCTGCAGTTTCAAAGTGCAGACCAAGTTTGGGCATCCGCAATTGAAATGGCAAACAGTTTGGGTGTGTGCAGTTTGAAACTGCAGACAGAGTAAAAATTAAATTTTTAGAAAAAATAGTTATTTGGTTTATTTTATTTTTTTAAGATGGTAAAAATAATTTTTTTGTTTATTTCGCATGATTTTTTGCTAAATTGTTTTTGCATATTTGTATTTTAATAATTATATTTTTTTCTACGCAGGAAATTAAGAGTTTGGTTTTCGTTATTAATGGTTTTAAAGAATTCTAGCTGACATTTGATATTTAATTATCGTACAACAAATAAAAAAACAACAACATTTGTATCTGAATCATAAAAAACATACATGTTGCAATTTTTTAGTATGATGACGCAATATCATTGAAAAAAGTACTTTTATTTTTCATATTCTAAATGTTAGCGTTCTATTGATTAATTTAGAATTTGCTTAAATAGTTTACAATTATTTATTCCATGAAGTCAAACAACAATCGTTTACCGTTCACTACATTTCTATAGCTTTTTAAGAATGTATATCTATAACAAAAAATAGAGGATAAATTCGCTGTAAAGCAAAGATTAAATTAAAATTAGATGATCTAATGTTTTTCAGAACATAAATTAAAATAATATATTTTTTCTTATGTATATATACATATATACCCTATTATAGAAATTGTCATTGTACACAGATTTGACAAATTATATATAAAAATCGTGTAGAAATTGTAATTTTTTTATAACCCAAAATATATGTGGAATCTCTATATAGATATTTATTACAGAATTAGTGTAGAAAGCCTTGAGAGAGCTACACGGACGTTTATTAGGAATTGTACACGAATTATTGTTTAAATAATAGTGTAGAAAGCCTTGAGAGAGTTACATGGATATTTATTAAAGAACCGTGTAGAAAGGTATAAATTGTACACGGACATTTAATAAAGAGCCGTGTGGAAATGAATTTTAGGGTTTTGGTAATATAAAAAACATTCTCCTTCCAGCGCCATTTTGATCAATTAATACTCTATCTCTCACAGTTAACAATTGGGTGGAGATTTATATTTATCAATTATTTCAGATCGCAAATCTACCAAGATGAGCTATACTGCTTTTGGAGCTCATATATGAAGATGAGCGGTCCGATATAATTGATAACCTACATCACAAATTTCCATGTGAATTGCTTCATTTCTCCAATACTAAACTAAACACCTTCACAAGAGAAGAAGAACAAGGAAGATTCTGAAATGAGTTAAAAGTGCCAGTAGGGTTTATAGTGGGTAATATGAAGATACATGCATGTATCTTCATATTACCCTCTGTAAACCCTACTGGCACTTTTACTTTTTTTAATAGCAATTGATATTTTGATATTGTGCTTACTCTATTTTGGAAATTCTTTGTTTTGTTATCTGAAAACATAGAAATATTGGCTAGCAAAATTGGAGGCTAGCAAAAAAAATAAATAATTGAAAAAAAAAAAATTCTACACGGCTATTTATATAAAAATCCATGTAAAAAAAGTAATTCTACACGGCTGTTTATATAAAAGTCTGTGTAGAAAGAGTAATTCTACACGGCTCTTTATATAAAAGTTCGTGTAGCTCTCTCAAGGATTTCTACACGGATGTATAGCTAAATATCCATGTAGAAATGTTATTGTAGGGTTTTGGTTATATAAAAAGGCCTTCTTTCAGTGCTGTTCTGATCAATTAATACTTTCTCTTTCTCTGTATCCGTATTGAATGTTGGTCTGATTTCTGCGCACAAGGAGGCTAGATTTGACATCTTTGAAGTTAATTTGTATTTCTCATCTCTATCTTGCTAAGGTTAGTCATATATATATTTCTCTTTTCTTTATCTAATTTTTTGTTACTTATTATTGCTTATTTAGGTCAATTATTAATTAATACATGCATGTTTGATTTGTTTAGCTAAATATCTGTGTAGAAAAGAATTCGTACACAGATGTTTAACTAAATATCCGTGTAGCTGTTACGTTACAAAACTTTAACAATCAAATTATGAATGTTTTAAAGTCAAGAATCAAAAATCGTGCTAACAAAATAGACAGTGAAACCTTAATTAATGATTCTCTAAATAAGTAAGTCAAGCATGAATCGAAATCGCGTCAAAATTTTGAGAATTTGAGACTTTATAGGCTCAGTGCGTTCGCACTGGTGGTGAGTGCGGGTGGCTGACCTGCACTGGCCTCTGTTTGCCTTAGATTGTTTTCTGAATTTCTCTAGTGCGTCTGTACTGGTGTGAGTGCGGATGGGTGACCCGCACTGACTCCAATTTCTCTTTTTCTCCAATTCTGACCAAGTCCTAACTGCGGGTGACCGACCTGCACTGAAATTGAGTGCGTTCGCATTACGCTCAGACATTTCCCTTGTTCAGTGCCATTTTCATGAAAATATCACTAAGTACTGAGTGCGTCTGCACTAGGGTATTCTTTATGTGTTTTCCCAAGCTGTCGAAATTCTGCTAAGTGTTGAGTGCGGGTGATCGACCCGCACTGAAAATGAGTGAGTCCACACTCGTGTATATTCCTGTGTATTTTCAACTGCTGAAAATGTGTCCCAAATGCTAAGTGTGGGTGGTCGACCTGCACTGAATTGAGTGCGTCCGCACTGGAGGTGTCTTTTTAACCAACACCAGATTTTCTTTCCTTTCTCTCTCTTCCCCTTCGCCCCTTTCCCCATTTTTGGTGATTTTCACCCAAGAGAGAAGAAAAAGAGTGAGGGAGTTTTCTTTCGCTCTCAAACCCCCGATTGTTGCGAGAAATTGAAGTTGGAACCGAGCAAGCGGCCGTAGATCTCTCTTAGCTCTCCTATTCGGTATTCCTTTTTCTTCCTGTTTCTCTATAAAATCTCAGATTTCTTGATTTCTCAGGTTTTTGTATTAACCCAAGATTTGTGTTTGAATTGCTTGTAGACTAGCTCCTTGAGCTTCTTTGATTGTTTATTTGCCGATTCTTTCCCCGATTTCACCTCGGTTGTAGATTTTGATTTCTAGGGTTTCGTGCCAAAATTGAAATTGGGCATAATCATGAATTAATTAGTTTAATCCAACCGATTAGACTTGTAATCGGTAGGGTTACCTCTTGATCTTGAATTGCTAGAACGTTTAACGGCTAAGTTGAGGTTTTGACCAAGTTAGGGTTAACCACTTGGTGAATTGAATTGTTATGGGAACCGAAATTGTGAACTAGTAAATGAATTGTTACCAAATTGAGATCATGTATGGTCTAGAAGACCCAAATGGAAATTGTGAGAAGTTAGAGATTTTAAAGCGAGAAAGAGGAACAGGAAAGTATAAACCTTAATATAACTCGAGTGAACACCTCGATCGTGAACCAAGGTTAAACTAAGTTTGTGTGTAATATAGGCGTAGAATTGGTCGAGCAAGACTTTGTGGGACACTTCGAGATGTCTGATCCATAAATAAGCGATACGCTTGTCGTAATAAGGTGCAGAATTCTTGGACTTGTTTGATATTTCATTTTCAGGAATTAAACTGTTTATTCGTTTGTTATGTTGAATGCTTATTGTTGCATACTTTGAAATTCATGCTGCATATTGATTCTTGCATAAATGAGAATGATTGAATTGTTCGGTTAAGGTTAATTGGCATGTTGGTATGATTATTAATTTATTTGTTCTATATGTGAATGAATGTGCTGGATAAGGTGATGCTGCTGAATTATGCGTTGACCTGTTTTGAATTTGCCAGGCCGACCTATATAGGTGGCTGGATAAGGTGACACTGTTGACTTATGCGTTGACCTGTTATGAATTTGCCAGATCGACCTGTTTAGGTGGCTGGATAAGGTGACGGTGACCTATCTGTTGACATGTTTAATGAATTTTGCATGGTTGATAGCTGACTTTGATTCTATTTGAATGAAATTGCAAAGTTGAACAGTATGGCTGACTTTGATTCTGTGTGATTATATTTTTGTCAAGTTGACCTGTACAGGTGACTTGTAACCAGACCTTACGAAATGGTTAAGCCAAACAGCTAGAAATGGGTGTCAGATAAAGGGTCCAGCTCGGTGGGACGTCTGTAGGTGTCAGTAACCCTATAGACGAGGGTTTGATAAAGGGTCCAGCTCGAAAGAACATCTGTAGTTGTTACAAGCCCTAATGTGTCGAGTTAAGCCAAATATATATTGTGTTTGAAATTCACCTTGAAAATTCCGTAAACTGTGATTTAGTTTATTAATTGTTGTCGAGCATATGCATTCCTTTTTATTATTATGAATATGAATTGATTTGAATTCCTATGGTTTGGGTTTCATTTTTTGAATATGGAGTTTGATTACAAGTCCAATAATCTAACTGTGTCAAATCGCACTGAGAATTCATTCTCACCCCCACCATTCGGGATTATTTTACAGGTTTAGGTTCAACCTATTTCAGAGAGGCACGCGAGTAGTAGGCCTTGGTAGTTTACCTTCACATGACCCTAGATATGTTTTATTGTATAGCTTTAGGGTAGGCCTCATGGTTGGTATCAGGATGAGATACTTTTGGTTTGTTATATTCTGACCAAACTGTGTACTCTGATTTGATATATATATATATATAGAGGAGGGATCGGATTACACCACTATTTTGGTGACATGGTGTGACAATGTCCATTTTTGAAATTTTAAAATCCAAATAGTCGATCCAAACCGTTCAATATGATGAATATATTAAGAGTAACTTGGAAATCAAATTTTATATTTTTCTGAATTTTTTTTACTATTTATTAAGTATTTAACAAAATCGCTATATTCAGACCGTTGAATTTTTGAACCCCTCTAAATAAACCAAAAAAAAATTCAGAAAAATATAAAATTTGATCTGTAAGCACATTTTAACATATCCATCAAGTTGAACGGTTTGGATCGACTGTTTGGACTTTGAAAATGGACGGTGTCATTCCATGTCACCAAAAAATGGTGTCATTTGATCCCTCCTCATATATATATATATATATATATATATATATATATATACATACATATATATAAAAACTTGTTTCATTTTATTTATTGTCTTGATTGCTTGATTTAATTGTTAATTACTTTGTAAGCATACACGGTGTTGTATGCTTACAGCAGGGCACTGTTGCAATCCGTGACTGCGGGGTGTGACAGTAGCTCTCCTACATTTTCTACATGGTTGTTTAATTAAATATTCGTGTAGCTTTCTTCTCATTTCTACACGGATGTTTAATTAAACGTCCGTGTAGAAAAGGTGTACGCACCTTCTCTTTCAAATTTTTCATAAGTTGCACGTCACGTCTCCCTCCTATCCAAACCCCCCTGTCTCCTCATCGTCTCCTTCTCCTTTCTCTCTTTCTCTGACAACATTTCGATTCCTCCTCTCCTTCGTGAGGCTTGCTTGCTATTCTGGTGTGTGCTTGCTTACTTGCTGTTCTAGTGCTTGCTTCCCTTGGAACTGACCATTTTTATTCTCTCACTGTCTCGCGCTAGCTTTAATCGGGTATTTTTTCGAGTTACCTTGTTTATTTGATTTTCTTGAGTAGTTAGACTTGCCTTGATCGGGTTGTTAATTTTCCTGACAAGGCACTGAATTGCGCCATGGTGGCTGGTCTGAATTGTGCCTTATTTGGGTTGTTCATTTTCTTGACAAGGCAATGTGTTGCATTAGTTGATTAGTTGCTTATAATATAGATGTTGCATTAGTTTATTTATTTTTTACTTATATTATAGGTGTTCCATTCTCTCTATTTTTTCAAAAATTGGTAACTTCAATTTTATCTATCATATTAGTTGTATTTTAAATATTAGTTGTATTTTCTTTTATATGCATGCAATTAAAATTGGTTGTATTTTTTACATATTATTTGTATTTATGATATTAGTTATATTTTTATTAAATCTATCATATTAAATGGTAACTTTAATTTTTTTCTTACATATTGGTTGTATTTTTTACATATTAGTTATATTTTTTGATAACTTCAATGTATAATGCATATATGTATATAGTGAAATAAATGCATTTACATGCATAATGTTAGTTACTTATACCAATTGTTATTGTTATATATATTTTCTTTACATATTAGTTGTATGAATGTTATATATTGTTATACATATTAGTTATATGTTTTCTTTACAAATTGTTATTGTTATATATATTTTCTAATAATAGAGTAATGCATGTATAATCAACTAATGCATGTATAATAATGTGATGCATGTATAATTGTTATTTTAGTGATTATTTTAGTAATGCATGTATAATTGTGCTTGTTTTCTAATAATGTTTCTTTTTTGTAGAAAGAACCATGTCACATTCAGGTGATGAGAATGTAGATATGATGGAAGAAGAGGTCCCGCAGGCTTAGAAAGAAAGAAGGAAAAGAGGTCTGACAATGTGCACGTCCACCTCAGAGGCGAAGGTCTTGGAAATCCAGTTCAGAAAAGACGACGTGCGAAAGGTGAAAATAGGATGAAGTACTCTAATTATTGTATAAATTTGGTGAAGCAAAATGCATCTATTTTGCAAGCAAGATGGGATAAGTTCGATGATGAATATAAGGACGAATGGTGGAACATTGTGTAGGTAAAGTACCTAACACTTCATTTTTTTATTTTAATTTTTGTACATGAACTTACATGCATTAATTTTGGTGTCAATCAAGCTATATGGAATATCAAGGATGACAACCCAAATATAAAGACAAAGACTTTGAGGATAATGAATGAAGGTTGGAAGCAATTCAAAAGCACGTTGAAAACAAATTTCATGGATACAGGAAGAAATCCGATAGGATACTATCCTTGGTTGACACAAGAGGTGTGGGAGGAGTTGTAAGCTTTGAAGCAAATAAAATAATTCATGGTATATAAATTTAGTCAACTTAGTTTTTGTTCTTTCTCGATTTGTACTTATCTTTCTTAAATTAATTGATTTACTTTGATGTGTGAAGAGAAAAAGTGACGAGGGCAGGAGGATCGCGACAATGAACAAGTACTTGCACAAATTAGGGTCAGGTGGTTACGAGGGTAAGTCAGAAGAATGGAAAAAAGTACCAGAGAAAAGAAAAAATTCTGACTCACCCATGGTTAGGATCCAAAATCCTAGGGGCCAAGATTGGGTCATGGGAAGATCCGAGTTAACCGCTGATGGGAAGATAGTATTCCCAGAAATCGTGCAACCTGTGGCTCAAAAAATGATAAAAGTCTTTTGTTATTTGTGTCATTCAAACAAAATGATAACTGTGTACATTACTTAGTTTTTTGTTATAACTAAGTTTTTTTATTAACAGTTGGAGGTGGAGGAGGAGGTAAATTTGGGATCTTGGACTGTCGAAAGAGTGGATGATTCCTTGTCCGCAGTGCTCAGGAATGCAGAACACATGGGTTGAGTTAGGGGTGTAGGGTACTACATGGGCTGGAATGAGGTATTCAATGAACCAAAACCTTGAAGAAGACCTCGTGCCAAACTCAACAAAGCCGAGATAGTTGCGCAAGTATGCCAGGAGGTGCAAAAAGAGTACGATGCAAGGTTGGCTGAGATGGAATCAAGATTGATGAACCAAATTACAACTCTTAGGCAGCCATTCGAGCAACCACCTTCCATTTTACCAGGAATTCAGCGAAGTAGTCAAGCATCCGGGACCTGGGTAGACGATTTGGATAATCTAAAGGTAATCACTACTTGTTCATAATCTAAAGGTAATTACTACTAGTCCATAACCTTGTTAGACAATATTTTATTTTAAAAATAACTACTTGCTAATAATTACAGGAGGCCAGAGCATGCGACCTCATCCTGTGGTATGGTACTATTCCTCTGACCCTTGCTAAGGGAATTGTACATCCAGGAGACGATGCTCAGCTAAGGCCTAACCATGTAAAGGTACAGGTTGACTTAGTCATGGAGGGATTTAAGCGCATACCTCTTCCTGTCCCTACCGAAGATATACTAGTGCTTGATGATGCCTGGATGTCAGTTGTCCAATGGCCTAAGAGTTAGATTATTTTGAATTAGGTAATCTCTAAATAATCAATATCTTTTGTCACATTCAAATCATTCTTTTGAAATACTTGAAAAAGGTACAAATTTTGATACAGACATGAAGAAATCTTCCTAGAGATGATGTCTTCACTATGGAGGAGGTGATATCACCAGTACGGAGGGACAAAAAAATCATCGTCGGGGCTGATGCGCTAGAATCACCAAACCGTCCTCTACTCACCGAAGAAGAGTACTACCATTTGCCTCGTGGGTTGAAGGATCTCCACGATCGCTTGATGAAGACACCTGCTGACATGAAGGATATCATCATTCCTGTCCCACTAGGGATGTTTCTACACAAAGGCTGGGATGTTGTGCTGTTTTTCAAGGACTTCAAGGACTTCAAGGACTTACTACATGCCTCGTTAAGAGATAATTGGCTCAATATGTCAGTCATCACCATTTTTCTCATGTTACTCAATAAAAATTCTATTTATATCATGTGTATAGCACTCAAATATATTTTCTAATGTAATATGATGATTTTTTAGGAAACTAGTCCAAAACATTGATGCAATGAAGGAAAAAAGAAGAAGAACTTGTCTCTATTTTTGGACCCCTGGCAAACTTAATGCTACGGTACTAAAATATTATGGGGATACGTCTATCCAGTACATGTGTTCAGCGATGCATCGTGCTACTGCAGAGGAGAAGAAATTTATTCTCGTGCCATACCACCAGAGGTTACTTCTAACCTGAACTTAAGTATTTGTTTATATTTTAATTAAAGAATTAGAAAAATGAAATAAAAGTGAAATATAAAAAAATAAAATTTCACCATGAACCATAACAAACACTTGTGTCACTATTATATGCTAAAATATATATGTCACTATTATATGCTAAAGTACTATAATTCTTCTCCTTCCACAGCATACACTGGTGTTTTATTGTCATTGTGCCAATTGACAATACAATTGTTATCATGGATTCTTCATAGCCCGAAGGAAACATCCCAATTTAGTAGTGCAAAGAGATCTTCCCTTTCCTAACAAAGTAAGCAATAATAATTCACTTGGTTTGATTTTGTTTCAATTATAACAAATTGTGGAATTGCTAATTCAAGTCACTCAATTTTGTAAGGGTTTTTATGTGATATATTAAAGAGGGAGGATGGCAAAGCAAGCGCACAAAAAATAAATTGAATTGGAAGTGGTTTCCGGTGAACACACTATAATTTTATAATTTCATATTTTGTTCAAAAATTATTGTTATTCTAACATATTGATAAGCATAAATTATATACACAATCGATCTAGATTTTATCCTAAAACAACCTTAAATATCTTGTATTTTGAATACAGAGTGATTTAAATACACCTAGAATCAAGTTACTTCGGTTGTTTGGCTTTTCATTGCAGGAAATGATGAAAACTAGCGAATATCCCTCAGTGCGGATCAATCTACCCGCAGTGCGGATAAGACAAGCCGCACTGAGTACTTAGCCGCATTTCCAACATCCAAGCATTGCACAGGAAAAAGTCCGAGCGTAGTACGGATTAACACCCACCCGCAGTGCGGATGAGCCAAGCCGCACTCAACACTTAGCCGATGTTAGAGACTTCAGAGAAGCAGTTTTAACCCGCAGTGCGGATCAGCAATCCGCACTGCTATCTGCATTCAACTAATTCGCAGGAGCTAAATAAGGAAACTTGGAGCCAGTGCAGATCAAACAACCCACAGTGCGGATTGGGTATCTGCACTGGAGCCGCAGAAAAGCTAAATTTACACAGGTTCAACACGGGTTCTATTTTTGGCATTTCATAAACGTGTTTTACAGTCAAACGTGGACAAGACATCCTGGGAAACAATCCAAATATAGCACCCACTAACTCCACTTTCTAGGCTCTTAATTGGGCATGATCCTTGGCTATAAAAAAGGGGGGGGGGGTTCATTTTCACATCCATTATCATCCCTCATTCTTTCATTCTCTCTACACACACACAATACTTAGCAATATATTTTGGAGAAAGGAAAGCTTTCAAGCAAGGAGAAGAAGAGTTTTCTGAGCAAGAAGTCAGCAAGATAGAGGTTTTTGATTTGTCAAATGGTGTAATTACTTCCTTTATTTCATTTCTTCTTACTTTGCTAATTTTTGTAATGGATCTCTCCATGAGGGAGTAGATCTCTCTCTAGGGCTTTAGGTCAATGCATGAACTTGTTTAATTCTATTTTATTCGGTTATTTGTTTTTATTATGATTGTTTTCTGGGATTTGATGTTAATTTCTGTGATTTAATCATTTGTGTTAATTACATAATTAGTACTTGAATTGTAGTATCCCGTTTTGGATTCGAAAGAACCAAAATTGACTGTGATCAATAGGATAGTACCAAATTATGAATGCAAATACCCTAGGTTTAGGTTAAGATTGTAACCAATTTAATCTAAGCCAAAACTATAGAAATTAAGGTTAGGAACTTGGTGAGGAACCTAATCGAGAAGTCAAACCCTAATTAGGACATCTCAATTCGAATCGGGTATTGGTATGATATACTTAATTGCGAAGTACCAATATTTGAGGAGAAGAGAGACTACAAGCGCTCAATGGGTCTAGGTAGCTAGGGTGAGGAACCTAATCGAGAAGTCCGAATTACCTAGGCACGTTATTAATTTACGAAAATAATCCTTAATAACATATTAGGTTAGAAACCTTGTCAAATCATACATGAATTCAAACAAATACCGAATTAATAGAGTTATCAAGAGATTGCAGACCAAATACCCCTAGATCATCTCATCTAGAAAACAAACCAATCTTTCTTTCATTCATTTACTTTTATTGTTTTAAACTCTCTATTCGGGTATTGATCCCAAATTTAGGAATTGTTAAAACAACTCTATTTTATTTTCTGAAATTTATTATTAAAGTTTAAACTAAGTTTTTATCGTACTCCCTGTGGATCGATACCTAAAATACTACTTTGATAAGAATTGTGCACTTGCAATTCAACTCAAACGTGTGTTAAAGGTTTAAAAAGTACATCATTGTACTGAAACTTTGTGTATACGCTTTTGCGTGCATCACATATGCCGCTAAATGTAAATTTCAGTGCTCGTAACAGTTGAAGGGTTGGGAATGCACTTATTACATGATGATTTTCATGTTTGACTTTATCGAAAGGATACAATTCCAATTTCCAAAAGCGGTATGTAATTCATATTAATTGTGTCTATATAATAGCAATTGATATTTTCATATTGTGCTTGCTTATACTTTTCTTCCTATATAATAGCAATTGATATTTTCATATTGTGCTTGCTTATACTTTTCTTCCTATATAATAGCAATTGATATTTGCTAGTGCCTTGCATCTACCTTTTATTATTACTAACTAATACCAAATTATAATTGCAGTATGGACCAGACAACAAGTGTTACTCCAAGGGGCAGATCAACAATACCAGATGTATGTGGGCAACGTGGTTTCAATTTCAATTTTGTAATGCTAACTATGGATTTGTATAATTTTGTATAATTTAGTATACATTAATTATTTATATAGTTGTATAGTTTTCAAATTCTGATTTTAAATTAAACATATGTTTTGGAAATTATATGTTTTTGGAATTCTGATTTTAAATGACTAGCAAAACTAGAGGCTAGCCCAAAAAAAATGAAAAAAAAAAGACAATTGTACACAGATATTTAACTAAAGTCAGTGTAGGAAGGTATTTAAATATAAAATAATAATATAAGAGAGCTACACGGACGTTTAGCTAAAAGTCCGTGTAGAAATAGTAATCGTACACGGATATTTAACTAAATATCTGTGTAGCTCGGTAAGGAATTGTACATGGTTGTTTATATAAGAA
Source organism: Carex pumila (assembly GCA_033356055.1). Lineage (NCBI taxonomy): Eukaryota > Viridiplantae > Streptophyta > Magnoliopsida > Poales > Cyperaceae > Carex > Carex pumila. The sequence goes on from JARJHM010000031.1 coordinate 315,394, forward strand.
GTCCGTGTACAAATAGTAAGCTTACGTGGCTATTAAGATAAATGTTCATGTAGAAAGAGTAATTGTACACAGTTGTTTATGTAATAATTCTTGTAGCTTAGTAATATTGGGAGAACATTATTTTGAACTGGTGAAATCCGTGTACACGGCTGTTTAGGCGAGATATATATCTCATGTTGGCCACACTATTTTGAACTGGTGAAAAATGTTTATTATTTATTATTTATTTTAATTTACTGTGCTTGCCTTCGGACTTGGTAACTTAATTAATTTGTATTCCAAAAGAAAGAAAGTTGGTCTAAAATTAAAAACGAATATTATTTATGAATAATTAAGCTCACCAAGTACATTGATTACACAAAAAATTAAAACAAGCAAAATAAAATGAAAAATACAAACAAAAGAAATCGAAGCAATAGTTTACCATATTTATATATTCACCCACGTACTAGAAAAAAAATGCCATAAATTCTATATGTATGACATCCATCCCAGTTCAATGTTTACCAACTCCATACATAAGGAATAGCTTCATAATCACAGATTTAATTAATTAGTCTCTGATATGTGTGGGAGCAACAGATTGGCATGGTGTTGCACCACCTTCCATGCATCCCGGACATGGAATTCCTCGGTCAGAGTAGCCCCCACTGCGAAGCGGATGACGTAAATTCCTCCTATCACAGCGTGCGTCATGTAAATTTTGCCCGAAGCATTAATCATCTCTAGAAGCCTCTTGTTTATCTCGTTGTTAATACCATTATTTGCTTCATCACCACCATCTATCTCATCAGATGAACATACCAGGCGGAAGCATACTGTGGCGAAGTACCTATAATGAACAACGACCAGTTCATGTAAGATTACGTACCAAACTAGGTTTAAAAAATAATATTATAGTACAAGTGCTACTATGCAACATCTGAAGTCTAAACATAAATTTGTTCTTTGATTCATTGTTTCCTATTGCACACTTTATGCATGCAGTTACGTACTATATTAGGTATTCTAAATGAGGAGAAACTAGGGGTGTAAACTTTCGGATACGGATCAGATAGTAGTCTTACAGTATTCATATCTATTATAATTTTTCAGATACTATGGATACAGATTGGATATTGGATGGATATGAATAATTTTTATAATTAGCTTGTTAGTTACAAAACATCTATTATATTATTAAAATATTAGTCATTAATTATGTCATAATGTTATATTATTCATTAAAATATATATCTATATGCAATTTAATAAAATATTCGTACAATATGGAATTTAATAAATCAATTTAAGAATATATATCACATTTGTTATAGTTTAAAAATACAAACGGTCGAATACAGATAGTTAAAAGTCTTATCATATCTGTTATAATTTTTTGGATATGGATACGAATACGAATAGTCTCGGATACAGATACAAGATAATTTAAGTAATTTTTCAATTTGAACGAAATTGGATATTATCCGATCCGTACGTTTACACCCCTAGGAGAAACCTTATTGGAGCACATTAACAGGATTTAATAGTTGTAAATATGATATTTGTCACTATATATGTTACCTTGGCACAACGACCTCAAATCTGGTGTCAAGTGAAATGAACCCTTCGAAAACCTTGGCCATTCTAACGTGTGACCGCAAGAAGTTCCTGAGGTTAGCCACACCATAGCTCCTCAAAACCATCCACAGCTTGAGTGACCTGAATCGCCGGCTGAGCGCAATCTGCCAGTCTTTGTAATCAACCACCTGTTTCGACTCAGTTGCCTTATTTCTCAGATACTCGGGGTTTGTTGAGAGTGCCCGGACAAGTGAGTTCGGGTTCTTCACCCATAAGCAGCAGCAGTCCAATGTGGTGAAGAACCATTTGTGTGCATTGAAGCTGAACGAATCTGCATCTTCTACGCCATCTATAAAATGCCTGAATTCTGGACAGATGCACACACTTCCGGCATATGCTGCATCAACATGCACCCACATCCCATTCTTTGCTGCTACTTTGCACAGCCCCGGCAAGAGGTCTACTGCAGTAGATGAAGTGGTCCCCACTGTGGCACAGAGAAACAGCGGTACCAAACCTACCGCAATGTCAGCTTCCACCTGCTTCATTAACTCCACTGGAGAGAGACCGAAGGAGTCAGATTTGAACGTCTGTACAGCACGGAAGTTTGCCGGGTTGATACCAGCAATCTGTGCCGCCTTTTGGAGAGCGCAATGTGTCTGGTCAGAGCCGTACACTACCAGCTTACCGATCTTGTCACGACCAATTTTGTCCAACATTTTGTCTCTTGCAGCTGTGAGGGTGCAAAGAATGGCTTCACAGGTTGTCCCTTGGAGCACCCCACCTCCACCTCCGGCGAAGAGGAAGGATTGAGGCAACTTTAGCATGTTACCCAGCCAATCCATGACAATGCTCTCCAGTTCGGTTGCAGCAGGGGATGACATCCAGTTAAAACCAACAATGTTGAACCCAGTGCTTAGCATCTCACCGAGGAACCCAGCAGTGCTGCCACTGGATGGGAAATACGCAAAGTAGTTTGGGCTCTGCCAGTGAGTGATTCCTGGCACAATGTGGCTTTGTATGTCTTTTAGGATAGTTTCGATAGACTCAGGTTGGTTCGGGGCAGATTCAGGTACACATTTGCGCAAGTATCCAGGTTCAACCTGGCTACGAACTGGGTACTTGTCTACTTCACGGTAATAGTCGGCAAGAAAATCAATTATCATGTGCCCTTGCCGCCGGAACTCCTCGGGATCAAGCGGGTTCAAGGGCAATGCAGAATTATTTTCTGTAACATCAGTGTATAGGCTGCCCATTGGTTGAATAATATAAATAGTGGAGGTTTTAGGGTTTCTTAACTGAAGATGTGTTTAGACTTAAGATTTGTATTGGAGGAGATGTAGTGATGGGAGAAATGAGGGTGCCGTAAGGAGTATATATAGTGTTACTGGGACGCGTTTCTCAACTGAAGAAGTTGCCCTGGTGCAGCTTGATTCGTATCCCCTGAGATATCTCAAACTTTGCGTGATTTTATGAAAAATCCCAACCGTTTAAAGATGTTATGCACGAATCTCAAAGCACACAAAATACTGACCCCTACACCCCTGAATAGGCACCGGACACGTTGGTCACGCAAAAGTTCAGAGGATACGCACTAGGTGCAGCTGGGTGATGCGATGGCAATGCATGTGCATACGTAGTTCTAAAAAACTAAAAATAAAAGAACATTGCACGCGAATCACGCGCATGGAAAGAGCAATAGAAACAATACATACGCACCTGACTTGACTTGCAAAAATAATGAGATGTAGGGATCGTGACTCGTGAGTAGGGGTGTCAATGACATCTCCGTTTACCCGTTTATTCTACCTGTATTGTATTCGATAAAATGAGTATGAGTAAGATTTTTTTTTTGTTAATTTATTGGATATGAATATAGGTATAGATAATAATTTTTCTTCGTTAGATAAATGAGTATGGATACAGATAAATGTTATTTTGTACCTGTTTTGTAACAGATAATTATATAAAATAAGTTATATTATAAGAACAATATTATGTTAAATATTTTATATTTGTTATTTGAATATTTTATTATTTAGTTAAGGAATTGAATTTATTAGAAGAGATATTTGTGATTTTAAATATTTTTACTTAATAAAAAACTATTAGTTAGAATTAATTACATATTTATATTTTAATTTTATATTAGTAATTGTGATTGCATATATATAACATGATAAGTTTTGATGGTTTATTTATAAAAATAATAAAACTATTATATTTGTATTATTCGTTATTCGTCCTCTTTCGTTTCGTTACCCACTAATTTTAACGAGTATGTGTAGGGTAGGGTAAGGCAAATTCTTAATGGGTATGGCTAGGGTATGAGTAATGTCAATTCTTAATGGGTATGGGTATGAAAATGGTTCCACTCTACCCGTATCATACCCATTGACACCCCTACTCGTGAGAACTGAGGGGAAATAAATATGCTACGATCCTTAAAGGGATTGTAGGGTCATACAATTCTAAATCTATCCTTTCATTTGTTTTGAGATTCGTGCATTAAAAATAATATCTATGGAGATTCGTACAACCCAAAAAATAAAAGGTTGGATTTAGAATCGTAGGACCCTACAATCCCTCTGGATCGTAGTAGATTTATTTCCAGACTGAGGAGAGACCTTGATATGTCTTGTTGGGAATTCGCATCCTCTACATTAACTCAAATGATAATCTTTTGAGTTAATGAATATTGACCATCCAATATATTTAAAATTTGTGCAAACTAAATATGTACTAATATGAAAGGACCCCCTATATCATAAGCAGGAGTTGGATTGGCTCTGTTTAAAATCAGAAGGTTGAGATTCATTAACTCAAAAGATTCCCTTTTGTGTTAATGCAGAGGATATCACTACTACAAAAAAAAAACCTTTGCTATTGGTTGGAATCGCGTTCCGCCATCTGGTTCAGAGCCGATGCTTATCGCCTGATGACTCAAAATGAGACCATTAACTTTTAGTATATATAAAATGTATACTTAGTTACCCTAATGCTACTCTGTCGGATTACAAGTGTAAATCCTACAATGCAGTTTGATTTTACAGTTTACTCTGGCGAATTTATAGGTGGAGATGCTAATTGCTGTAAACCAAGTTTAGGGAGCATCTAGGGTTTTAGATAAATTCCTTCTAATTAACTCAATACAATATTTATGGTACTCATGTCTACCCGTATACAGCCTTCTGTCATTATTGCATATGGCCTTCTGTCACTACCGCATGCGATATAGACCACTCTACAGAGCAGAGTTGCATACCTGTACTATAATTCCTCACGGATTACTTGGGTTCGGTTTTATGTGTATTTGAAAGGTTACCCTAAGGCCAGCTTGTGGGGGACAATTCTGATTATCACAGGATATAATGTAATTAGACCACTCACACCAATCTAATTAATTATACTCCTCTATTACTCGCTAAGTAATAACCCTAAACCGTATTCATTACAAGTAATAAATAAATTCCTAATTAAACCTCGAGATCCTATCTAATCTATATCCTGCCAAGGGAGTCCACTGGGTTCGAACCCTAGCCTTTGAACCGCGACCATGCCTTATTAGCTGAAGCGTTTATAATACTTATAAGTAGCCCCTCTTATGCCGAGGTACAATGACTTATAACACCTATTTGTATATGGAGGACACTGGACCATCTGTAGATAGAACTATGTATGCAAGGACATATTTTAATAGTATTCTAAGTATAATGAAATCTCAAATAGACATAAAAGAAAAATAAATATTATATTAAAGAGCGATTAGAATTCATTACATCCATCCCTAAAGAGGAGGAGCTTAACTACTCAAAGCCATGACGAAATAGAAAAAGTAATAAAAGAAAGACATAACTTAAAACCTATACACCTCTTCCTTAGAAGACTCATTCTTCTTCTGCCTTGGACTTCAAGCGCCTCTTTTTCTCCACGATCCAAATATTTGACGCAATATTCTGCTCTAAACTATGGACTTACACAACTAAAATATGCACACCAATTCCTATTACAAGAGGGGTTTATATAGTCTAGCTTATGGGTGATGAGTCATGGAGAACATGGAGATCATGGGAGATCATGGGTGCCAAATATAGCATAAAATGCTATATTTGGAGCACTAAACTTAGACTTCAAGGTGAGGCAAGACCTGCCACATCTGGAAACACATCATTCTAGAAGATTGTTGTCAAATGACTGAGATTTAATTCAAACTAAACTGTCCATGGATTGAATTCGTGTGCCATTGCGACATAGGCATTTATGTCGCATGTGACATACCTAAGGTCGTAGGGCACTGTATTTAGCCGAATTTCAGTGAATTTTGCCATGTTGCATGTTGTGCACTTCGTGTGAGGTGTTTGCATACTCCATGCGTTGCCCTATTTTGATGTCTTCTTCAGAATTGGCCTAAATATGACATTTTTGCTCCGTTTTCGGCCTAAATTCGCAACTTTCTCCAAAACCTGCCAAAATATCCTAAAAACACGTTTGCGGTGAATAATTCGGGAAAATAGGTACTTTGCATACGTTTTTTCATCATTTTTCGTACTAAAAAGTAGTAATTTTTGCTATATGTTTTGGCATTATCATCGCCCTGATAGCAAATTTGAACCCGTACGCCATTGGTATGAGGTGATGGAGTTAAGCTCCAATGCAATCAGTTAGAAATTAGGGACCGACGAAAAGTCTTTCGATCGTTAAATGTGCAGTTAAAATAGAAACACCATCGTCTCTGAGTGTTATTAGCCGTTAGCAAAAGTGTTTTACACCATCGGATGTGTTTGAGTTGGCGTTTACATGTCATAATTTGCCATCTGTTATTACTTTAGACCGTTGGTGATTTCTTTTTATATATTTAATTATATATGCCTATAATAGGGGCTAGCCTCCATTTATATATATATATATATATATATATATATATATATATATAGAGGTTGGCTAAGATCAAAGTCGTAGTTCTTGAGCTTTGGTGCTACCAATTCATTTTTTAATTTTTAAAGTTCAAAACGTCGATCCGAACTATTTAAGTTGTTCTCTATATTAAAATGTGCTTGGAGACCAAATTTCACATTCTTCTGAATTTTTTTATTATTTATTAAGCTACTTTGAAAATGACTAATCCAACAGTGGCTTCTGATAATACTGTTTTGTTAAGCCACCATTGGATCAGTGATTTTCAAAGTGGCTTAATAAATAGTAAAAAAATTCAAAAAAATGTAAAATTTAGTCTCCAAGCACAATTTAATATGGAGAACAACTTGAACGGTTCGGATCGACGTTTTGAACTTTTAAAATTGAAAAACGAATTAGTAGCACCAAAGCTCAGGAACTACCACTTTGATCTTAGCCAACCTCTATATATATAGAGTAAGGCTACACTACTTCGCGAATTAAATGGGCTGTTTTAATTCGTACTCATATCTCTAGTTTCGAAGTCCAAATAGCCGATCCAAACTTTTAGATCTTTAATCTATATTAAAATGTGCTTGGAGACCAAATTTTACATTTTTTAGATTTTTTTACTATTTATTAAGATCGTTGGAAAATTACTGCTTTTAATGGTGCTGAATTTTAGTAAAAACAATGATTTTCAAACTATCTTAATAAATAGTAAAAAAATTCCAAAAAATGTAAAATTTGGTCTCCAAGCACATTTTCATATAGAATAAACATCTAATGGTTTGGATTAGCTATTTAGACTTTGAAACTAGAGATATGAGCATGAATTAAAATAGCCTCTTTAATTTGCGAAGTAGCGTAGCCTTACTCATATATATATATATAGAGGAGGGTTCAAATGCACCCAAATTTTTGTGCACCCAAATGCATCCTATTTTTCAAATCTTTTTTCTTCGTTTTCAAAGTCCTAATAGTCAATCTGAACCATTAAATGCGATCTAGATATTAAGATGTACTTGGAGACCAAATTATATATTTTTTGGAGTTTTTTTACTTTTTATTAAGCCACTTTGAAAATCGCTGATTTTACATTTTCTGAACCATTGGATCAGCGATTTTTCAAAGTGGCTTAATAAATAGTAAAAAAATTACAAAAAATATAACATTTGGTCTCCAAGCACATCTTAATATATATCGCATCTAACGGTTCGGATTGACTATTCGGACTTTGAAAATGGAGAAAAAGAATAGGGTGCATTTGGGTGCACAAAAATTTGGGTGCATTTGAACCCTCCTCATACACACACACATATAGATAGATATAGATGAGCTATGGTGAGCTATAGAGTAAAATGGGTTTTTTACTCCATAGGAAAAAAATTCTATTTTGAAAATTCAAACAACCGATCCGAACCGTTCATCTTGTTCTCCATATTGAAATGTGCTTGGAGACCAAATTTTACATTTTTTTTGAAATTTTTTTACTATTTATTAAGCTACTTTGAAAATCGACGATCCGGTGGTCCAGAAATTTTTACTGTTCACCCGGATTTTCAGATTTTTCAAAGTGGCTTAATAAATAGTAAAAAAATTCCAGAAAATGTAAAAATTAGTTTCCAAGCATATTTTATTATGGAGATTATATTTAACGGTTTGGATCGATGATTTGAAATTTCAAAATGAAAAAAATAGCATAGAGTACAAATGTGTTTTACTCCGTGTCTCATCGTAGCACACACACACACACACACACACACACACACACATATATATATGAGGAGGGATCCACTTACAACAACTTGAAAGTTACAACATCTTACAAAATCATTTTTTGTGATTTTCAAAGTCCAAATCATCGATCCAAACCGTTAGATATTCAATCTATATTAAAACGTGATTGGAGACCAAATGTTACATTTTTGGAATTTTTTTGCTATTTATTAAGATGGGTACAAAATCACTATTTTTTAATGGTGCAGAATTTTAATAAATACAGCGATTTTGTACCCATCTTAATAAATAGCAAAAAAATTCCAAAAAATGTAAAATAGTCTCCAAGCATGTTTTAATATAGATTGAATATCTAACAGTTTGGATCTACGATTTGGACTTTGAAAATGAAAAAAAAAAACGATGTTGTAAGATGTTGTAACTTTCAAGTTGTTGTAAGTGGATCCCTCATATATATATATATACATATAGAGTGTGACTAATATGCATTCGGTAGCACTTCGGCCGAAGTGCTACCGTTTTATTTTCTAATTTTTAAAGTCCAAATGATCGATCCAAACCATTAGATGTCATCTCCATATTAAAATGTGCTTGGAGACCAAATTTTACATTTTTTTGGAATTTTTTACTATTTATTAAGTCACTTTGAAAATCGTTGATCCAATGGTGGCTTACCAAACAGTAAAAATCATAAGCTACTGTTAGCGATTTTTAAAGTGTCTTAATAAATAGTAAAAAAATTCCAAAAAATGTAAAATTTGGTCTCCGAGCACATTTTAATATGGAGATGACATCTAACGGTTTGGATTTATCATTTGGACTTTAAAAATTAGAAAATGAATTGGTAGCACTTCGGTCGAAGTGCTACCGAATGCATATTAGTCACACAATATATATATATATAATACGGCTAACGCGCTTCCTCTAGTATATCAACAATATGCTTTCGGTCTCTAAAATCTATCGAATCAGCTTCAAATGACAAATCTAAATAGTTCAAACCAATGTCCTTAACGAGAGCTTCATTTCCATATAAAAAAATTTAAGTTTCGAATTTATTTACTATCGAATCAAGCGGTCAAAAGATGAAGGATTTTATGCGCATTTTAATGCACTATTTTGGTCATTTTTTTGACCGCTTGACTTGATAGTAAATAAATTCGAAACTTAAATTTTTTTAAATGGAAACGAAGCTCTTGTTAAGGACATTGGTTTGAACAGTTTAGATTTGTCATTTGAAGCCGATTCGATAGATTTTAGAGACCGGAAGCATATTGTTGATATACTAGAGGAAGCGCGTTAGCCGTACTATATATATATATATATATAGGATTTGGCTAATATGCTATGGGTTGCATAGAGGCCTCCCGTGTTATGGCTCAATATTTGAGTTTTCAAAATCCTAACGGTCGATCCGAATGTTCATCTTGTTCTTCATATTAATATGTATTTGGAGATCAAATTTTACATTTTTGGAAAAAAAATTTATATTTTTTTAGATTTATTGAATATCGCTGTTTTTTATGGTCCAGATTTGTCTGAAAAACAAAGATTTTCAATAAATCTAAAAAAATAGTAAAACATTTCCAAAAAATATAAAATTTGGTCTCAAAACAGATATTAATATGGAGAACATCGACCGTTAGGATTTAAAAAACTCAAATATTGAGCCGTAGCACGGGAGGCATCTATGCAACCCATAGCACCGTAGCCAAGCCCCATATATATATACTAGTATCATATCCATGCGTTGCAATGGGGACATATTATAAGAAACAAATATATCAATGAAAATAATAATTATCTAAATATTTAAACACATGTTAATAGAAAATTTATATGATTATGTATTTTTAAATAACTTTAACCGTGATCTCTGATAATAATTTGATGACGTGATGATTCTTTATTTTTAAGTACCAATGATATCAAATAATAGCTCAATTCAAATCTAATATCAACATATAATATGGTATAAAAAAACATAAATAAAAAGTGTTATCGTGTGTATGTATAGGATACACACACACACATTATAAAAAAAATATATATTCACACACACGTTCCAATTTATATTCATCTTTGTTTTCAATTTAGAATACACACACATTGATATATTCTATATTGATAATATATTCTAAATTACCCACACCAATATGTATAGAAACAAAGAAAGAAAAATAAGGAAATTTAAAAAAAAATGATTTCCATTGTGATCCGTATAAAATCGAAGAAGTAAGGAAATAATAAATAAGAAAATGAAAGGTGGAGTCTTCTTAATTAAAGAGGAGAAATATGGAAATAAAGGAATAAGGAAACAGATAAATATATCGCTAAATTTCAGAATTTGTTCAATTTTAATTGCAACGTATCATGCGGCAGTATATGTGGTGGGTATGTTTTTAACTAAATTTAGACTTCTATACATAGAAGAGATGCATTTAATCAAAAGAAGACAAATTATGTAATTAGAGAGCTGAGATCAAATCTGAAATTTCATCTCTCAATCATACCCGTTGGCGGATCGGACACCCAACGTGCTTAATAATATAATGGAGATATGTGTGTGTGTGGTTGTGGCTAATTTGCTGCCGGCAGTGCTGCTGCGTTTTTTTTTTTTTTTTTCTGATGTCCAAACAACAAATCCAAACCATTAGATGTTTAATTTATATTATAATCTACTTGGAGACCAAATTTTACATTTTTTGCAACTTTGTTTACTATTTATTAAGTTGGTTTGAAAACCGTTGATTTCAATGCTGCAGAAATTTACTGAAATCAGTGATTTTCAAATCAGCTTAATAAATAGTAAAATATTACAAAAATGTAGAATTTGGTCTCCAAGTATATATTATAATATAGAGTAAACATCTAATGGTTTGGATTTGTTGTTTGGACATCACAAAATAAAAAAAAGCGGCAGCACCTCCGGCTAAAATGTTGTCGGCAGCAAATTAGCCGGACCCTATATATATATATATATATGAGGAGGGGGGGATCAAGTTACAACATTTTTTAAGTTACAACAAGTTACAACAAGCATTATTTATATTTTCAAAGTCCAAATCGTCGATCCAAACCGTTAGATGTGATCTCTATAATAAAATGTGCTTGGAGACCAAATTTTACATTTTTTGGAATTTTTTTACTATTTATTAAGGTGGGTACAAAAACTAGTCAAATTTATACCATTGAATTTTGTACCCATCTTAATAAATAGTAAAAAAATTCCAAAAAATATAAAATTTGGTCTCCAAGCACATTTTATTGTAGAGATCACATCTAATGGTTTAGATCGATGATTTGGACTTTGAAAATGTAAATAATGCTTGTTGTAACTTGTTGTAACTCAAAAAAAGTTGTAACTTGATCCCTCCTCATATATGAGATGGGCTACGGTGAGTTGCAAAGTAAAGCGATTATTTTATTTCATACTCATATTTTGCGATTTCAAAATCCAAACGACAGATCCGAACTGCTCAACATGATCTCCATATTGAAATGTGCTTGGAGACCAAATTTTACAATTTTTAGAATTTTTTTACTATTTATTAAGCAATTTTGAAAATCGCTGATCTGATGGTCCATAAATTTTTGTTGTTCACAATAAAACAACAGTTTACAAAATTGCGTAATAAATAGTAAAAAAATTTCAAAAGTAAAATTTGGTCTCCAAGCACATTTCAATATGGAGATCATATCTAATGTTTGGACTTTCAAAATGAAAATACGGCATGAAGTAGAAACGCATTTTACTTCGTAACTCATCGTATCCCATCTGTCACTCTATATATATATATATATATATATATAGAGAGAGAGAGAGAGAGAGAGAGAGAGAGAGAGATGGGCTATGGTGCATTGCAATGCATAGGCCATAGTGTGCATTGGACCATAAATCACCGATTCAAAGTCCAAATGACCGATCCAAACCATTCATCTTGTTCTCCATATTAATATGTGTTGGGAGACCAAATTTTACATTTTTTGAATTTTTTTACTATTTATTAAGCCACTTTGAAAATCGCTGATCCAACGGTGGGTCCTAATTTTATTGTTCCAAACAGTCACCGTTGGATCAGCGATTTTCAAAGTGGCTTAATAAATAGTAAAAAAATTCCAAAAAATGTAAAATTTGGTCTCCGAGCACATATTAATATGGAGAACAAGTTGAACGGTTTGGATCGGTCATTTGGACTTTGAATCGGTGATTTATGGTCCAATGCACACTATGGCCTATGCATTGCAATGCATAGCCCATCTCTCTCTCTATATATATATATATATATATATAGAGAGAGAGAGAGAGAGAGATGGGCTACAGTGAACCATGGAGTAAAATGAGTTGGTGCTCCATGGCACTATATTTTTATTTTGAAAATGTGCTTGGAGACCAAATTTTACATTTTTTGAAATTTTTTTATTATTTATTAAGCAATTTTGAAAATCGCTGATCCGATGTTCCAGAAATTTTTACTGTTCATAGCAAAACAATAATTTTCAAAATTGCTTAATAAATAGTAAAAAAATTCCATAAAATGTAAAATTTGGTCTCCAAGTACATTTCAATATGGAGATCACATCTAACTGTTCGGATCGGTCGTTTGGACTTTCAAAATGAAAATACGGCGTGGAGTACAGACGCATTTTACTCCATGGCTCACCGTAGCTCATATAAATAGTAAGATGGGTACAAAAACTAGTTAAATTCATACCATTGAATTTTGTACCCATCTTAATAAATAGTAAAAAAATTTCAAAAAATGTAAAATTTGGTCTCCAAGCATATTTTTATTGTAAAGATCACATCTAACGGTTTGGATCGACGATTTGGACTTTGAAAATATAAAAAATGCTTGTTGTAACTTGTTGTAACTAAAAAATTGTTGTAACTTGATCCCTCATATATATATATATATATATATATATATAGAGTAGCTAATATGCTTTCGGTAGCATATGGGCCGAAATGCTACCATCAGCTCTTAATCCTAACTGTCGGTGTATATACTAAATTCCATCTGATACGGGTTATGTCGGGTAACGGACCATATGCTACTGATGGGCTGAAATGGGCTCATCCTGCTTGAGGTTGCAGGCCAAGAAGTAGTTCACTGAAAGAGGTCAAGGAATGATCTTGGATGTCGGATCTCAGAAGTAGGTATGCAACTTCGAGAATAAAGGAGGGAATCCCGGGGATATCGTACTCTATCCTCTCTGATATCTCCGGAAATGTATATATGGGGGTATGCGTAAGTGTAATGGTAGGAAAGTAAGCAAGCTCTTGCTAATGATTGCCCTTCCCTATAGAAGGAAGGGCTTTATATAGTCTAACCTACATACCGCCTTACCCCTCCTACTATAAGCCAGAACGTGAGTTAGTTATAATGTTATGGGATAGTGGCCACTCTTGATCATGTGATCATGGCTGTATAGGTAGCATCGAGGTCGATAACTGATGTCACTGCCAGTTATGAGCGGTTAGTTCAAGGGTGACCTTGGGCTTTGCCCTGAGGTGTGGACCGTAGTTGGGCTAGCTAATTATAGGCTTCTTTCCTGGATTTTGCATTGTGTTCTGGGTTGGCCTTGCGAAACGAAGTTCTAATCCCGGCCTTGTTCATGATCCAGTTTGATTTATAAAGGGCCTTGGAAACATGGCCTTATCATTAGCCCCCAAAGTCAAAAGATATCTCATGCATATGCTTTTGACTTGGAAGTTGTTTACAATCGTTGAATCAATAAATAAAAAAGAAAGCATCTCGGGAAACAAAAAAGAAAGTATCTCGGAACAATATGTCATTCATTCTTATTTCAATCCATAATGTCCATTGATCAGTTAAGTTTGGAATATAAAGAGTTACAATGAGTGTTCTTCTCAAAGAAACTTATTCAGAATTGGACTGCCATTGTTTGTATTTCCTTTTTGGGGTATAACGCCGTTTGGATAAATATTTGGCGCAAGGTTGGCAAAAGAATGCTCACCGCCTCGGGTCATTCTCATCCTTTGGTATGTATTTCGTGATACATGGGGGGTGCCACGCTTCTCTACACTCTAGATATGTGAACATCTGGTGTCGCTTACCATATTGTCTACATGTCGGACACAAATCTACTTTATCCTGAAGAGTGTTAGAGTTTTGTCCAAGGTGGAAACTCATATTTGGTGTTATAAATTGTTGGATGATGGTTTATTTTTGAACATATTTATAATTGTGCGAACGCGGCAATATTAATGAACTACGCAGATTCATTACTTCTACACATGTTATATTGATATCCACGTAGGTTGTATTAATTGGTCACGCATTTTAGTTTTTTTTTATATATAAATAATGAGAAGTCACCGAAGTTAGCCCCCAAGATAAAATAGTAAAATAGCTAGAGTATACCAAAACGTACAAATGGAAAAGAAGATTTTGATATTAAAATTGTAGTAGTACATATCTGGAACCATATTATCCTATAATAAGAGAAAGTTGACTAATCCTAATAGCCTATAACAACCTCCCTATGTTTGTACTCCTTCTGTTCTTACGATTCCCATACTCAGCAAAAAGTCGGGTGTGATGGCATTTTTGAACAACAACAAACGTCACACCATACTTGGAGAACCTAACTGGGAAAGGGTGTATGAAGGCTGGTTACTCTTCGAGGAACCAAACCCGTGGAGGGGGTGGACATTGCCAAAGAAAATGTCCCAACTTACGGGAATCTTCCCTGGCAACCCACCGTAAGCACAAGGTGTGTGCCTTCTTACGACAGCACCAACAAGAAGGTATGCGGGTCTGTATGTCGGTCTTCCCACAAACCTCACAGGTGTCCAAAGGAACACAGTAGGCATCTCGCGAGCTAGAATCTTTGGCATCAGCTTCATCCGAACTACTTTTTTCGAGCTCGGCCCAGTTGATTTCGTCATGGTCGATGGCTTCATTAATAGCCATTCCCCCATTCAACCAGGTCTCCTAATCGAAGATTTTCGTTATCTAGTACCCATTTTAGAGTCTCGGGGTCCCAATATTTGAGTAACCCCTTCTTCTTTTCTGGGGTTACCCTGTTTCGTATTCTGGGATCAGAGGAAGTAGGGTGTAAAGGTGGCAAAGTTGAGTCCCGTGATTCTGTCGCAAGGCCTTTGCCTTTACGAGCTAATCGTTTGAAAGGCATGAAGCAGGAATGTCCGGGATATTAATAAGAAAGAAAGAATGGTGTGAGTTAGAAGTATTTCTTGCATGCTATTTATAGGCAAGGTTCCTTTGCATTGGTAATAGATAGGACACTAACCATTTAATGTCGTCGTATTTCGATTAAATGAGGTGTCGCCTTTTCCTATTTCCTAGACGGTGCCATTAAATTGAGTTGATGGCTAAGTGTATTTTCGAACTTTGACTTGACTGTTTATTAAGCATTATTAGATGTTCTTGGAAAACATAACGTTGCGAGTTTTCATCGTATGTATTAAAAAGAACTGTAAATAATTAGTTACATGAATAAAAACAAAGAGCCGAAATGACAACAAAATAAACACGAAGTGAATTCCATCAAATACTTCGAGATAAAAGGAATTACATCGAGCACAATACACCCTCCTTACATCCTATACATTGAGCTTGGAACTATACATGATTACTCTAGGCTGTGAGGAGGGAAGAGATGACGTTGAGAATCACACGTTGGGCACAAAAAGGCACCAAAACGTGCATCAGAACCATCCCGGGGTGGCCAGCCAAAAAGACACCCGAGGTGAAAGCTCTCTTCACATCCATCACATGTGAACATTTCCGAATAATGTCCTCTCAGCGTAAAACAGGGGCATCGGTTCAGATTAATCGAATCGATCGCGTCCGAAATGGGGCGCTGTGCCATAGTTTCCTTCCTGGGAAAGTTATGCGGGATGTGGACCTGAGTACTTTGGTTATGGGGGGTGATAGTACCGGAATGCCCGATCTTGCATAACATATTAAACGCTTGCTGTACTCGTTTGGCACCCCCTTTAGTAACAAGATTGAAGAAGATCCCCTATTTTTCCTTGTCGTTATGTTGCGGGTTAAGACCACTCATCTTGGACTCGTGTATTTCCTATGAAATGAAAGGTTGGAAATGACATCCTAAGACTATAATGGATGTATATATCCTCATCTCCGGGTACTCCAAAGGGCGCGTGAGGTGGCGTTAATCCAATTAGCTGCCGGTCAAATTGCCAAACGGCTCTAAGCGCAATTCAAGGAAGGGTCATCATTCCTCCTATAGCGACAAGTTAAAAAGCGCCATGTGTTGGCCGACATCAATGGCACTGATGAGACGTGCATACACCGGTTCCACCAAAAGGATACAATATATTCCTTTCCTCGAAATTTGTGTCCAGAAGTCATAGCGCAACTATATAAGGTTTCAGACTTCATGCCACTACTCATTTTACTTTCTTGCGTTCAACTCATCTCGGAGTGATATTCGGATAATCTCGGTACTCATACATCGCCTTAGACCTTTGACCCTGCGCTTAATTTTTTCGAGGTAAGTCTTGCTATACCAATTTGCATCCCGCATATTATAACTTAATTCTCGTAATCATCTAAAACTTAGTTAATGCGGTGCACTAACCCCGTCCCATGTAACTATCGTAAAAACATACCTGACCATCTTTGCATCAAAGTAAACTTATTCCTCTACTATCTTATAACTTAGTGACATGGCCAATTCATCTGGTAGCCCCTAGGTCTTTTCCAAAGAAGCCTCTCCACCCCGGACAACTGAGGTGGTTGACCCTGGTCAGTCTTTAAGTTCCGACCTACCTCCTCTGCGTCATTACGAGGGCGGCAAAGGTCCGATGGTACCTCCTCCTCATGCCCTATGGGGCTAAGTGAGGGAAGCCCATAGTAGTACGAGCTCAGAGGCAGATAGTGAAGCAACGACCTCAGGTCGCTCGAATTCTCAGGAAACAAATGGGGACACAAACCCCGAGGTCACCCAGCCACAGGCCTGGCTAGAGGAAAAGCAGGGGGGACCTGAGCCTTCGCGCAAAAAGATCAGACTAACTGCTGAGACCACATCGGGCAAAGTCCCCAAATAGAAAGAACTTGATCCCATTGTTCCTTGGCCAGGGCACTAATAAGCATAAATTATATACACAATCGATCTAGATTTTATCGTAAAACAACATTAAATATCCTGTATTTTTAATACAAAGTGATTTAAATACACCTATAATCAAGTTACTTCGGTTGTTTGGCTTTTCATTGCAGGAAATGATGAAAAATAGCAAAAATATCCCTTAATGCAAATCAATCTACCCGCAGTGCGGATAGGATGAGCCGCACTGAGTACTTAGCCACATTTCCAACATCAATGCATTGCACAGGAAAAAGTCTGAGCATAGTGCAGATTAATACCCTCCCGCACTGCGGATGAGCCAAGCCGCACTCAACACTTAGCCAATTTCAGAGACTTTAGAGAAGCAGTTTTAACCCGTAGTGCGGATCAGCAATCCGCACTGCTATCCGCATTCAACTAATTCGCAGGAGCTAAATAAGGAAACTTGGAGCCATTGCGGATCAAACAACCCGCAGTGTGGATTGGGTATCCGCACTGGAGCCGCAGAAAAGCCAAATTTACACAGGTTCAACACGGGTTCTATTTTTGGCACTTCATGAACGTGTTTTACAGTCAAACGTGGATAAGGCATCCTGGGAAACAATCCAAATATAGCACCCACTAACTCCACTTTCTAGGCTCTTAATTGGGCATGGTCCCTAGCTATAAAAGAGGGGGTTCATTTTCACATCCATTCTCATCCCCCATTCTTTCATTCTCTCTACACATACACAATACTTAGCAATATATTCTGGAGAAAGGAAAGCTTTCAAGTAAGGAGAAGAAGGGTTTCCGGAGCCAGAAGTCGGCAAGATAGAGGTTTTTGATTTGTCAAAGGGTGTAATTACTTTGTTCATTTTGTTTCTTCTTACTTTGCTAATTTTTGTAATGGATCTCTCCATGAGAGAGTAGTTCTCTCTCTAGGGGTTTAGGTCAATGAATGAACTTGTTTAATTCTATTTTATTCGGTTATTTGTTTTTATTATGATTGTTTTCTGGGATTTGATGTTAATTTCTGTGATTTAATCATTTGTGTTAATTACATAATTAGTACTTGAATTGTAGTATCCCGTTTTGGATTCGAGAGAACCAAAATTGACTGTGATCAATAGGATAGTACCAAATTATGAATGCAAATACCCTAGGTTTAGGTTAAGATTGTAACCAATTTAATCTAAGCCAAAACTATAGAAATTAAGGTTAGGAACTTGGTGAGGAACCTAATCGAGAAGTCAAACCCTAATTAGGACATCTCAATTTGAATCGGGTATTGGTATGATATACTTAATTGCGAAGTACCAATATTTGAGGAGAAGAGAGACTACAAGCGCTCAATGGGTCTAAGTAGCTAGGGTGAGGAACCTAATCGAGAAGTCCGAATTACCTAGGCACATTATTAATTTACGAAAGTAACCCTTAATAACATTTTAGGTTAGAAACCTCGTCAAATCATACATGAATTCAAACAAATACCTAATTAATAGAGTTATCAAGGAATTGTAGACCGAATATCCCTAGATCTTCTCATCTAGAAAGCAAACCAATCTTTCTTTCATTCATTTACTTTTATTGTTTTAAACTCTCTATTCGGGTATTGAACCCAAATTTAGGAATTGTTAGAACAACCTCCCCCCCCCCAATTTACTTTTATTGCACTGTACCTGGATCATTTTTACCAGGCCCTTGTCCCTAAGGAGCATATGGGAGAATTCCCTCGGGATAAGCTCCACTTCGTTGTGCCTAGCCCTGGTGACCATGCCCACGACTCAGAGAAGGGGGTTGCCATTTTCTTGAACCAGATATGGATGAATGGTTATTGTGTTGGGATAAGGAGGCGCACTCCCAGCCCTTGTATGTTTGATACTTCAAGGGCTGCTAAATGGAATAAGTTCGATGACTGGAACCACGCATGGGTGTACCTGAAAAACCTGGGAGATTTTGATTGTTGGCGAGTCCGGACAGAATGGAGACCCCTGAGAAAACCTCCTCCGCTGTCCAAGAAAGCGAAAAAAGACGCCATGGAGTTGGTGTTCTCTCTCTCTCCCTTAGACAAGGTCCGAGTGGACCTTATTACTGCCTTTGTTGAATGTTAGTGTTCCTATATCTGCAGCCCTTTGTCTTGCATCATGCTTATATTTCGCATAGTTACCTCTTTTCCCACCATTATTATAACAGTTTTTGTTTTTACTTTGTGCTTGTAGCGTTTGGAAGCATGCACCCCGCTTATCAATTTACTTCTCTGCTTCCTCTCCCCTTGAATCCGGCGAACAAGGTGTTCGCGGGAGCTATAAAGGAGTCTTCTCGCACGGCGCTTAAGACGCCGTCAATAGCCCCGGGTGCTGTAGTTTCAAAACCTGGAGAGGGTTTAGGAATGTCTTCAGCTCCCCCCGCCCCATAGGTCCAGCGCTGCGGAGAAGGAAAATGGGATCTCTAATGAATCCTCCAAAAAGAGAAAACCTACGAAAGACCCTTTCGGTAAGAAGGCTGCGCAAAAGCGCCCAGTCTCTACCTCCACCTCGGCCCGTACTACTCCTACAGTGGGCGCCAATCCTATCCCGACTTTGACTGTCGCGATACGGACCTCATTTTCCTCCCTTCCCCCATAGGATTATCTCGCGGAGCTGCCCGAAGAGCTCGAGGAGGAATTCCGCAAGCAACTCCAGGCAATCATCCCCGAGCCAGATAAAGGGAAAGGAACGGTGTGGAAAACCCACCTTCCTAAAGAGTATCCTGACAGTTTGGGGGTCTATTTTTTGGATACAGTGACATGCAGTGGAACCTCACCCCTACTAATGAGGAGCGCGCGAGATACGCTTGAGAGGCGTTTCTCGTGACTTCATCCCTAGAGAAGCGTCGGATGGTCGAGAACGACTCTCGAGTCGCTCTTGGCCTGGCGATGCACTATTAGCACCATTATGGTGTTATTATTGAGTCTCTATAGGATAAGCTGGAGAAAGAGACCTTTCCGCTCCATGCCCCAAGCCTGGTGTTCCTGAAGCTACTTCGGTTATTATTGAGAGAGATTTTTACAGAGATCAAATGCTCAATCGGAATCATCTCGCTAACATCAGGCTCGAGGAAATTCGAGCTCTCAAAAGAGAGATGGATAACTTCAAAGGGACTCTCCTAAAACAACAAGCCCCGCTGACTCAGAAAGAAGATGAGTTAGCGAAGGCTCATGCTAAAATCACCAAGATAGGGGAGGAGTTGACCGCCCAAAACGAGGAACTAAGCAAGGTAAAAGAAGACCTTGCCAGTAGGGAGAATGATATATCTCGTCGAGCTCTAGACGAGTTATTGAACAGCAATGTCTTTGCTGAGGCTGCCAGAATTGCCACAGGCAATTTAACAAAGGCAGCTATTTATAAAGAATTAAAAAGGCTGAACAAGATATTGTTAGTTTGTAATAATCTAGAAGTCAATAATATGATAAATTATCACAAAGCTTTGTTCATGAATTGAATGTTTATTTATATATCATTTTGTTGCCTTGAGTATTATTGAATTTATGGATCATTTCGAGTTCATGACTGAAATTGTGAAACTCCATAATATAGATGATATATACTCTTAAAAAGTCACTGACCAAGGTAATTAGCAGGAACACTAATTACCACGATAAGGTTAGTATGTGGATTAAAAGATGGTTAAGTTTTACAAACCACCTGACACGAGATGTCATTTTAATCACATAGATACATGTTTTAGGAACATGGTATTTGACAGACCCCAAATGAAACATTAAATAGAATTGTGTTCGTGTCATTTATGTTTTCATTCAGTGTCACGTTCTACAGTATGAGGTATCTATCGTTCCCACTGAGAAATATGTATGTGTGATTGTTATCCACCGCTGTCCGTAAAAAGCAGTAATAACGGTAGCATTCCCATATGTATAGCTTAGCTGAGGAAGTGATAGTCTACCAAAAGTACTATTTGTCCCTCGTATTTTATACGAGCTATAGCATCACTGGGCCCCTTGATAGAGTAAGATTATCTGCTAGCTATATAATTACAAGAGTAATTATATTTGATAATCTACTCAAGATCAAGAAAATATTCAGCTAGCAAGGATGACACACATCTATCTTGAAACTGATCTGATAGCTATGAGACAGAAGAACAGACAAAAGTAAATAGTTTACTGGATCGTGATATTGTATAGTACAGCATCATCTGTGTAATTAGATAGTCATGATGTGTTGCCAGACGCCACCCATGATTATAGAAGTAAAAATAGTTTTAACTCTATTTACCAACATAACACAGATCCTATTGGGTCACACCATATAGGAGTTACTCGGAGAATCTTATTGTGATTGATTATAAATTGGTTATGATTAATAGTTAGATAGTTATAATTAATTATATGTGTTATAATTAAATTATAAATGTTATGTAAAAATAACAAGCAAAAACATTAGTTAATTTATAAACGTGTGTGACACATTGTATAAAAGTTAACCGGTTAATTTATAAATGTGCAGGACACGTTATATAAATTACCTAAACAAACAACCGCAAGAAATATAATTGTTCAGAATAATTATATGAATATTATTTGTATTCAGGCTGAGAGCATTCGAGTCTTTTCAGATTCGTCCTTATCCGCATGACATGTCATCGATCCTATCCAGATGACACGTCATCGATACCGAAACAAACAATCGCAAAAAATATATATAATTGGTCAGAATAATTATACGAATATTATTTGTATTCGGGCCGAGGGCATTCAGGTCTTTTCAGATTCTTCCTTATCTGCATGACATGTCATCGATCCTATCCAGATGACACGTCATCGATCTTATCCACATGACATGTCATCCTTGTCCATTCAATGGCATATCTTGTAAATAGGCCGAACTTGGAGGGCATTTTGGTCTTTTGGCAACTGATCCTAAACCCTATAAATAGGGGTGGAGGGGTAGAGAGAAAAATTACTGATTCACACGTATCGTTTCATTTAGAATCGAATCAATTTTTCTCTCTTTCTCGGTTTCTCTCCCAAATAGTGTTTTGGTTGAGAAAAGAAAGTTATACATAGTTGACGTATAATCTTGTAGGTTGTTGTGGAGTATATTTACGGGATTGATGAATAGTGTTTTACTAAATTTTGCGTATGTCAGTTTTACTCATTGATAAAACTGAGTAACTGAGAATTCGTGTTTACGGGTTATCATCTTTTCCTCGTGAATAGTGTTTTTGTAGAATTAAACCACTCTTTGGTTTGTCCTGGTGGATAACCGATAGAGGCATTAGACGTTTGATGCTCCAAGACGAGTCATTCCAATTGTGATTTGGAAACAAGGTATAAATATGTTATATTAATCTATTTAATTGGTAAGTAGATTAAAGTTTTAGAAATTAATCATGGAGTAGATCTGTAAAAGGATTAAATTGGGTTTTGATGCCAAAGGAATACTGAAGGTGGACCGCCTTGGAAAGTTTCCTGACATACCCCGTTTAATCCTGAGCTTAAGTTGGCCGTAGAAATTTTTGTTCTACGGTTATTCCGTAACTTAAGCCTAAACGGGTTTTGGTTACCTCGAAACCCAACAGATATATCCCTTCGACCCCCACCGCTGTGGATTCGTGCACATTAAGAGGGAGGATAGCTACCTCTGCGTCTTCCCGGGTTCACTTGGGATAGAAAAAAGGATAGAATGCGGAATGCTAATGGCCAAATCATGAGGCCTTTGGAACATTTCTTCAGTGCCGAACCCGGGAGCATTCCCTACCCATGGAAGGGCGTGTTCAATTGGCCTGCGGACGTGAATGATCCACGTACAGGGTAGAATGAGGAAAAGCTGAATGAGGGGAATTGTTCGGACCATCGAGAGGGGCAACAAGGCGAGGATCATGTCGAGATGAACCCCATGAATCCCGTCGGCCCTCCCCTTTTGCCAAATGACGAGGGTCCTGTTCTGTCGGATGCGGACCCCGAGGTTCGTGTGGAAGGCAATCTCGACAATCCGCCTGCGAACGCGACCTTACCACCAGCTGCCACTGTCGAGGGAGAGCCGATCATGGAGGCCACAGGAACTTCAGGAAATGATATCTCTCCTGCTCATTCTCCAGTGTCGTGAACGAGCTAGGTAAGGTGTATTTATACTAACCTCATTTATCCTTTAGTCAGGTATTGTCATGCCTTAACCTCATTTCCTTATGATTATGCAGGTTTATTGTAGCATCTTTGGCCGGTGAGATCGAGTAGTTTGAAGATTTATAGTTTCTATAGTTGTTGTGAGTTAAATTTACGATTTGACGCCCTCAGGATGTGGGGGTAATAATAAAGGTTGTTGTAATCTTAAAACATAGCCTTCCTGCTATGAAGGTATAACAGTTGGGTTTTGCAAGTTTGCTCCCCGAGATATGGGGAGGTTTGAAAAATTATTGTAAATTTACTACCTTTTTACAGCCATCTTTTTTTTCGTATTCTTATGTTTTTTTGTGATGTGGCTTGTGTCTTTGTATTTGTAAAGGGGGAATACGTCTCCCTTTCCCCTCCCTTCTTTTTGCTTTGATCTTGATGATGTGTCTCCATATTCTTTGCAATGCGAGAGGGCGGTACTAATCTTTGTGTTGCGATGTTCGTTCTGGCACCGCATAGGCTTTCGTCTTTGATGAACCTCATTTTTTTGTATGCGAGGCTCGTTCCATTGCCACATAAGCTTCCGTCATTTACGAACCTTAACTTTCGTTCATATGCGAGGTTTGTTTCATCGCCAGATAGGCTTTTGTCTTTTACGAACCTCATTTTTTTGTTTATATGCAAGGTTCGTTCCGTCGCCACATAGGCTTTCATCTTTTACGAACCTCATTTTTTTGTTTGTATGCAAAGCATAATTGTGTAAGCCATCGATTTCGTTAAACTTTCTCATAATCAAATCATTATAATAATGCAGTACACAACACCTATCTCTTACGGGCTCCCGGGGTTGGGCAGGCATTCCTTCACAAGCCCCGGGATTTTAAACCATTTAAATCAGAAATATGAAAAAACAGTAAAATACAACGAAATGACTATGGACAACGATGCATTTTGATATGGTTTTTAACTAGATGTAGAACTTGCGAAAGTGGATGGCGTTCTAGGGTCGAACGAGGTCGCGTCCTTCCATGTCTTCCAACTCATAGGCGCCCTTTCCTCGGGGGCACACAACCCGATAAGGGCCTTCCCAATTAGGCTCAAGCTTGCTAACATGCTTTTCTGAAGCCTCTACTTTTTTCAGTACTATGTCCCTTAGGGAAAAATCGCGGGGTACAACCTTTTTGTCGAAGGCGTGTTTGATACGCCTTTGGTACTCTGTTGTGCGGACCCGGGCCTGTTCTTGAAGTTTCATTAAAAATTCAAGGTCGGTGGCACGAGATTCATTGTTGTCACCTGGTTCATAGGACAGGACACGAAGAGATGGCTAAATGAGCTTTATCGAAGTGACGAACTCCATCCCATACACTAGGGAGTAGGGACTCTGTTGTGTGGCTTCCTTAGGCGTGGTGAAATATGCCCAGAGTACTTAGTCAAGCATTTCTGGTCAGTTTTTTCGGTTGGTCGTTACTTTTTTCTTTAAGCCGTCTAGTATCGTGTGGTTAGTTACCTCGACAAGCTCGTTACTGGCAGGATGGCTGACATTAGGGAAGTTGTTATGCATGTCGAGGTTGGCTAGGAAGTCCATTGTGATTGCTGCGTTGAACTGTGTCCCATTGTCTGAGATGATGGCGAAGGGTACTCCAAATCTGCAGATAATATTGCGCTATATAAAATTCTTCACGGCGGCTGCTGGATCGCGGACAATGCCTCAGCTTCTACCCATTTGGTGAAGTATTATACCGCCACTATTATCTATCTCTTATTTTGCGAAGCCTTCAGAAAGGGTCCGACTATGTCAATTCCCAAAGGTCGAAGGGCCAGGCCCCCAAGATAGGAACTTGGTCATACAGGGGAATATTGCTGAGCTTACAATGGAATTGATATTTGTCACATTTTTTTACTAGATTGGCCGCGTCTTGTTGCATTGTCGGCCAATAAAAGCCTGCTCAGATGGCGTGCTTGGCCAGAGTCTTAGCACCCTGGTGGCTCCCACATAACCCTTCGTGGATGTCCAGTAAGATCTGTTTGGCGTTATCTTTGGATACACACTTTAGCTATGGTCAGACATACCCTCGCTTATAGAGGTGGTTGTTAAAGATGGAATATAGGGGTGCTATCTTTTTTAATATCGGGCGGCTAGCGGGTCTTTTGGTAGTGCGCCCAAAGTGAGGAATGAAAGCATCGGTGCCATCCATGTGTTCTCGATCTCCATTACCAACACTTCGCGGCCTTCTTCCATTATGCTAGTAGTAGGTACTTCCAATGCTATGACCGGTTTATCCTTGTCAAGGTTTCCCGCTGCCCCGAGTTTGGACAATGTATCGACTTGGCTATTTTGTGTATGCGGGACATGTTGTACTTGAACCTCGTCAAAGCACTCTTTCAAATGTTGAAAATACTAGCGGTATTTATGCAGCTCGTCATCAATCGTGCGACATTCTTCGTTGAGCTGACGCCTTGCCAACTCTGAGTCACTATGTAAGCAAACCTCATGGGCACCTACCTCTTTAGCGAGTCGCAACCCCGCAATCAGGGCTTCGTATTCGGCCGTGTTGTTGGTGACCGGGAATTGAAAGTGCAACGTGTAATTCAACAGTTCATCCCGTGGGCCAAGTAGGGATACCCCCGCGCCAATGCCTTGCAACGAGGAGGCTCCATCTACATACAACTTTCATTGCCGTCCAATTTCAGAAGGCACACCAGAGTATTCGGCTATGAAATCTGCAATGATTTGGGACTTATGTGAATTCTACGGGTGAAAGGAGATGTTGAACTCAGAGAGTTCTAGCGCTCATGCCAACAAGTGTCCAGAAGACTCGAAGTTCGCAAATGCTTTCTTTAAAGGCACTCCAGTGTACACTTTAATGAGGTGAGATCGAAAATATGGTCTTAATTTCCGACCCGCCATGACAAGGGCATACGCGGCTTTCTCAACTTGGGTATACCGTGTTTCGGCATCTCACAAAACATAGGAAACAAAATAAATGAGTTTTCGTCCTTTGCCTTCCTCTCGTACTAATGCGGCGCTCACCGCGTGTCCTATTGTTGCGAGGTAAAGTACCAAAGACTCCCCTAGCGAAGGTCAACTAAGGCAGGGGGGTTGGCGAGGTATTACTTAATCATTTGAAAGGCTGCGGCACATTCATCTATGTTAGTTTGTAATAATCTAGAAGTCAATAATACGATAATTTATCATAAGCTTTGTTCATGAATTGGATGATTAATATAATTTTGTTGCCTTGAGTATTATTGCATTTATGGATCATTTCGAGTTCATTACTGAAATTGTGAAACTCCATAATATAGATGATATATACTCTTAATCTTAAAATATCACTGACCAAGGTAATTAGCAGGAACACTAATTGTCGCTATAAGGTTAGTATGTGGATTAAAAGATGGTTAAGTTTTACAAACCACCTGACACGAGATGTCATTTTAATCACATAGATACATGTTCTAGGAACATGGTATTTGATAGACCCCGAATGAAACATTAAATAGAATTGTGTTCGTGTCATTTATGTTTTCATTCAGTGTCACGTTCTACAGTATGAGGTATTTATTGTTCCCACTGAGAAATATGTATGTGTGATTGTTATCCAACGCTGTTCGTAAAAAGCAGTCATAACGGTAGCATTCTCATATGTATAGCTTAGCTGAGGAAGTAATAGTCTACCAAGAATACTATTTGTCCCTCGTATTTTATACGAGCTATAGCATCACTGGGCCCCTTGATAGAGTAAGATTACCAGCGCGCGGTATGATTACAAGAGTAATCATATTTGATAATTTGCTTAAGATCAAGAAAATATTAAGTTTACAAGGATGACACACATCTACCTTGAAACTAATCTGATAGCTATAAGACAGAAGAACACACATAGGTAAATTGTTTACTGGATCGTGATATTATACTGTACAGCATCATTTGTGTAATTGGATGGTCATGATGTGTTGCTAGACGCCACCCATGATTATAGAAGTTAAAACATTTTTAACTCTATTTACCAACATAACACAGATCCTATTGGGTCACACCATATAGGAGTTAATCAGAGAATCTTATGGTGATTGATTATAAATTGGTTATGATCAATAGCAAAATGGTTATAATTAATTATACGTGTTATAATTAAATTATAAATGTCATGTAAAAATAACAAGCAAAAATATTGGTTAATTTATAAACGTGTGTGACACGTTGTATAAAAGTTAACCGGTTAATTTATAAATGTGCAGGACACATTGTATAACCTGCACATTGTATAAATTACCAAAACAAAAACCGTAAGAAAAATTTATATAATTGTTCAGAATAATTATACGAACATTATTTGTGTTCGAGCCGAGGGCATTCGGGTCCTTTCAGATTCGTCCTTATCGGCATGACATGTCATCGATCCTATCCAGATGACACGTTATCGATCTTATCCACATGACATGTCATCCTTATCCATTCAATGGCATATCTTGTAAATAGGCATATGTTGAGGGGTATTTCGGTCTTTTGCGAACCTCCTCAAAAGCCTATAAATAGAGGGGTGCATGTAGAGAGAAAAATCACTAATTCACTTGTATCGTTTCGTGCAGAATCGAATCGGTATTTTCTCTCTTTCTCGGTTTCTCTCCCAAATAGTGTTTCGGTTGAGAAAAGAAAGTTATACGTAGTTGACGTATAATCTTGTGGGTTGTTGTGGAGTACATTTACGGGATCGATGAATAGTGTTTTATCAAATTTCGCGGTATGTCAGTTTTGCTCATTTGATAAAACTGAGTAACTAAAAATTTGTGTTTACGGGTTTTCGTCTTCTCCCTGTAAATAGTGTTTTTGCATAATTCCACGGTTTACGGTATTTCTGGCAGAAGAAATAAACCACTCTCTGGTTAGTCCTGGTGGATAACCGACAGAGACATCAGACGTCTGATGCTCCGAGACGAGTCGATTCCTTCCGTGATGTAGCTCTACACGCTCGGTCTGCATTCCAACTGTGATTTGGGAACAAGGTATAAATATGTTATATTAATCTATTTAATTGGTAAGTAGATTAAAGTTTTCGAATCAATCATGGAGTAGATATGTAAAAGGATTAAATTGGGTTTTGATGCCAAAGGAATACTGAAGGTGGACCGCCTTGCAAAGTTTCCGGACATACCCCGTTTAATCCTGAGCTTAAGTTGGTTGTAGAAATTTTTGTTCTACGATCATTCCGCACCTTAAGCCTAAACGGGTTTTGGTTACTGCGAAACCCCAAAAGTGGTATCTGAAACCCAACAATATGTCCATTTGAACATCGCGGACCTTCGCATTACTTTAAAAAATGGGAAACATATGTCACCCGATCTTGCTATGAACCTGTTGAGTGAGGCTAATCTACCCGTCAAGGTCTAAAGTTCTTTCAAATTCCTGGGAGGCTTCATGTCCAATATTGCCTGAGACTTGGAAGGGTGGATTTCAATGCCTCGCATAGATACCATGAAACCTAGGAACTTTCCACCTGTAAGGCCAAAAAAACTCTTCTTGGGGTTGTGCTCCATGTCTGCACCCTCCAACGTCGCGAATGCCTCCCTGAAATCTTCAATATGCCCCCTATCGGACATGCTTTTTACAAGCAGGTCATCCACATAGGCTTCCATGTTACGCCCGATATGCTTATCAAAGACCTTATTGACCATGCGTTGGAATGTGGCTCCGGTGATGCGCAGGCCAAAAGGCATCATCTTGTAACAGTACAGTCCGAAGTGCGTTGTGAATGCAGTTTTCTCTTCGTCTTCTTCACACATTCGGATCTGATTGCACCCTGAAAATGCGTCCATGAAACTCAAAAAAGCATGGCCCGAGGTAGAATCCGCCAATTGGTCGATCTTAGGTAGTGAAAACGGATCCATGGGGCATGCTTTGTTCAAGTTCGTGTAATCAATACATATCCTCCAATCCCCATTGGATTTTTTTAACTAGAACAGGGTTAGCTATCCATTTCGGACAGTCCACATTCCGGATTACTCCCGCGTCAAGTAGCTCCTTCACTTCACACTTGACCGCCATCTGCCGCACTTCGCCCATATTGCACTTCTTCTGTCTCACTGGCTTTGCTCCTGGTTTATCTGTAGCTTGTGTTCGGCTATATATCGCAGGATTCCGAGCATGTCGGCAGTGGTCTAGGCGAAAACAGCTTGGTTTTTTCGGAGGAACTCGACCAGCTCCTTTCTGGCCTCTCCTTGAACTGCCTTTTCTGATATTCAACAACTTTCCTTTGCCTACTTCGAACTGCTCTATCTCATATGTCGGCTCTATTTTGGGTTTTGAATTCGGTAGCATCTGTGGGATCTAGCGAGAGCTCAGTATCTGGCGGCATGAAATCTACGTTGAACTTGATTTTTAGATTTCGCGCTGGCGGTTTCACCGCGGGCTCCTTATCCACCTGATGTATTGACCCCTCATGCTGGGAAATGGAGGTGAGGTAACATTCTCGGGCCACCTGTTTTGTCCGCATTCCTCCCCAATGCCCCTGGCTTGTGTGGAACTTTATCTTCAGGTGGAGAGGAGATACGATCGCGCCTATCTGATTTAGAGTTCCGCGTCTGAGTATTGCGTTGTATGTCGAGGGAGCATCCATAACTAAAAAATTGACCAACGTCTCCACGACCCTAGGCCGGGTACCGAAAGCCACCTTAAGGCATATCATGCCTTTGGATCGCAAGGTGTCTCTTGTAAACTAGATCAATGGTGCCACAACTTTGTGGAGGAGCTCGGGTTTTAAGGCCATTTCTCTGAAAACGAATAGATATAAGACATCCGTAGAATTGCCAGTATCAATCATGACTCGTCGAACTCGATGTACACCGATTTTCAAGTTGAGGACTATCAGATCATCATGCGGCCCGATGATATCCCTTTGATCCTTCTTTGAAAAAGAAATTTCCTCCCTGACCCTGGGTCTCTTCTTGCCGAGGGACACATCGGGAACTAATATGGTTGGAAAATGCTTAACCTTGTCACGAGGTAAGCGCCTACGCTCAGTGTTTATGTTACCCCCATTGATCATGTTTATCACAGGGGTTGGGGGTCTCGCGAGCTGATGAGGATCAGTAGCGTCACTGTCCCTATCAAGCCGTTGTTCTCTGGCCTCTTTACGGTAGGGTATCTTTTTCTTGATAGCTCGAATCTTTCTCGCGCGATGTGGAACATTTCATTCCTCTTTCTCACGAATGGGGCGTAGCGGGTGAAATGTGGCCGGTATCGTTAATCGCTCGAGTTGCACTGTTCTTTCTCTTGATCCCTTGGCAACCTTCTCTTGTGATCTTGACCTCGTTGTTTCTCCTTCCGAGGTTTAGAAATTGTCACTCGCCCGCGGGCGAAGCGAGACCTCGACCGCTCTGAGTTGTCGTCGTCTTCTTCTGCCTGGATATGCCCCTCTGCGAAAGTCACAAATTCTCTTAGGGTTTTCACATTTTCACGACACGCGTCATACCTTAGGGTACCCGGACCACCCTTGCAGAGTCTTTTCTTAATTGCAACCATGGCAAATTCTTTGTTCAGATTTTGGATCCTTCTAGATTTTTGTATGAAGCAGTTGACGAACGTCCTGGTTCTTTCCCTGGGTTCTTGTATAATATCGAGCAGCATCTTGCATGTTACCTGAGTAGGTTTGATGACAGTGTACCTTTTTAGGAAGTGTTTTGCGAGGTGCTTAAACTTTTTGATAGATTCACGGGGTAATGCCATGTACCAGTCCCACGCTTCACCCGATAAGCACATAGTAAAGACTCTACACATGATTGGGTCAATGGCTCCCAAAAGGTGGAGCCTTTCTTGAAAGCTGTGCATGAAATTATAGGGGTCCTGTGTATCTCCACTTCCTCGGAAGTTTGGCAAGGTGGCAGGATATTTGAAGTTTGTCATTGACGCTCGGTAGATACGTTCAAAAAGCGGTCCCCTGTTAACTCTAAAAAGTTGATCACGCTCCCTACCTTTGCCAACAGCCATGCCAGCCAATTCCTGGGCGACTCATTTCTTAACCAAATCCTGGATGGTTGCCATATCGATGGTCGTTGGTTTAGCTTGGGGCAAAGTGGGTCTGCAGCGACTCTTGAGAGAAAAGAGGGGAAGGCTTTGGTCAGAGCGTTGGGTGAGAGTCTATCCTCCCCCGGGTGTTGAACTGCCTGTGTCCGAGGTGTTCTCTTCGGTGGCGTAACTTTCTTCTTCGCTTTCCTCAGAGCTGTCTTAACTCCAATGTTTGTCTCCATCATCATCCCCATCGTCACCATCTCCTTCGCCTCCCTCTGCAGTCTGAGTCTTGCGTTCCTCCACATTCTCCGACCGTACTTGATTGAAATCGGGTAGGAGGTTGCGCCCTGACTTCTCCTGTCCCTGTTTGTCGGGGTTGTCACCTTTAGGCTCTCCCTAAGGGACGTAAGTTGTATGGCGACGGAGTTGCATAGGTGGTCTCGAGGTAGAGGGGTAGGGGGTCACTAGCAGGCCTGGCTATGTCGCGAAACCAGCGGGGGGAGTGGTCTAAGGATAGTGGTAAGGATATGTGTACCAAGGCGGGAAGGGGTAAGGTGGGAACCAGAGCGGCGTGTTATCCGGTGGGGGTAGTGACTGACTTGCGCGGTGTGGGCTGTACTCTCACTCTTCTCGATCGGCGAGTGGGATCAACCTCCTCAGAATAGGCCACGAGGTGAGCCATTCCGTCTCTTGGTCGGTCCGTATTCTAGTCGGGAGCGACGACTCCAGGTCCAATGGGAGGATCTCTGTCCCCGGCAAGGGTATCGGCACCCCCTGGCCGAGAAGTGGCACCAGCTTGGGTAGACTCCGGCATCTTTGAGATGAGGTCTGAGAGCCGGTTAAGATAATCTAGATTTTACCGGGGAGGGCAATCATTTTTTGAATTTTTGCTTATCCAAGTTAATCTAGATTTTAATCTGTATCATTTCTTTTATTTTTCTCATTCACTAAAAAAAAATAGGCTTTCGTACCACCTTTCATAGATAACTATCAACTGAGGACCAAAAGTAACTACCACCTGAGGAGCAAGGGATCGGTTTTTGACGCAACTCCTCCAAACGACATTGTTCCTGCACAATCCTCTCTTGACGTGACCAGTATCCCAGCAAAAGTGACATGCATCGAGGCAAAAGCGACTCGCATCGAGGCAGACCTGACCGAGGCTAGAGAAAGGGAAGACCTGGCATGAAAGATACGATGTCAGAACACCCGAGCAAGGAAGACAGGGAAGCAGAGGCTAGAGAAAGGGAAGACCTGACCGACCAGTCTGATGATGACATAGATGTCTTCATGCCAAGGACCTTACGTGAGTTTAAAGTGCCAAGGACATGAGATGTCAGAGGTGCAATCAGGTTACCAAGAATCCCTGGGCAACAACCGAACTTTAATCCAGGAGTCGTCAATATGGTTCAGCAGAACATCTTCAATGGCATGGATCATGAGAATCGGCATGCTCATCTCCAAACTTTTCTCGAATGTATTACAACCATTAAGACTGATGGGGCAACAGATGATTACACCAAACTTGCTTTATTTCCTTTTACTCTTAAGGACAAAGTCAAGAAATGGTTAGGGTCATTACCAAGGGACTCCATTACAAGTTGGAGGGAACTGTCTAAATTGTTTCTAACAAAGTTTTTTCCTCACAAAAGGACTACCAAGGTAAGAAACCAACTTACTAGTTTTAGGCAAAGGTATGATGAACCCCTCAATGAGGCATGGAAAAAGTTTAGGGAATTGCAGTACTCTTATTTTATTTTATTTTTAATTTTAATTTTAATTTTTAATTAAGATTTTAATTTCTAATGGTTGTTAGCTCAAAATTAAAATCCATAATTAATATTTAAAATTCAAATCAAATATATATAATTGTTCTAAACAATTGTACTTCTTACGATTCGGTTTCAGTACGGTTTTATACAACGTATCGGGTACGTTTATAAATAACCGTTATTTATGCTTGTCATCTTATATGACATTTATAATTTAATTATATCACATATAATTAATTATATCTATCTTAATATTAATTATAATCAATTTATAATTAATCAGTAAGATTATTCGATTAGCTCCTATACGGTATGACCCAATAGGATCTGTGTTATGTTGGTAAATAAAAAAAAAACTGTTTTAACTTCTATAATCATAGGAGGCATCTAACATCTGCACTATGACCATCCAATTACACAGATGATGCTGTACTGTACAATACCACGATCCAGTCAACTATTTTACTCGTATTAGTTCTTTCATCTCATAGCTATCAGATCAGTTTCAAAGTAGGTGTGTGTCATCCTTACAAATTTAATCTTTTCTTGATCTTGAGCAGATTATCAAATATAATTACTCTTGTATTATACCGCTAGCAGATAATCTTACTCTACCAAGAGGCCTAGTGATGCTATAGCCCTTATAGAGATACGAGAGACAATAATACTTTTGGTAAATCATCACTACCTTAGCTAAGCTATATATACCGAAGAGCTACCGTTATAACTATGTTTTACTGACAGTGTTAGATAACAATCACACATACACATCTCTTAGTAGGAAAGATGAATACCTCATACTTTAGAATTTAACACTGAATGAAAATATTAATGACACGTACACAATTACATTTGATGTTTCATTTGAGGTCTGTCAAATACTATGTTCTTAGAACATGTATTTATGTGATTAAAATGACATTTTTTGTTAGTGGTATGTAAAACTTGACTATCTTTTAATTCTCATACTAATATTGTAACGGTAAATTAGTGTTCCTGCTAATTAGCTTGGTTTGAGACTTTTAAGAATATATATCATCTATATTATGAAGTTTCACAATTTCAGTTATTGACTCTAGTGAGATAAATGAATGATCCATAAATGCAATAATACTCAAGGCAACAAAATGACAGTTTATTAATGACTCAATTCATGAATAAAGCTTTATGATAATTTATCGTATTATTGACTTCTAAATTATTAGAAACTAACAGTATATGCATTCTCTTGTTGGCATCAATCATTTTTTTTTTGTATTGTATTCTGCATCAATAATTCTAGGGAAGTACTATATTGAGTGCATCAATTACAATTTTGAGAGCTGAGAGAAACTTTTTACTCTGAATACCTATTATATCATTGTACTCTTTCTCCCATATTTATCACAATTAATACAAAAGTTAATAAAGAAGATAATAAATAAAGGAAAGTTTTAAGGAGCATTATCTTTTTACCTTGAGAAAAACAATCTTAATACCAACAATAGTGATTAGTACAAGATTGAACCATTATAGATATGAAAATCAAGATATAATATAGAAAAATATGATAAAATACTAATCACTGTTGCTGGTATTAAGATTTTTTTTAAGGTAAAAAGATAATGCTCCTTAAAACTTTCCTTTATTTAATATCTTTTTTATTAACTTTTGTATTAATTGTGATAGATATGAGAGGAAGAGTATAAGGATATAATAGGTATTCAGAGTAAAAGGTTTCTCTCAACTCTCAAAATTATAATTGATGCACTCAATATATATAGCACTTCCCTTTTTTTCTTTCTATATTATATCTTGATTTTCATATCTATGATGATTTGATTACTATTTTTTTCAGTAAGGTATACTAGATTTCATATAGTTTTTCAGTTCAAATTATTTTATGGAAGAATTTTTTATTATCTTTATTATAATTATGATTTTTAAGTTAATTATAAGGACTATTGTTGTACCACTACAAACAGGAGCTGGTAGTGAGAGAAAAAAAGGCAGTATGTTCCTTTATAAAATTAAAATTTTACAATTTTATTCATTAAATTTTGTATTTTTTTTATATTCTTTAAATTTTGTAAATTTTTATGTTCTTCTATCAAACACCTGCAAGCTTCTCTAAAAATAAATAAATTTAACTCATTTTAAAATAAAATTACAGTACACTAGATTTTTCTACCTCCAATCTTAAATTTAGAATTGTATCTGTTGCTCACAAAAATAATTAATAATAACTTTATATCTATAAAGTTGTATTTATATAAAGAATTAAATTCACATGCTCATCTTTGCAATGGAGTTACTTTTTATAAACTTCTTGCACGTGCAAACTACACATTGACATTGCAAAAGTTTTTTTTATTTGTTTTATTTTATTCGTAAAAATCATTAATATATTTTTTTCAAATTAATAATCGAAAATTCAAGAGAAAGAGGGTCTTTGTCCAAGGGATAAAAGATATTGATTGTGACAACCTTCCTTTCTTAATTATTTTCTTTATTAACTTTTGAAGTAATTGTGAGAGTAACTTTTGTATTAATTGTGATAGATATGAGAAAGAGAGTATAAGGGTATAATAGGTATTAAGTGAGAAAATTTTCTCTTAGCTCTCAAAATTACAATTGATGAGCTCAATATAGCGCTCTCCTATGCAAAATTTTGAAAGTTTTGAGTTTATTTGCTACACGGTCAAGTGGTCAAAGAAATGAACATTTTATGAGTTAATTTATAAGTTGTTTTATATATTCAATTTTTTTTATCGCTTGACTTTGTAGCAAATAAACCCAAAACTTTCAAAATTTTGCATGTATATGCACCACTTATGAAGCACATGGATTTCAATGGTTTGGTTTTGACGTTTGACGTCGATCCGATATACTTTTAAAGTTGTGCTAACCAAACTCTCTTGTTGAGCAAATAAAATCCTAGCTTTGCTCTTTTTTAGTAAGGTATACTAGATTTCATATAGTTTTTTAGTTCAAATTGTTTTGTGGAAGAATTTTTATTATCTTTATTATAATTATGATTTTCCAAGTTAATTATAAGGACTATTGTTGTACCACTACAAACAGGGGACGATAGTGAGAGAAAAAAAGACAGCAAGTTCCTCTATGAAATTAAAATTTTACAATTTTATTCATTAAATTTTGTATTTTTTATATTCTTTAAATATTGTAAATTTTTATGTTCTTCTGTCAAACACCTACAAGCTTCTCTAAAAATAAATAAATTTAGCTCCTTTTAAAATAAAATTACAGTACACTAGATTTTTCTGCCTCCAATCTTAATTTTATAATTGTGTTTGTTGCTCACAAAAATAATTAATAGTAACTTTATATCTATAGAGTTGTATTTATATAGAGAATTAAATTCACATGCTTATCTTTACAATGGAGTTACTTTTTATAAACTACTTGCATGTGCAAACCACACCTTGCAATTGCAAAAGTTTTTATTTTTTTATTTTTTTTATTTTATTCGTATAAATGATGAAAATATTTTTTTGGTATAATTAAATCATCAGAATTGAGGATATAGAAGACAATTCATTAATATATATATTTTCAAATTAATAATAAAAATTTTTAGAGAAAGAAGGTCGTTGTCCAAGGGATAAAAGGTATTAATTGTGACAACATTCCTTTCTTAATTATTTTCTTTATTAACTTTTGTATTAATTGTGAAGTGAGAGAGGAAAATGTGAAGTGAGAGGGAAAAATGATTATTTCTCGAATTTTTGTCAACACACTCTAAAAATAACAAAATTGACACTACTTTATATTATTTCCATATTGTAACAATTCGTTTAAGATCTCACTTACTTATATTTCATCTTAATTAGTACCTTGTTAATACTATTATTTATCGGTTACAACTATTCACTATTTCAAATATACAATCTAAACAATATTTTTACTATTCCGAATAGCACCATTTTCATACTAACCTAAAAAATACTAATTTTTCTCTATTCTTATTTACTATTTTTAATTTTTATTATTCTAGTTATTCTAACTCTTATCCAAACGTACCCTATATGTGTAAAAGTTTACATTTAGTTCAAATTGATCCCGCCACACGTATTACAACACATTTACAAATAAACACAAATTTTGCAAACAGCAAAATTTATTTCTCCCCAGCCCCTCTTCCTTTCTCCCAACCCTGACCCTTTCTTTCTTTCTCGCCAACAAAACTTTTCTCCCCAGCCCCGGCCTTCTCTTCCTCTCCTAGTCCCGAACTAACCCTCTCTTCCTCTCTTCCTCACGCGATTTCACATGTCTCGCCGCCACCTCCAGCCCGACCTCTCTCTTTCTCTCTCACGGACCCCCTACCCGAACCTCCTCTCACTTGTCAGATCGGAAGAGAAACCCTAGATTTGGAAGAGGAAATTTAGAGGCACAACAAAGTCAGATCGTTCGAAGAAGAAACAATCCCTCTGCCTTGCGAACAGGAAATCAAGTTGGCTTCTCAGTTTTTCTCTCTCAAGAAACCCTAGATTGGATTTGTACAAGTAATTTCTTTTGTTGATTTTTTTCTTTTCTTTTTTGCTGAATTGACTGCATGATTAAGTTCAACTCCTTGAAGTATTTTAACTGTACCAAAAATTAGTGGAAGTTTTTCTTTTTTACTAGATATTTGATGTTGTATATATTGAGTTTAATTAGTCAAAACTATAGCTTTATCAAATCTAATCAACGATCTACTTAATTAGGCTTAATTGGTGAATCTGACTTGACGATATTGTGTGAACATAACCAAACATCACTAATACTTGCTAACTTGACGATAATCTGACTTGAATAACATGTCGTGTTCTGTCTATACTTGCTGAGACACTGGTCAATTATTAATTACAATATTGGTTTTGTCAAATAAATAACTGAATAAGATTCTTTAGTTTTTAATTATCATCTGTATAGCACTTGGAGAATGATGAAAAATGGAACTTTTGGAAATTTGTTCAATTGAGATTAACTGTACAGGAGTGAAATTAGAGGTTCAAAGTCATACCTTCCTGCGTGACCTCTTTTTTCTATTAGTAAATGTTAATGTTTATGAATTTAATGAAAATATGTAGTTAATAAAATAATTTCCCATTAAGCATTTATTAAATAAAAAAAGTTTTGAACTATTTTTTCTAAGAGAAGTAATGAACACATTTAGATCCTTTGGAAAAATGTAGAAATTAACAGAGACGGAGAGAGACAGTGTTGAAGTTTACAGTACCGAAGGCCCAAGGCCCAAATTGGCGTTCTAGATTGTTCAAGAAAATAAAAGTCGGTAGTGGTAGGCATTCTAGTGATTTGTAGATTGGTGTATAGTATAAAATCTAGAATATATTCATGAGTACCAAAACCGACATGTGCAAAGTCGGTAGAAATAGAAAGTATTTTCTAGAAAAACCCTAACTGACTTTAGGATCTTATATATATAGATGTAGAGCTTAGCAAAGAGGATCATAGAATCAGATTATAGTGAGGAGTATATAAGAGTTGTAAAATCTCGTGTACTCCATTAAATAAAACAAGCCAAGTTATATAAACTCCTCTCTACTGATATCATCCACAATTCCATTAATAATTTCCAACAGACAGCACATGTGCATAGATGTTCAGTTTACTACTATTGTTTTTAATTTTTCTTTTATGGTAGTCCAGCGAGTAAGTATTATCTATGGATTTAAACTACTGATGTAATGTTGTTTGTTGCCAAGAAGTGGTACTGGTATGGTACCAGCCTTTTTCTGGTAAGGTAAAAGTCCGTATCAGGGGTGCTGGCTGTTGAAAATAAACAGCACCGAAGGCCCAGCCGGTTAATTTCTTCTGGAAGATTCAAGAGCCTTTTTGATAATTCACAATCTAGAAAGATCAACTAATGTTTTGTATCTAGTGATTTCTGGACATTTGTAATGTATAATAGAAGAAGTCCTAACCGACATTACCAAAGTCGGTACTAGAAAAAACTATGAAGTATCTAGAAAGAAGTACCACCGACTTTAGGATAGTATAAATATATGTTAGGACCTATGGCGTAGGGTGAATGATAGAATCAGATAATCAATATAGTGAGGCGTAGTGATAGTCAGAATATATCAAAGATCTTGTGCTCTTGAGTAGAAAAGAAATTATATTATAAACTCCTTTCTATATCCAATACCACAATCCGATTATAATTTCCAACACTGGCATGGTACTGCTCCCTGTCACTGCTACTCATACGGTACCAGTCCGACTAGTTTTTTTTTTTTCTATTTATTAGGCGGTATCAGTACTGCAGACTATCTAGGGTGTTTTGTATTTGTTTACATTTCCTTTCCATTTCAATATAATTTTTGGTGGCTACTGCCAATTTTTTTTTTTTTAAATTTAAAAAAAAAATAGAGTGAGAGAAGCACATGTGCATAAGGAGTTTGAGATTTCTAGGATTTATGTGGGAAAGAAAAGAAATGAGAAAAGAAGAGCAAGAAAGGGTAAAATGGGTAACTCATATATTTAAAATAAGTTTTATTAGAAATATCAATAAATTGGGTAAATTAGTGATTTTTTGAACTTCAGAAGGGTAAATATGGTATTATGAATTTTAGAGAGGGAAATACGTAATTTCAAGGTTTTCAAGGGGGATACATGAAATTCTCCCTTTGTTTTCCTTCAATTCCAGGTTTGTTGTCTTTGTTCATGGTTAATTTTTAATTTCTTCAATTTCTGTTGTTTTTACATAATGTATTCTCCACTTTCAGGATTTTTTTCCTTTTTTATATTTTCCTTAATCTCACTAGATAGTGTGCAACACCAAGAGTAGTGCACAATTTTTTATTTTTTTATATTCTACCAAGTGTTGAGTATGAGTGTATAGTTTAGGCTTGGGAAACTGCAATGCAAATTATAAATATTATGTTTCTTGAATTTTTTGTGAGAATTGTTAAACTTTGTTTAATGACAATACAGATGAGATTTTTTGGTGATGGAGCTCACCAGGTGTCTACACGGCTAGATTAGTATATGATACAATTATGGGAGGAGGGACAATCAAGGATACAAATTATGGTTTCTGGAAATACATACAAGGCACCAGAGACCGTACACAACTTTTGTTTCCTCATGTTTAAAAAGAAAATAATGACTCACAATGTCATGCTAAGGCGCAAGATGTACTACAATTCTACATGTGTACTGTACCTGGACTGCTCGCTCAAAACAACAATCCATCTGCTATTCGAGTGTCACTATGCATTACAGGTTTGGTAAGAGGTAAGTACAATTTTGGGATACAGAATAAGACATGTATTAGGTTCTATACAAGAGATAAGAGACGGTACTCTAAAACAGATGTACTACAGGTACCGGAATTGGAGCTCTAGAGGTCTGGTATTAATTTTGTATACCTACTGGCGCATTGGACGTCATAAAAACGCCAAAATCTGAGGAGAAATGCTTGCTAGCAAACAGGACAGATGAAAAGGCAATGTCAGAAGCAGAACTATGGCTCTGTTATTGTTACCAAGGGTTAAGTGCATGGGAAGGTACAAGACGTTGTATATAGGCAAAGTATGAGTGAGTCAGATAAATCTGGTACAAGAACTGTAATTCGTACTGATGCATGGATGTAAGTTCATTTTTTTTTCTTTTGCTGTAATCGGGTAACCTCTACATAATATGTTCTCTTATAATATCATTTTAAATTAAAATTGTTTTTTGTTCTCTTATAATATGTTCCCATTGCAATGCATGGGCACTTTACCAGTAATTTATATATGCACCTACGCAGGAATTCTTTGTATCGAATATTTGAGACAAAAAATTAGAAACTCTGTTATTTCTTTCAACTTTCACAATGTTCTTTTTTTGAATAAAAAATTACTTCCAGATAGATGTGAACAAATTATTATCAGATATATGTCCAAATTAAAGTTTACTAGACCAGCAATTAGGCGAGATATATATCTCATGTTGGCCACACTATTTTGAACTGGTGAAAAATGTTTATTATTTATTATTTATTTTACTGTGCTTGCCTACGGACTTGGTAACTTAATTTGTATTC
The DNA here is from genome assembly GCA_033356055.1 of Carex pumila. Lineage (NCBI taxonomy): Eukaryota > Viridiplantae > Streptophyta > Magnoliopsida > Poales > Cyperaceae > Carex > Carex pumila. Next base: position 356,580 of record JARJHM010000031.1, read on the forward strand.
CAAAAGAAAGAAAATTGGTCTAAAATTAAAAACGAATATTATTTATGAATAATTAAGCTCAACAAGGACATTGATTACACAAAAAATTAATACGAGCAAAAGAAAATGAAAAATACAAACAAAAGAAATCGAAGCAACATATAGTTTACCATATTTATTCACCCACGTACGTACTAGAAAAAATGCCATCAATTATATATGTATGACATCCATCCCAGTTCAATGTTTACCACGTCCGTACATAAGGAATAGCTTCATAATCACAGATTTAATTAATTAGTCTCTGATATGTGGGAGCAACAAATTGGCATGGTGTTGCACCACCTTCCATGCATCCCGGACATGGAATTCCTCGGTCAGAGTAGCCCCCACTGCGAAGCGGATCACGTAAATTCCTCCTATTACAGCGTGCGTCATGTAAATTTTGCCTGAAGCATTAATCATCTCTAGAAGCCTCTTGTTTATCTCGTTGTTAATACCATTTGCTTCATTACCACCATCTATCTCATCAGATGAATATACCAGGCGGAAGCATACTGTGGCGAAGTACCTGTAATGAACAACGGCCAGTTCATGTAAGATTACGTACCAAACTAGGTTTAAAAAATAATATTACAGTACAAGTGCTACTATGCAACTTCTAAAGTCTCAAAAATTTGTTCTTTTATTCATTGTTTCCTATTGCACACTATGCATGCAGTTACGTACTATATATTCTATTAGGTATTCTAAATGAGGAGAAACCTTATTGGAGCACATTAACAGGATTTAATAGTTGTAAATATGATATTTGTCACTGTATATGTTACCTTGGCACAACGACCTCAAATCTGGTGTCAAGTGAAATGAGCCCTTCGAAAACCTTGGCCATTCTAACGTGTGACCGCAAGAAGTTCCTGAGGTTAGCCACACCATAGCTCCTCAAAACCATCCACAGCTTGAGTGACCTGAATCGCCGGCTGAGCGCAATCTGCCAGTCTTTGTAATCAACCACCTGTTTCGACTCAGTTGCCTTATTTCTCAGATACTCGGGGTTTGTTGAGAGTGCCCGGACAAGTGAGTCCGGGTTCTTCACCCATAAGCAGCAGCAGTCCAATGTGGTGAAGAACCATTTGTGTGCATTGAAGCTGAACGAATCTGCATCTTCTACGCCATCTATAAAATGCCTGAATTCTGGACAGATGCATGCACTTCCAGCATATGCTGCATCAACATGCACCCACATCCCATTCTTTGCTGCTACTTTGCACAGCCCCGGCAAGAGGTCTACTGCAGTAGATGAAGTGGTCCCCACTGTGGCACAGAGAAACAGCGGTACCAAACCTACCACAATGTCAGCCTCCACCTGCTTCATTAACTCCACTGGAGAGAGACCGAAGGAGTCAGATTTGACTGTCTGTACAGCACGGAAGTTTTCCGGGTTGATACCAGCAATCTGTGCCGCCTTTTGGAGAGCGCAATGTGTCTGGTCAGAGCCGTACACTACCAGCTTACCGATCTTGTCACGACCAATCTTGTCCAACATTTTGTCTCTTGCAGCTGTGAGGGTGCAAAGAATGGCTTCACAGGTTGTCCCTTGGAGCACACCACCTCCACCTCCAGCGAAGAGGAAGGATTGAGGCAACTTTAGCATGTTACCCAGCCAATCCATGACAATGCTCTCCAGTTCGGTTGCAGCAGGGGATGACATCCAGTTAAAACCAACAATGTTGAACCCAGTGCTTAGCATCTCACCGAGGAACCCAGCAGTGCTGCCACTGGATGGGAAATACGCAAAGTAGTTTGGGCTCTGCCAATGTGTGATTCCTGGCACAATGTGGCTTTGTATGTCTTTTAGGATAGTTTCGATGGACTCAGGTTGGTTCGGGGCGGATTCAGGTACACATTTGCGCAAGTATCCAGGTTCAACCTGGCTACGAACTGGGTACTTGTCGACTTCACGGTAATAGTCAGCAAGAAAATCAATTATCATGTGCCCTTGCCGCCGGAACTCCTCAGGATCAAGCGGGTTCAAGGGCAATGCAGGATTATTTTCTGTAACATCAGTGTATAGGCTGCCCATTGGTTGAATAATATAAATAATGGAGGTTTTAGGGTTTCTTAACTGAAGATGTGTTTAGACTTAAGATTTGTATTGGAGGAGATGTAGTGATGGGAGAAATGAGGGTGCTGTAAGGAGTATATATAGTGTTACTGGGGCGCGTTTTTCAACTGAAGAAGTTGCCCTGGTGCAGCTGGTGATGCGATGGAGCAAAGCATGTGCATACGTAGTTCTAAAAAAAATAAAAAAAAATGCATAAATTTCTATTGTATGCAAGGCACGCGAATCACGCGCATGGAAAGAGCAATAGAAACATTACATACGCACCTGACTTTACTTGCAAAAATAATGAGATGTGGGGATCGTGACTCGTGAGGACCGAGGGGAAATAAATCTGCCATTTAATTCCGGATTGAGGAGAGACCTTCATATGTCTTGTTGGCATCAATAACTCTAATAGGTCCAATTGGAAAATGGTTGTTAATGATTGCGATTTTGTGTCCCCACTACATTTCGAATTCGTATCTCCTCAGGTTACCTGACTGAATGGAATTGAATCAGACGGTCCGAAAATGGATTAGCACGCATCTCAAAGCACAAATAATCATGCCCCCTCTGTCATCTTGAATCCTGACCGACTGAGAGTAAATCTGAGCCGTACGTCCGTTTCAATTTTGTTGAGTCAGGTACCTCTGGGAGGGATCCCTACTTTCCTGTACCTGGTATGGACTCAAAAGAGGAATTAATTCATACGTGCATGTCAGTCACATTTTTTTTTTTTAAATATCGATAACACTAATATTTCATAATTTTCAAAATATTATACCATTATTTAGAACTGAAATGTCCACTCAATTTTCTACGAAGTTATTTTTTAAGTACGAGATAAAGGAATAGAACATAAATGCACATGCATCCGATTTTCATGAATATAAGTATTTTTATGTAATTTCTGAACGTATATATGAAACTATATGAGTTTGAACTTCCTTAAATGCATACGCTAAAGCATTTTGGATGCATGTGTTTTGATTAGCTCCTCATCTAGATTATTAGAGATTTTTTGATGTTCTAAATAGAAGCATTCAATCAGATTTAATTTACTAATATATATGTTTTTTTCGAAAATTGCCAAAACCATCTCTTCAGGTATCCAAAATCGAAAACATCGTATTATTATTTTAATAACTCAAAATAGGCAGATGAAAACTTATGAAAAGTTGACAACGGTGTTCTAACCAGCAGAACAACAAATGGAAGTTGTTTAATGAAATCCAAAATGGAAGTCGTTATTAAACTTTATTTTGTTCGGTGGTACGGTGATCATGCACTGCATAATTGGATGGTCCCAAAAATAAAATACATGCCCCAAATCTCTAATGCCAAAACATACATTTGTAAAGTTGTATTAAATTCTTTCTATTTAGTGCGTGACAATTGTTATTAACATCTTGTTAAAGTGTGACGAAATATTAACTCGCTTATATATCACATAGTTGAAGCTGATGATGAGAATTCGCCATAAAAAATAAACAAGAAAAGTTGGTAGCTTGGTCTCTATCTTTTTTCTCTTTATATATTAAAATTTGAGATTTAACCATAAAATTCAATTCTTGACCAGTCATTATGAAGGTTTGTCCAGCACTATTTATTGCTATTTATTGACATAATTGATTGCTATTTTGCCAGCTGCTGGCAACATTAATTATTTAGCAGTATATTTCAATTGGCAAGTAATATTTGATCGAACCCGTACTAATGATAGATCGATGTGTAAAAGACAAATATTGTTTTTATTAATTAATTCAAAGTAAGATCGATGTTGCAACAACACAAAAATTATTGTTTATTTCCCACAGTTAGTTAGAGTAGAATATTAGATGACAATGGAACGGAGATAAGACCAAATATAGGAGTAAAATTTGTAAGGAGGGTTAAAGAAGGGAGAAAGAAACAACCAAAAAACCTAATATTATTTCTTTTTATGGTCAACCCAATATTAATTCTTGTCAGTAGAATTTTACTACATGCGAAAAGCATGTATAAAGTTTTAAACATCAAGACAAAATTGTGCTCCATTCAAAAGTTTTACCATATATATAGAGAACTATTTTTTTTTTATTTAATTAGTGGTAATATAATGTTTTCCCTCACACGGTGCATTTTCAAAATTTAAATAATTTTTTTTTATAAATATTAAATAGTTAGTTACTTAGTTTGAATAAAATTATTGTTTATTTCCCACAATTAGTTAGAGTAGAATATTAGATGACAATATGAAACGGAGATAAGACAAAATATATATATATATATATATAGGAGTAAAATTTATAATTAACGAGGCCTTAAGAAGGGAGAAAGAAACAACCAAAAAATCCAATATATTTTTTTTTTTATGGTTACCCAATATTAATTCTTGTCAGTAGAATTTTACAACATGCGAAAAGCATGTATAAAGTTTTAAACATCAAGACAAAAATGTATTCTATTTAAAAGTTTTATCATACAGATAATCTTTTTGATCCAGTAAAAAATATAATACTCTCCGACGTGTAGAAAGTTGTAAATTCAAAATTTAGATAAATTTTTTTTATGTATATTAAATAGTTAGATAGCTTTACTTTCAATCTTTATTAAAAAAAAATTAATATATCTATACGGATATTCATTAATTAATCATCAACCTTTTCTTTCCGTTTTCTTTTCTTTTTCAACTTTTATCATGCATGTTTTAGCAGCTCATGCATGCATCAAATATTTCACAAATTCTACATTATTACACAATTCCACTCTGACCTCACCTTTTCATGAAAATAGAGAAATTAAAAAAAACTTTTTAAGTGGTAAAGTGAAGAAATTGACTGGAAATTTCCGATTCAAGTACACAATTTCATTTGTCACCTCTATTTTAACAAAATAAAAAATAAAAATAAAAAAAAAACGTTTCTTTACTCCCAAGCCACCGAACCATTTCTTTTTTCCTCTCGCTTCTCACTTTTCATAAATCAATAACCAAAAAATATATTTCGCAAGCAGCACATATTATTTTTATATTTCAAGAATTGAAGGTTACCCATAATAATTTTTAAATCAAAATGTCTTAACTTTGGATACTTCCAAAAACCATGATTCATTACATATATATAAATTCTAAATTTTGGAACTGTGTTACCATATATAGAAATATCTGAATAATGCAATACGTTATTAACTTTGTTTCTAAAATATTAAACATGTAAATTAAATATTTACATAGTATATTTTAAGCTAACAATTAAAAATAATTGAGAATCAATTTTGATTTAGTGACAAAAACAAAGTCTATTTTGTGGGAGGTCGTAGATTCAAAACTCGTATGAATTATTTTCTTAGATAATTCAATTGGGAGATTTTATTCCAACATTTACAAATAAATAAATTACATGAAAACAATTTAGTTCTTTATTGTACCAACTTTTTTGGTAATTTTTTATCCAGACGTACAAAAATAGAAATAGTGTCTTATTTCCAACAAATATAGAAAAAAAATCTGATTCATTGAGTTTGATCCAAATATTGAAGGAACTATTAGTTTCATGCAAGGGAAAATTTCAAAAATTTAACTCAAAGAAACCTACATTTTCTTGGATAATTGAATTGGGAGACTTTACCCCAACATTTGCAAATAAATAAATAAATAAATTACATGAAAACAATTTAGTTCTTTAATTATTGTACCAGCTTTTTTGGCAATTTTTTATCCATAGAAATTATTCAATCCAAACGTATAAAAATAGAAAAAGTGTCTCGTTTCCAACAAATATAGAAATATCTGATTCATTGAGTTCGATCCAAATAACTATTAGTTTCATGCAAGAGCAAATTTCAAAAATTTAACTCAAAGAAACCTACATAGATCTACTTATTTGACTAATGATAAACCTTATTTAGCAATTTAACTTGTTTAAATTTTATACATCAAATTTTGATATCTAAATCAACAAGTAGGGACTTGAGATGTAGGGTTGTTGCCTCCAAACAAGAAAGTCTCCACTAGTATCCACCAAGGATTTGAGAAGAGAATCCAAGTTTCCCTTGCTAGAGGTACTACTTAAATTCAAACTCTTAAATCAGTGACTCTACTTCTTCTTCAAGCTAACTATTGGATGAGATTGGTAGAACTTTTTCGCAACACGTGAGAGGATGAAAGAGAGATGGTGGTTGCCCCAAATATCTTAATTAGATGGGGTGGTTTTATACTCAAAAGTTAGGGTTAACTTTATGAGTGATATTTTGGACAAATGGGCCAATAGACAAACTTATGGGTTTAACCCATATGTCAAATAGTTCCAACATTGGCTTATTTACTCTCTTCTATTTATTTATCAATTGTTCACAAATAAAACATCCAATTAATTATAATTGGGTCAATCAATTTAATTTCCTCACGTTATGTTGAGATACAAATTTATATGCCATGTCTTACATGCACATAAATTTATCTAGATTTAAGGTTGTCATCTTCATGACATTTATTTTATAATCATATAAAATAAATTTCTCCAATCAAAACCCTTTCGGTGTGACCCAGTAGGATCTATATCACGTTGGCAATAGAATTAAAACTACTTTTAATTCCATAAATCATAAGTGGTATCTAGCAATATACTTTACGGTTACCCAAATGACACAGATGATATGTCCACTACAGTACCATGATCCTAAAGTAATATTTTCTTGCCTGTGTTTCAATTCACGTGTCACATGATATCATAAATAAATTTAAGGTAAGAGAGTGTCATCTTTGTAAAAAAAAAAATTTTGATTCCAAGTAATCAGTAAATAATGATCAACTTCTTGATCATAATTGCATATGTACTTTATTACTCTATCAAGGGGCCCACATATATCATCACTCACATATAAAATATGAGGGACATTGGTATTATTGATAAATATCTTTTTCTCTGCACGAGAAACCAATATTGAGATATTACCTGTATAGATGCCAGTTACGTCAACTTTGGATAACACCTATAGATACATGAATCTCATGTAGGAAAAATAATCATCACATACCAAATAATTCAAGACACAAACGAAACATTAATGACACTAACACAATCCTTATTTTATTTTTTTTTCGGGTCATGTCCAATCCCCTGATTTCCATCAGGTATTTATGTGATTAAATTGGTAACTACTTACCACATGATCCGCATAACATGAACATCATTTAACTCACATACTAATCTTGTAGTGGTACATAGTGTTCCTTTCTAATTACCAAGATTAGGGACATTTAGAATATTTGTTACTTAATTATTATAGAGTTCCACAGTTCAGGTCCTCAACTTGAACAAACCATAATGTAATTAAACACTTAAGGAATAAATGATTCTTTAATTTCAATTACAAAACATAGAATACAACTATAAATAATTGACTTCTAGATCATAAAACTAACAAATATATGGTTCAGATTCAATTATCCTGATCAATTGATATATATTTTTTTAAACAGTTCCCATCAGCACTGAATTTTTTTAAAAATACCAATGAATTTGGACTATTGAGTTAGATTCATATATTTTGATCGGACTCAGTGAGTCAGATCTTTTTATATTTGTTGGAAACGAGCACTTTTTCTATTTTTTGTACGTTTGAATTTAATAATTTCTATGGATAAAAAATTTCCAATTTTTTTTAAGCTTCCCATTATTATTCGTTACGAATTTGAGAATGTTAATTAAAGCATTAACTAAAGAATTAGACACCAGACAACAATCTAATAAATTCAGATTTTTAAACACACAATTTAGTTATTTTAACACTTACATTTTCAAAACGTGGACCGGGATTAACGTGTTACAAAACTCTGAGAATTGAGAGTGCATGTGGCTCTTGTTCCCATTGCTATATTAATAGAAATGCTGAGCATAATAGATCATTAGCAACGCTTCTTAACACACTACGAGAAAATGAAATAAAAAATGGACTGAATTAGAATTTTTACCCAAAAATTATTGTTCCGTGGTGCTACATGCATTCAATAAGTACTTCCAATTAATGCATCGATCAGCTGACCGCATTAATTTGCCGAGATAATTTAGACAAGAATAAATATTATAAATTCATAATACTGTTTAGAAGCCATCTTCCAATAGTGCAAGTCCATTTATGATTTATTTGGATCGGTAACAAACAATTCTTTAAGTTAAAAGTTGGACTAAAGCAGAAAATATATGTACTAAAATAACAAATAATGTCATCCCACCTCATGTGTTCGAATTTGTATCACGTAAGGTGGGTAGAACTAGGGTGCTCTTAAGTTGCATCAAACTTCTTAATAAACTCAAGTCTAAAATCTTTCAAATTAACTTTAAATGATGAATCTAAATCATTAAAACTCGCTTACCTTACGAGTGATGTGTTTTCATGTCAAAATTTTAAACGTGCAAATTAATTTAGTATAAAGTCAATCAATCAAAATTAGAAGGCTAATAAATTAATTTTAATGCATTCATTTTTTGAACGTTTTTTGACCACTTGCTTAACTTTATACTAAATTAATTCTAATGTTTAAAATTTTCAAATGTAAACGCATCACTCGTAAGGTATGTAAATTTCAATGTTTGGATTCATTATTTAAAGCTAATTTGACCGGATTTAGACTTGAATTTACCAAAAAGACTTAGTGAACTTAAGAACACCCTAGTTCTACTCCACCTAAGGTAACAAAATATTTATATTTGAATCTGAACCGATTAATTAGAATCCACACGACTATTATAGCAGACCTGTATATTTCACTTCTAACTGAACTGGTGCAAATTCTGATCGATTGGCCGTGATCCAAACAGAAATATTATGTTAGCTCAGAGAGGATATGGATTCCATGGATTCAAGTGGGAGGGAGCAATAATGGTTTTATATGGGGGCATGCCAAGATGTTAGTCCTACATGGACTACAATCTCAGATATTACTCATTTTGCTAGACAGTTACCTCCTACTCATAAACATGCTTTGTTACTTGTATTCAGTGCAATTAGTTGGACAATCTGGAAATATAGGAATGAGCTCTGCTTTCAAGGAGGTAAGAGGAAATCTATTTGCCAAATCATTTTACTTATACTCTCTCTTATTCATTATTGGACAAGGGCTGTCAAACCACCGGTTCAGGAAGCAATAGCAATATGGCTGCCACTAACAATGGATGTTCTGCCTTTGGCCAGCTGGCACCCCGATGAAGAAGGGACTGACGAGCACCATCCATCTGATGAAGACCCACGGCACCAGATCGTTCCATATAGGGATGTCTCCATATTTTGAGTTGTTTCAGCTGTTTGAAGCCAATTTTTGTGTTGTTGTTTTACCCCAGCTTCTTGTGTGGCTTAGATATTATTTTGATACTAGCTACATGTGGTTAATTTGTTTTCACAGTTTATGTGTTTTTTGATGGACTTTTTTACTCGGGTTTTTGCAGTTTCCTTTATTAGCTAACTCATTTTGAGACCCGTGATGTAAGTTACTATTTTTGCTTCAATGAAGTGGATATTAGCCTTATTATCAAAAAAAACAATAATGGTGTCTAGCTAGATTCTTTCACATGCACGTGATGATCATGAAGCTTTCCATTGAAAATGCATGTTTGAAACAGTATCTTCAATCATTTTTTTGGTTGTAAATGTCCGTAGGCTAACAGTTTCTTCAATTACTAGCTAGTGAGCCCACACAAAAAACTCGATTCATTATTTGATCGCTCTGGACATGATTGGTGTATGTCACCAACTCGTAACTCAACCAAAGCGTTCATCACATGTATACACGTGGAAAAAAATCTGCCACGATTCTAAAGAATTGTATGAACCTGATTTTTCAAATCCAACCACTTATTTGTTTCGAGATTCATATATGCAACAGCTTTTGAGATTAGTGCATTCTAAAATATTGATGGTTGGATTTCGGGTACCGGATAAAGCTCGTTTCTTCTATTGTCACATCAGTCCATCTAGAAATTTTGTTTTCCTCTCTCTTTTTTTTCATGAGGAAAACACGTTGCTTCTGTTTTGATGATTAATATGGTTTGAAATATGGTCTGAATTCCAATAAAGCTGTGGTCTGACGGAATAGGGCTCCCATTGATGTCTATTGTATATCGAATCTAATATTTTTTTTGTTCTACAATTTTAGAAAATACCTATTTTTTATTAATATCCTAAATAATAATAATAATGTCAAATATGCCCTCGATTTTTTTTTTTAAATGCATGCCCTGACCGCCCCCCTTGAAATGGTTAGGACATTTTTTTTTAAAAGAATTGAGGGCATATTTGATATTATATATTATTATTATTTAGAGTATTAATAAAAAAATGCGGAGAAAATAAAACTGTAGTTTCTATTTTCAAAAGAATATCAATGTTATACCTAAAATGTAATACATGAATTTAGAGATGTAATGCATTCATATGCCAAAAAAATAACACTAAACTCCAGACATTTCACTACTACAAAAAAAAATCAATTGTTATCAGTTGCAATTGCATTCCACCATCTGGTGCCGAACTGATGCTTATCGCCCAGATAGAAAATGTGTACCCATGCACCATCGGTACGAGCCGATGGCGTTAAGCTCCAACGCGATTAGTTATAAATTAGGGACCGACAGAAATATTAGTTTTTCAGCCGTTAAATATACCGTTAAAATAGAAAGAGATGCTCATTTTAATAAGTTTATCTGTAAAAAGTAGTTATAAAGATGACATTTTAGTACACATGACTTGTGTGGAGGAAGAAATGCTCACCAAAAGTACTATCGTCCCTCGTATTATTATACGAGTGATAGTAACACTGGGCCCCTTAATAGGAGTAGGATTATACATATACGGTATGATTAATAGAGATTAATCATATAAAATAATCTACTCAAAGATCAAGAAAATATTATGTTTGCAGGGATGACACATACCTATCCTAAACCTGATATGTTGTTATGAGACGAAATAATTAACACAAGTAAATTAATAAGTTTACTGCAGGATTGTATATTGTACTGGATAATATCATCTGTGTAATTGGGGGTCATAGTGCACTGCCAAGTACCAACTATAATCTATAGAAATTAAAATAGCTTTTAATTATATTGCCAACATAACACAGATCCTATCGAGTCATACCATATAGGAACCGGATCAGAGAATCTTATTATTAATTATAAACAGTTATAATTAATAAATAAGATGGCAAAATATCAATTATAAATGTTATAATCAATATAGAAATATCATAGAGATGATAAGCTTAAACAAATTAAAATTACAAGCGTGTTTGACACGTTATGTAAAAGTTATCACAACCGCAACCAAAAAGGAATATAATTGTTCAGAACAATTATATATATGGATTGGTATATTTGGGCCTTAATTACATTTAGAATATAATTAAGAAAGCCCAAAAGCCCAGGACCATTACTATTCAATCTAGGCCTTGTACTATTCATTTTGGGCCTTTTGGGACCGAGGAGTATTTTGGTAATTAACCAAAACTGCCATACTATTCATAACCGACCTTAACACCTATAAATAATGGTGGAGGGTTGAGTTCAAGGCATACCATTTCCATTCGAAAGTCAGAAAGACTGTTCGATCGTCTAACAGTCAGGTTTCTTTTTTTTGATCCTTTTTCCTCTCAAATAGTGTTTGTGTTAGGAAAGAAATATATACGTATAGACGTATATATTTCTAAGAGTTGTGAGTGGTTGTAATCTTGCATAGTCAGCGGTAACTCTATTTTTACACATAAGTTGTGAATCAGAGTATCTGCAAAGCGCGAGTCAACTTGTTTAGCTAAGTGCTGCGAATATAGTATTTTTGGCAGGAGAAATACTTGCTCTCTAATCATTCCTAGTGTACTACTGATAGAGGTACTAGACATCTGGTGCTCTTATCCAACCAGCAGCAACAGCGAGGCAAGACCAACGACAGTTCCAATTCGAATTTGGAACCAAGGTATAATGCTATATTAATTTATTTAATTAATTAAATAAATTTAGTTTTAAAAATTAATTATGAAGATAGATCCACGATTTAAGTTAGACGTAAAATTTTTATTTTTCGGTCTTTTTTGCACTTAAGCCAGTACAAGAGTAGCATCAAAATCCAACAGTTCAAGCATCTCCAAGAACAAATATGGAGATGGTTGAGGTCAAGTACTTGAGGTTTGATTCCATGATGTGGCGAGTGATGCAACATCTGATGCTTGGTACAGGAGAATTGGAAAATTTTAGGAACTATTATGTAACAAGTGGTTACTACGATCATCCATATAATACGTATGACGAAAGAACAGAAAATTATAGTGCATGGGATTGGGGAGCTGTACAGTTCGAATGTGCAGGACTTGACACTGTACATGTCAAGAAGAGCTTGTTGTTATATTTGATAGTTATAGATATGTTTAGGATCTAATTAATATATTTTGTATGAATTACACATGTTGCATGTACATGTATTTAATTTGTACATGGATCAATGTTGTATTTTGTGTATTCATGCATGAATATATGTTGCATGCATGAACATTAAATATTTTCAACCTATATATATATATATATATATAGAGAGAGAGAGAGAGAGTGACTAATGTGCATTCGAATGTATATGAGCCGAAATACATACGGTCCAAATTCGACTTTTCAAAATCTAAACGGTCGATCTGAACCATTCATCTTGTTCTCCATATTAATATGTGCTTGGAGACCAAATTTTATATTTTTCAGAATAATTTTACTATTTATTAAATATTTTACAAATTTGTTGATCCAACAGTGGCTTAACAAAACAGTAAAATCAGCAGCCACCGTTCGATCAACAATTTTATAAAATACTTAATAAATAGTAAAAAAATTTAGAAAAATATAAAATTTGGTCTCCAAGCACATATTAATATAGAGAACAAGATGAATGGTTCGGATCGACCGTTTGGATTTTGAAAAGTCAAATTTGAACCGTATATATTTCGGCACATATACATTCGAATGCACATTAGTCTCTCTCTCTCTCTCTCTCTCTGTCTATATATATATATATATAGGATTTGGCTATGGTGCTATGGGTTACATAGATACGGTACTACGGCTCAATATTCGAGTTTTTAAAATTCTAACGGTCGATCCGAACCATTCATCTTGTTCTCTATATTAATATGTGTTTGGAGACCAAATTTTAAATTTTTTTTTAAAAAATTTACTATTTGTTTAGATTTATTGAAAATCATTATTTTTCAGACAAATCTGGACCATAAAAAACAGCGATATTCAATAAAATATAAAATTTGGTCTCCAAACACATTAATATGGAGAACAAGATGAACGGTTTGGATCGCCTGTTAGGATTTTAAAAACTCGAATATTGAGCTGTAGCACTGTAGCCCTCTATGCAACTGTTTGCACAGAATATATGCTACAAAGTTTCAGTATAGCAAGCTATACCTTTTAAACCTTTGTTACACTCTGTCAAATCAAATAGCAAGTGAACTATCCTATCGATGAGTATGCTAAGGTATCGATCCAAGGGAACGGAAGAAAAAGACCGGACTTATCCTAAAATTACTTAAGATTCTAGAAGTGAGAGAGATTGATTTGGTTTGATTCTAACAATTCTACTGAATTATGACAAGTTTTAAAAGACAATAAAAAGAATTAAAGTTGTTTTCAATTAATAAAAAGGCGTTTCCAGGGTTCATATTTCATTTTTGTTTAGTCCCGAGGCATACGGCCCGTCGGGTTTCCCATACGGTCCGTATGGAACCCCGAGTTAATGCAGCAGCTATTGTTTTCTGTGTTGGTGCTAATGTTTAGGGTTTCTATCGACCAGATCTAGATGCCTAACCTCAACTTTCACATTTTGGCTTAGCACCCGATTACCGGACTCAAATACTTCCCTCTTAGATGCGTTAAACCTCAATTTTTGCATTTTGGCCTAATTTATCTAAGTTACTTGTTGCTTTACTAAAAGTATCCAAGGACTTTCGCCTCAAGGAAAGTTTCGTCTTTCGGGTACTCCTTGGTTTCACCTTACTTCATATACTTTATTCGGTTGGATTAAATGTCATAGACTTGGTTCCTAACACATAGATATGTGCATTCATCTAGAGGGATGATTAATCAATTCAAGCAAGCACAAATAAAGCAATCGAAATACTACTCAACAAAGTAAAAACAAAGCATTCAACACAAAATCCAAGTAGCATGCAACAAAACCAAACTAGAAACTACATCTTACCCCTAGAAACAAAGCAAATTAGCTACTCATGTTCATAAGATAACACAAATAACAGGAAATAAAAGAGTTCATGACAAAACAGTGGAAGATCCGAAGATCCGTTGCAAACTCGCGTTTTTCACTTCTCTTCCTCTTTTCCTCCTCTTGTCTTTTGCTCCAAGAAAGGTTGTCCAAGTCCCAGTGGTGAATCCCCTTTTTTTTGGTAAGGAATATCTCCTTTAATGCCCCCAGATCGCCTCCAGAGGTTTCCTTTTCGGCCTCCTTAAATTAAGCTGATTTCATATTCCAGCTGGATTTTCCCATTTAGCGTCCTACTGCCCGTAGGGAACCCCATACAGGCCGTATGCCTGTGTTTTGTCTTGGAGATTTGATGTCTCTGCTGTGGAACCTTCTGTGTGGTGGGGCAGATCCTGTATGGCCCACACGGTATGTCATACGGGCCGTATAAAAAGTAGTCAGAACCAATTTTTCGCCATTTTTCCTGCAAAATACCAAACAAAGCATAGCAGTACCATATTTCATCGAAATACAAGTATAAAGTCCACATTTATAGGCTTTAAAACACAGGTTTTAGTGCGAATTAGAGCTGTAAACTAGACATAATATAGAGATATCAAATCCCCCAAGCTTGAACTTTGTTTGTCCTCAAGCAAAAATTCTAACTTAGGTGTGGTTTGGTCGTTGGACTTATCTAAATGCAAGTTAATCTACTAAGAGGAAAATTTGCATAGTCTTGCGTTCGTTAGAAACCTATTAGAGTCGTTTTGGATAGTGATTTGGTCTCCTTTGGTCAATTTTAATTCACCCCACAATTCAATCAATCAAAACCCCACATTCAAGAATGTATTGCTATTTGTAAGAACCAAGTAATCAAACGCATCAATAGCTCATTTTTCTACCAAGTTTATGCCCTCATTTGTGGTGATTTGTTTCCCTTTGATACCCCCCCCCCCAAGCTTGGAACAAGCTTAGGTCAGAAAGTCGCGGACTACATGTGTTGATATGTGCAAAAGATTTTATTTATTTTTAGGAGACGAGCTCAAAGGCGCCCTAATGGACTTATTGCCAGTACTCTTATTTTCTCCATCTTTTTTTTTATTTTTTTTATTTTTTTATTTTTTTATTTTTTTTTTTATTATTATATTTTTTTTATTTGTTTGCACATATCATGAATACACATATCCAATGGTATTCTCTCATACCAATGAATATCCCAACCTTTCTATTGTTTTCAAATCCTATTTCTCCATTTAACAAGGCACAGTTCGGTTTCAAATGCTTTCTTAGTACAATTCAATTCTCAATTCTACAAAGTCCCAAAACAAACAATCATATACAGTTCTTTCAATCAAATGAGTGGTTATTTCCAATTTCACAAATTCAACCATTTCACAACCAAAATTTCTCAATTTGGTCCCTAATTCATGCAATTCTTACAAATTAGTCCTCAAAACATGCAAACACAAAAACAAAAAGAACAAAACTACATGCAACTAAACAAAACAACTAATCACCCCCCCAAGCTTAGTCTGAGCATTGTCCTCAATGCTTCAAGACATGCAAGTAAGTAAACTAAGATAAAAAGATAAAAGCTGGGGTAGTGAAAACAAACCTGATCAGTAGTGATAGGAGGGGTCGAAGTGCCAGTCGCGAAACTGGTCCTCGATGTCACCAAGGCGCTCAGCATAGTCAAACATGTGTCCACTGAGCTCATCCAAGCGCTCGCTATGAAGGGCGGTGTCCTCCTGGATGGCCTTGATGTGACGGCCCTGCTCTAGCTGAGTGTCCCTACTGTCCGCCATGAGGGAGTAAAGATCCCTAAGAGATGGATCTGCTGGGTGTGGGCGTGCAGACTGTGACGGAGGTGGCTGTGTGGAGGAGCAGGGGGCGTCAGAGGCCGGTGGTGGAGGAGCTGTGATCAACCAGGTGGATGGGTCATGTGGTGAGATGGATGGGCCAAATGGTAACCTGCGGGAGGCACCATTCTCAAAACGCCAATCATATAGGTCCTTGTGACCTGCTGGGCCACGGGAGATAGAGATGAATAGGCCCTAGCGGTAGCTGTCAGCATCCATAATGGTGGGACCGGTGCATGGCTCTCTACCCGGTATTGCTCCCAATCCAAGCTTTTGCTTGATGAGCTCAACATAGGCCCCGATTTTGATTTTGCTACCACTCTTCTTGTTTTCACGCTGCTGGATCCAGTGTTCTCAAGATAGCACTGTATTGCTCAGTCAATTTGACCGTCTCATGCCCCCCCAAGTTTCGTTTGTTGGATAGGATATCCTTGATAAACTTAGCATATGTTGGCATTGTTAGTTTGTAATAATCTAGAAGTCAATAATACGATAATTTATCATAAAGCTTTGTTCATGAATTGGATGATTAATATCATTTTGTTGCCTTGAGTATTATTGCATTTATGGATCATTTCGAGTTCATGACTGAAATTGTGAAACTCCATAATATAGATGATATATACTCTTAAAAAGTCACTGACCAAGGTAATTAGCAGGAACACTAATTACCGCGATAAGGTTAGTATGTGGATTAAAAGATGGTTAAGTTTTACAAACCACCTGACACGAGATGTCATTTTAATCACATAGATACATGTTCTAGGAACATGGTATTTGACAGACCCCGAATGAAACATTAAATAGAATTGTGTTCGTGTCATTAATGTTTTCATTCAGTGTCAGGTTCTACAGTATGAGGTATTTATCGTTCCCACTGAGAAATATGTATGTGTGATTGTTATCTAACGCTGTCCGTAAAAAGCAGTCATAACGGTAGCTTTTCCATATGTATAGCTTAGCTGAGGAAGTGATAGTTTACCAAGAATACTATTTGTCCCTCATATTTTATACGAGCTATAGCATCACTGGGCCCCTTGATAGAGTAAGATTATCTGCTAGAAGTATAATTACAAGAGTAATTATATTTGATAATCTGCTCAAGATCAAGAAAAGATTTAGTTAGCAAGGATAACACACATCTACCTTGAAACTAATCTGATAGCTATGAGACAGAAGAACAGACACAAGTAAATTGTTTACTGGATCGTGATATTGTACAGTACAGCATCATCTGTATAATTGGATGGTCATGATGTGTTGCCAGATGCTGCTCATGATTATAAAAGTTAAAATAGTTTTAACTCTATTTACCAACATAACACAGATCCTATTGGGTCACACCATATAGGAGTTAATCGGAGAATCTTATTGTGATTGATTATAAATTGGTTATGATCAATAGTAAGATGGTTATAATTAATTATACGTGTTATAATTAAATTATAAATGTTATGTAAAAATAACAAGCAAAAACATTGGTTAGTTTATAAACGTGTGTGACACGTTGTATAAAAGTTAACCGGTTAATTTATAAATGTGCAGGACACGTTGTATAAATTAGCGAAACAACAAACCGCAAAAAAAATATATATATAATTGTTCAGAATAATTATACGAATATTATTTGTGTTCGGGCCAAGGGCATTCGAGTCTTTTCAGATTCGTCCTTATCCACATGACATGTCATCGATCCTATCCAGATGACACGTCATCGATACCGAAACAAACAACCGCAGAAAAAATATATATAATTGTTCAGAATAATTATATGAACATTATTTGTGTTCGGGCCGAGGGCATTCGAGTCTTTTCAGATTCATGCTTATCCGCATGACGTGTCATCGATCCTATCCAGATGACACGTCATCAATCTTATCCACATGTCATTCTTATCCATTCAATGGCATATCTTGTAAATAGGCATATGTTGAGGGGTATTTCGGTTTTTTGCGAACCTCCTCAAAAACCTATAAATAGAGGGGTGCATGTAGAGAGAAAAATCACTAATTCACACATATCGTTTCGTGTAGAATCGAATCGGTATTTTATCTCTTTCTCGGTTTCTCTCCCAAATAGTATTTCGGTTGAGAAAAGAAAGTTATACGTAGTTGACGTATAATCTTGCGGGTTGTTGTGGAGTATATTTACGAGATCGATGAATAGTGTTTTACCAAATTTTGCGGTATGTCAGTTTTGCATATTGATGAAACTGAGCAATCGAAAATTCATGTTTACGGGTTTTCGTCTTTTCCCCGTGAATAGTGTTTTTGCAGAATTCCGCGGTTTACGGTATTTCTGGCAGAAGAAATAAACCGCTCTCCGGTTAGTCCTGGTGGATAACCGATAGAGGCATCAGACGTCTGATGCTCCGCTCCGAGTCGATTCCTTCCCTGGTGAGGCTCTACTCGCTCGGTCTGCATTCCAACTGTGATTTGGAAACAAGGTATAAATATGTTATATTAATCTATTTAATTTGTAAGTAGATGAAAGTTTTAGAAATCAATCATGAAGTAGATCTGTAAAAGGATTAAATTGGGTTTTGATGCCAAAGGAATACTGAAGGTGGACCGCCTTAGAAAATTTCCTGACATACCCTGTTTAATCCTGAGCTTAAGTTAGATGTAAAATTTTGTTTCACTCTTTCCGCACCTTAAGCCTAAAGGGTTTCGGTTAGCACCGGTAAACCCCAACAGGCATTTGGGTCAATGCCTCGGTGAATGGAATGGTAATGTGTAATTGCTTCATAACTTCGATAAACTTAAAGAACTATTCATTGAGTCGGGTTTCAGCTAATCTCTGTGGGAATGGAACTGGTGGCCGGTAGGGTGGTGGTTTCTCTGTCACCTTCTTTTTCTGTCGGTCAGCTTCATTCTGTACGGGCCGTACGGGATCTGTACGGACCGTATGGTTTATCTCTTCATTCACAACTTCAATCGAATCAGGCTCTGACTGTTATGAAATCACAGGGGGGCGATACGGGCCGTATGGGATTCGTACGGGCCATATGGTCGGCTTCTGGCTCGACAGGCATGGCTGGTCCTTGGTACTGTGTCCCACTTCGCAGTGTCACCGTTTTGGCCTCCTCCCTAGGGTTCTCTGGTTGGCCTGGTAGCATCCCAGGTTATGGTGGTGCGGTTTGGCTCCCATTTTGAGGTTTGTTTCGGGCGGCCAAATTAGCCAATTGAGCACTGATTACTTGCATCTGCTCGAAGAGCATTTGATTCATCTTCCCTTACTCATACATAAAATTTTCCACTGCAGGGGTAGCATAGGGCTTAGATGGTCCAGAGTATGGTGCACGGTTGTTCGAGTTATTGAATGCAGCATTGTTGTAGAAGTTGCGGTTGTTGTTGTTACTAGAAGGGTTGTTGAAGTGTGTGGGATTGTTTTGCTTCCACCTCCAATTCTGTTGTTCAATCGGGTCCTTGGAATAGGTTCGACTGAAAGGAGGTTTTGGAAAGTAAGATGGCTCATTGTTGAGAGAATTTACTTGCTCGGGCTCTTCATCTCTTTGCGCAAGCGGGCAATTCTCATATTCGTGTGCCTCGTCTCCACACATAACACACGGTTGTGGTTTCTGATTACCGACCGCTTTGACACTCATCTTGTCAAAAGCCCTCTGCATGGCATCCATCTTGGCGGTGAGAGCAGTGATCTGATCGACCTCTAATCGGCCTCCTCCAGTCACTCGAGTGTTCCCTCGGCCGAACCATTGTTGGTTGTTTGTCATATTGTCGATTAAGTTCATTGCCTCGGTAGCCTCTCGATCCATGAGAGCTCCACCTGCAACTGCATCTACAGAAGTACGAGTGGTATCAGTTAAACCGGCATAAAAAGATTGAACAAGTAACCATTCGGGAATACCATGATGTGGACAAGAGTATTGCAATTCCCTAAACCTTTTCCAGGCCTCATTCAGTGGTTCATCAGGCCTTTGTCTGAAACTGGTTAGTTGGGTCCTAACATTGGCAGTTCTCTTATGGGGGAAAAATCTGGTCAAAAACAGTTTGGACAAATCCCTCCAAGTGGTAATTGAATCCATAGGTAATGACCCTAACCATTTCTTGGCTTTATCCCTAAGAGTAAAAGGAAATAAAGCAAGCCTAATGTAATCAGCTGTTGCTCCATTAATTTTAATTGTGGCACAACACTCAAGAAAAGTTTGAACATGGGCATGCGGATCCTCATGATCCATGCCATGGAATATGTTTTGCTAGACGATGTTGACAACACCCGGATTGAAGTTGGGTTGGTTGCCGACAACCCTTGGAAGTCGGATTGCTCCTCTAACATCTCCTGCTCTTGGGACATTGAACTCTCGCAACGTCCTTGGCGCATAATCTTCTCCATCATCATCAAAGAATTGATCCTCTACTGGTTGTTCAATGATGGGTGGATCAATGATGGGGGATCAACTCCGCCGTTATTCATTACGCCTTGTTTTGGGTCTGTCTGTCCTCTGTTGTCAGCTTGTACGGGCCATATGGATTTCGTACGGGCCGTACGAAGAGGTGACAGATGTGTTGGTGCTGGAACGAATGTGCTGAAAGTTTGCCCCTTGCTTCTGAGCTGGTAGTGGTTCTTGGGCTGTAACTTTTCCAGTATGTTCCTATAAAGATGGAAAGAAAAACTAAAAATTAAAATCTAGAATTAAGCAAAAATAAGAAAAAGTCCAGAATTTTCGTTGCCGTCCCCGGCAACGGTGCCAAAAACTTGTTCGCACAGAATATATGCTACAAAGTTTCAGTATAGCAAGCTATACCTTTTAAACCTTTGTTACACTATGTCAAATCAGATAGCAAGTGAACTATCATATCGATGAGTATGCTAAGGTATCGATCCAAGGGAACGAAAGAAAAAGACCGGACTTATCCTAAAATTACTTGAGATTCTAGAAGTGAGAGAGATTGATTTGGTTTGATTCTAACAATTATACTGAATTATGACAAGTTTTAAAAGACAATAAAAAGAATTAAAGTTGTTTTCAATTAATAAAAAGGCGTTTTCAGGGTTCATATTTCATTTTTGTTTAGTCCCGAGGCATACGGTCCGTATGGAACCCCGAGTTAATGCAGCAGCTATTGTTTTCTGTGTTGGTGCTAATGTTTAGGGTTTCTATCGACCAGATCTAGATGCCTAACCTCAACTTTCACATTTTGGCTTAGCACCCGATTACCGGACTCAAATACTTCCCTCTTAGATGCGTTAAACCTCAATTTTTGCATTTTGGCCTAATTTATCTAAGTTACTTGTTGCTTTACTAAAAGTATCCAAGGACTTTTGCCTCAAGGAAAGTTTCGTCTTTCGGGTACTCCTTGGTTTCACCTTACTTCATATACTTTATTCGGTTGGATTAAATGTCATAGACTTGGTTCCTAACACATAGATATGTGCATTCATCTAGAGGGATGATTAATCAATTCAAGCAAGCACAAATAAAGCAATCGAAATACTACTCAACAAAGTAAAAACAAAGCATTCAACACAAAATCCAAGTAGCATGCAACAAAACCAAACTAGAAACTACATCTTACCCCTAGAAACAAAGCAAATTAGCTACTCATGTTCATAAGATAACACAAATAACAGGAAATAAAAGAGTTCATGACAAAACAGTGGAAGATCCGAAGATCCGTTGCAAACTCGCGTTTTTCACTTCTCTTCCTCTTTTCCTCCTCTTGTCTTTTGCTCCAAGAAAGGTTGTCCAAGTCCCAGTGGTGAATCCCCTTTTTTTTGGTAAGGAATATCTCCTTTAATGCCCCCAGATCGCCTCCAGAGGTTTCCTTTTCGGCCTCCTTAAATTAAGCTGATTTCATATTCCAGCTGGATTTTCCCATTTAGCGTCCTACTGCCCGTAGGGAACCCCATACAGGCCGTATGCCTGTGTTTTGTCTTGGAGATTTGATGTCTCTGCTGTGGAACCTTCTGTGTGGTGGGGCAGATCCTGTATGGCCCACACGGTATGTCATACGGGCCGTATAAAAAGTAGTCAGAACCAATTTTTCGCCATTTTTCCTGCAAAATACCAAACAAAGCATAGCAGTACCACATTTCATCGAAATATAAGTATAAAGTCCACATTTATAGGCTTTAAAACACAGGTTTTAGTGCGAATTAGGGCTGTAAACTAGACATAATATGGAGATATCAGCAACCCATAACACCGTAACCAAATCCTATATATATGAGTAAGGCTACCCTACTTTGCAAAGTAAAAGCCCCTCTGTGCTTTGTGTTTTGGTTCCTTGGATCTCCTTCAAGATTCGTGTAAACTCAGATTGAAATTATAGCAATTAATGTTGAATGATGAATCTGAATTAATTACATGCATTTGTGCATGCAATGTGTGTTATTATTGTTCTTTTAATGATTACAACACAAAAGATATTAATTAGGAGCAAGTTAATATTTAGTTAATTGTCTATTGAATTCGTATATCATGTACATAATATTAAATAATTATCGTGGAGAGTTCCAATGCCTCATCTTTTTCATACCTCATCATACCGCATATTTTATATCTTTGTTTTCAAAGTCCAAATTGTCAATCCGAACCGTTCAACATAATATTTATACCAAGATATGCATGGAGATGAAATTTTATATTTTTTCGAAATTTTTTACTAAATTTTAAGATAGGTAAAAAATCATTGTTTTTTAACCGTTCAAAAAACAGTGATTTTCTACCCATCTTAAAAAATAGTAAAAAAATTCCAAAAACTATAAAATTTCATCCCTAACCACATGTTAGTATATATATCATGTTGAACGGTTCGAATCGATAATTTGGACTTTAAAAACAAAGAAATAAAATATGAGGTATGATGAGGTATGAAAGACATGAGACATTGGAACCCTCCTCATAATTATCTCATTATTTATAATTGCACCATATATTATATATCTCTTAATTAACTTAATAATTAACACAATACACATAGCTATCAGTACTTGAATACATGGAGAAGAATTTTTTTTTACTTTTTGGTCTAGCTATATATATATAGTTAATAATTAGCTCTAGGTACCAACAGCAAGTGTACATATTACCCTTTAGAACATCCATCGATTCAAAAAAACAACAGGGTTGGTATTGATCAAACTAATGTTAATAGCTCATCTACATCATGGATGGTAAAGATCACCATATCTACACGATCGATTAATAGCCCAACCGATGTCGCAGAGTTAATCAAAACCAACGGTTGGGTAAAAATTAACCAATGAAAAAGAGGGGGCCATCAGCACCATCGGTTTTTTAAATGCCAACCGATGGTAAAAAGTTCAACATAATTATAGCGCTGTCACTTATGACGAACACCATCTGTGCAGAAACACATCTGATAATGAAGGGACGATGGCAAAAATATTTTTTGTAGTAGTGTTAATTCCATGGAATTTATGTATCGAACACATGCATTCAGCCAATTAATAATTCGCAATACATGCGTTCATATTTTCATAACCCATTCAAAATGGAATTCGATTGTTTTTCTCTGAAAAAAAAATAGATGCAAAAAAGGTTCACCAATAATTAAACCAACAGCCTCTTCCTTGGTGATATTTTCTCTTATTGTTTCTCTCTCTCCTTATTTTCGTTTATATTTTCTTCTGTATTGATCTACTAATTAGTTTGAGTACAAAATGTGTATAAAATGAAACTTACGAATATAACCCTATAAAAATAAAATGATTATAAATAGTGAGATAAGAGGCATATACAACATCTTTTTATTGCGCTCGTAGCATGTATGGTGGTGTGAATCAATGTTATTTGTTTTGAATTAGACGAACATGATCATAACAATGGGCGGCTTTTTACGCATTTAAAGGAAAATAATACAAGAAGATCTGGATCTGTTGTAAAGGTAGGTAAAAGAACGTGATAAATACATGTAGCAATTAATTCGGTGGATGCTTGATGGACAATTAATTAGCTGGTGCAAAATTGAACACACACACACACACACACATATATATATTAATGGAGATGGATGAAAGTCAAATTCTTTCCGAGTATATATATATATTATTTAATTTGTAACATTAATTAACAAATTATTTACGGCTGACTGTTTCACGTTTTGGATTTCATTATAAAGACTACTTCGAATTGTGGTTCTGGTCAGACCACCGTTGTCATCTTTTCACAAGTTTGCATTTGCCTATTTTGCATTATTTTTTAGGGTTAGTGGAAATAACTATTTTGCATTATTAAAAGAATAATTGATGTATCTGATTTTGAATATTTAATGATATTGATATTTACAACTTTCAAAAAGCATTTATGATGAGAAGTTCCGATTAAATGCTTTTATTTAGAACATTAAAAAAAGGTTAAGAACCAAATGAGGAGCAAATCAAAACACATGCATAAAAAATGCTTGCTCGTATGCATTTACGACGGAAGTGCAAACTCAAAAATTCATGTATTTATGCAAATCTAGACGAGAGCATGCATTTATATATATGTTCTATCCGTCATCTCGCACTTGAGAAAAAACTTCGTCGAACAGAATGCATATATATATATATATATATATATATATATATATATTCAGTTCTAGAAAATGTTATAATCTTTTGAAAATTCCGAAATAATGCTTGTTATCTTTTTTTAGAAAATATTTCTCACTCGAGTCCTCATACCAGGAAAAAGAAGTGGGGGGCACAAAATCTTCGAGTGTCAACAACCATCTCCCATTGGGGCCTATTGGCATATATAATATATTGTCGCCAAGTTGCCAACGGGACCAAACCAAGATCTCTCCTCACGAGTCACGATCGATCGCTATTATTCGCTACTTATCATTTAGTTTGCAAGAAAACTCAGATTTATATATTCTCTCTTGCTTTTCCATTTATACGCGTGGATCGCGTGCCTCTTAATACAAATTAATAGAAGAGTTTCCATTTTTTTTTTTTTTTTGCAATGAAAACTAGACATGCATTGTGTCATCGCATCACCAGCTGCACCAGTACTCCTCTCCAGTTGAAAACCGCGTCCCAATAGCACTATATATACTCCTTTCTATGGGTGTTCATCGGGTCCGGTTTATTCGGTTTTGAACCGAATCGAATTAGTTCGGTTCAAACGGTTCGGTTTTTTCGATTTAATGGTTCTGTTCGATTTGCTTTTTAAAACCGAATTATAACTTCAGTTCGGTTTGCTTTTTAAAACCGAATTATAACTTCAGTTCGGTTCGGTTTGAAAATTTTCAAAACTAAAATAACTGAACCGATCGAACTTTTATATTATATGAATTTGATCCGAACAGCCCCGATTTATTTCTTAATCAATTGCTTTAAATAGTTTGGTTTATTTCTAAATATCTTAGTTTATTTCTTAATACTCCTGTTTATTTCTTAATATACTATGGTTTATTATAAATCAATTGTTTTAATAAAAAAATTAATATATTTCAGTTTTAATAAAAAAATTAATATATTTCAGTTTGAACCAAACAAATTAAAATGAAACTTTGATTCGGTTCGGTTGCAACACTAGTTCGGTTTAGTTCGATTCTATTTTTAAAACTGAACTATAACTTTAATTTGCCAAGTTCGATTCAGTTTCAACTGAACCGAACCGATGAACACCCCTACTCCTTTCAGCGCTGATAAACAACAAATGGAGGTGTCCATTTGAACATAAACTAAAGAACCTTCTCAGCTCAAGAACCGTTGCAAAATTCTGGTACACTGGCGCAGATTCCTTCTGTCTCAAATTAATCCCTTTTACTCTAGTAATAATGTAATGTAATTATGGTTTTTAATAGTGTAACAAAATGCGGTCTATGCGGCCACATATGCATATGCGATTCCAAACCGCATAGAAAATCAATATGCGGCCATATATGCGGTTTTGCATACACAGCCATTCAAATATTAATATTTATTAATTAAAAATTCAATATATAAAGAAGATCCAATATGCAAAACCACCCGGAACTCAATATACTCATCCGGACTAACAGTCAAGTAATGTTTTCGCTAGCCATGTCACTTCTTTTATAGGCTCTAAAATTAAAGCATGCTTTCTTTTCATTTTAAGCTTTGGGACTAAAGAGTAGCATTCAACGGACGGACTCCAAAAGATTCATTTCAGCTTTTGCATTATTTTATTGTTAAGCTTCACGTGAATAGGCATGAATAGATGTTGGGCTTTAATATGGCCCATTAGTAACAAACTATCAAGAGTAGAACTAGGATGCTCTTAAGCTCACCAAAATTTTGGTGAGTTTAATTCTAAAACTCATCAAATCGATTTTAAATGACGAATTCAAATCCTTAAAATCCACCCCTACCTTACGTGTGATGCATCTACATGTGAAATTTTTTAAACATTCGAATTAATTTAATATAAAGTCTAGCGGTCAAAAAAAGTTGAAAAAATGAATGCACTAAAATTAATTTATTAACCTTCTAATTTTGACCGCTTGACTTTATACTAAATTAATTCGAATGTTTAAAAATTTTACATCTAGATGCATCACACATAAGGTAGGCAGGTTTCAACGGTACGAATTCGTCATTTGAAATCGATTTGATAAATTTTAGAGTTAAGCTCACCAAAACTTTGGTAAGCTTAAGAGCACCCTAGTTCTACTCAACTACCAATATACATAGATGCATATCTAGTTTCTGAATTTAATAAGTTGAAGACTGTCGTATGTACGAAAATAAGGTTTTATTTTAGAAGGCAGGACGTTTAATATAGATTTGTCGTTGGACTTTTATACTAATTTTTTTTTTTAATATGCATGCTTCTATATTAAATATTTATTTAAGGTTGCATAATTTGTTAAGTGAACTGTTACTGTTGTATGTTTTCATTTTAAAATCCGCATATATACGTCCGCATTAAAAATCGTATATGCGATATGCAGTGGTCTTCCGCATACTGCATAAAAACTGCATTTTACAACACTAGTTTTCAGTACATTCTCTACTTTATAAACAGCACTGTACACCGATTCAAATCAAGCAATACAAATCAGATTTTTTTTCTCTTAAACTTATCTTCTTCTCTAGTTTTTTTAATATTATCATAGCCATTATAGGCCATAGAGGATTTAAATCCCCAAGACCCCATAAACCCTTCTTCTCAACCTTTACCGCCTCCTCTTTCCGCCTCAACCACAGGACCAATTATTCTTCTCAATCACCCCATTTCCACAAAACTTACCAGAACCAATTTCTTAGCTTGGCAGTCTCAAATTCTCTCTATTCTCTATGGCTATGGTCTCAACAGATTTATTGAGCCCTCTCCTCCTCCTCCCGAACTGCTCACTGATAGTACTGGCCGCACCTCCCCCAATCCAGTTTTTCTGCCTTGGACTAAACAAGATTAGTTTGTTCTTGGTTGGCTTCGATCCTCTCTATCCGAGACTCTACTCGGACAAATATTTTCTTGCAAAACCTCTACACGCCTCTGGAGCTCTCTTCAATCTACCTTTTCAGCCTCTTCTCGTGCTCGCTTATCTAAGCTATGCCGTAAACTCCAAACCACCACCAAGGCCGGTTCTTCATGTCTTGACTATGTTCAGACCATGCGATCTATTGCCAACGAGTTGGCTTTTATTGGCTTTCCCTCTCTGATGATGACTTGGTGATGCACATCCTAGGTGGTCTTGGACTCGATTTCAACCCTTTTGTCTTGTCAGTCACCACTGCTCGCCGTGATTTGTGGTCAATCGAAGAGCTTCAAGGATCTTTGTTCACCTATGAGAACCTTCTTCAATCCCAATCTCAGGTTAACTCTTCTCCTCTTCATTCTTCTACCAATCCTGCTGCTTTTGTTTCCTATTCGAGTAATACCCATTACCCTCCCAGACCCGGTCAGAGACCTTCTTATCCACCTCGGAACTATACTCCTAGACCAAATGGGCCTTTGCTTCCTACTCCAATCAATAGACCTTCTTATCCTTAGTCCAAACCTGGTACTTTTAGACCTAAGAACATACCTGATTCTGGTCCACCAGAATTTTGTCAAATTTGTTACAAAAAAAGGTCATTCGGCTAGAGCATGCTAGTGATCTGGTGAACTATCCTGGTGTCTCTACTCCTCAAGCCTTGCTGACTCAGTCAACCGAGGCAAATCAAGGTGGTCTTGCACTCTCAAGTCTTCACAACACCACCTCAAGCCTTTGTAGCACAACCGGTCTCAACAGCCAATTGGTTTCTCGATTATGACGCAACACACCACGTGATAAGCAATCTCAATAACTTGTCCTCATTCATCCCATATGATGGTCTCGACAAGTTTCACATCAGCAATGGTGCCAGTATGGACATTAAACACATTGGTTCTTTTTTCCTTTACTCTCTCTCATTTCTTAATTCACCTTAAAAATATCTTACATGTTCTATCTTATACAAAGAATCTCATTAGTCTCTCACAATTATTGCTTGATAACTCATTTCTCATTGAGTTTTCTTCTTATTCTTGTCTTATAAAGGACCGTCATACTTCCACAACCCTCCTTCAAGCTAAGATACTTTGTGGCCTCTACTCCTTCACCCTCCCTTCACCTTCACTTTCACCACCGCAAGCTTTATTAGGTGCTCAAGTTTCAGCTGACCAATGGCATGCCCGTTTAGGGCATCGTTCTTCTACAATTACTCTTAAAGTGTTAAATTCTCATAGTTTACCTTTATCTTCAACTAAATTGAACACTTGTCATGATTGTATTATAGCCAAGTGTCATCTTTTACCTTTTGAGCTTAGTACTTCTTCTTCCTTTTCACCTCTTGAACTTGTGCATGCGGATGTTTGGGGACCGGCCCCAATTTTATCAAAAATCAGTTTTCGCTATTATGTGGTATTTGTGGATGATTTTACAAAGTTATCATGGATTTA
This sequence comes from Carex pumila, assembly GCA_033356055.1. Taxonomy (NCBI): domain Eukaryota; kingdom Viridiplantae; phylum Streptophyta; class Magnoliopsida; order Poales; family Cyperaceae; genus Carex; species Carex pumila. Next base: position 385,606 of record JARJHM010000031.1, read on the forward strand.
CTTTTTGCACTCAAAAGATGAAGTAACAAAAGTCTTCTCTCTTTTCAAAGCCCAAGCCGAAAATATACTCAACACCACTCTCAAGATACTTCGTACCGATGGAGGTACGGAGTTCAAACCCACCACTCACCTTTTTCTCCAAATTTTACATCAAACCTCTTGCCCATATACACCACAACAAAACGATGTGGCGGAATGAAAACACTGTCACATTGTTGAACTTTCACTTGCCATAATAAATCAATCCCTCTTTACCTCTCTCTCTTTGGGATGAAATCTTTGCAAGTGCTATTTACCTCATAAACCAATTACCTACATCTTCACAGCCATCTAATGTTGAAACAATACCTCATAAACATTTCATGAGCTAATGTGTCCCTCCAATTCGTCCATTCATCTGTTGATTCAATATGTGTAATTCGCTCACCATCTAGCTCCTCTAGCAATAGGTTGGCCTCTTGCATTCTGACATCCAAAGGATCAATAGGCATTTCCTTTCGAATATGATTGTAAATGAGCGCACAAGCTGCAAGTACTCGACATTGAATCTTTACTGGGTAAAATGATTTTCCCCTAAGAATTGCCCATCTCCCTTTAAGAAGACCAAAACATCGTTCTATGACATTGCGTGCCAAAGAATGTTTGTAGTTATAAAACTCCCGTGCTGTTCGTGGTAATCTGCCATCATTCCAATCACTTAAATGATATCTTTGACCTCTGTAAGGTGTAAGAAAACCCTCTCCATTTGGATAACCGGCATCACAAAGATAGTAGTAACCTGTAGTTAGAAAAATACAATCTTTTGAATTGGAGACATGAAAACAGCTCCAGATTTACCTTCTGTCAGTAAACTGACTGCACAAGTGGTTCTGGATTGATTTTGATCAAACATCTTCATGAGCATATAGTAGACACACATACAAGAACTCTAAAAAAAGAATTTCTCAAAAATGATTTTTTTACAAGTTTTTATGGCCTATTGAATTTCACTATTTCAGAAATGAAGTACACTGTCAAAACAGTGCACTGCCCCACACTGTAATGCATGCTAAAATATCAGAATTTGGGTTTTTGTTCCTAAATGCTCATTATGATGTCTTCTATCTGTCTGGAAGAGGAATTGGCTTAATTTTGAGTTTTGATCAAGTTTTGGTTTCAGTTTCTAACAGAGGGTTGTTCTATAGAGTTGTGGTACCAGTAATGCATGCATTGGTATTGTGTTAACCTAATGACTGGGACAAGGCTTTCACTATGTTTGAACATTACTTTAAAAGCTAATTTGACATAGATATGCATTAAACGTTAGATAGCTTTAAACAGCAACCATAACAAGATAGCTTTAAACGTTAGATAATAGAGCATCTCAAAGTATGAAGCTGTAACAGAAATTGCAACAGAAATTGCAACAGGAATTGCGTAGAAATTGGATGGTTCATCCATTATTTCACAGTGCAGGTAGAATTTATCTAAATAATCAAAATTCACAAAAGATGATTAGATAAGAAGCAAGTACATGATATCATAAGGCATCAGTAAATAAGCGAATAATTTCGTCAACATGGTTTAAATTCGGTGTATAGCATAAGAAATCCACATCGATCACTGCCTTTCTCAAAATAAGTTCAGAGATTCACATCACTATAATTTGTAAATGGACTACACAGGTATCTAAAGAAGGTAGTCAACTTCTATTTGCTTATTAACTGATGACTTCAAGCAATTGGAATTAATAAAGCAATTTTCCAAACTTACTGGCTATGTTTTTCAGAGAAAAAACGCTAGATGAACTAATTTACTCAGTTTGGAATAAAGCATAATGAACTAATTCAAGCAATTGGAATAAAGCATCGGAATTTGGGTTCCGATCAGTTGAATGGTATTCTGGATCAGTTGAATTTGGGTTCCGATCAGTTGAATGGTATTGTGGATCAGTTAAATTTGGGTTCCGATCAATTGGAATAAAGCATCGGAATAAAGCAGTTGAATCGGTGTTCTAATTTTTTTTCACTTTCTGAACTAATAAGAAAAGCCTAGTGCGGAGAGTTATGTTAAAGAGAGAACCTGTAATCGGAGACGGAGGTCAAAGGGAGAAGTCACTCGTATAAACGGAGGCCGAGGGGACAAGTCGGAGTCGAAGAAAGTTTTCTCTCGTGAAAATTATCGGAAAAGAAAGAGAAAACAGTTTTAACCGAATAAAATAAAAAAAGCGCGCGCGGTTCGTATGATTCCCGTCAATCGGGAATGAAAGAATTCCGTCTTTTTTTTTTTGCTATCGTCATAGCCAGATCTGTTGTAATCAGAATAGTCAGGAATCACTGATTACCGGATCTATTCCCTTTCTAATATTATCAAACGTGGGAATCCTATTTCAGGACATCTAGATAGCAGGAAATCATCTCACAAAAACCTCAACCAAACGCCCCCTAAGTTTTTAATTTTCCACCGCTAGTAGCAGCTTGAATAAAGAATCCTGCGTATATGTGATGCATTTATCGTAAGACCCTTTGTTTGAATATATTTCACTTATATGGGAAATTCCTGTACAAAAGAATATTGGAAATTTTTTAGCACTAACAAGATTAATTAGGGAAAATTCTTGGTTAATTGAATACTAATTTTCGTTACTTTTTTGGTAAAGTTTGAGGTAGTGCTTAAGAGTAAAAAAAAGGACAAAATTGTTCTTAAACTTGCTAAATTTGCCTCTTTGATTGGCTACATCTTAAGTTATATGTCATCTCTGTTTATACTATTCTTAGTAATATTCTGGACCTACAACACTATATACAAAATAGAAATCTCTTCTTCTAAAATTTTCTTGTTTCAGCCCAAGACAAAATAAATGAAATCCAAATCTACACCTACGGATCAACACAGAAAGAGTCTAGCCTTTCCCTTTTAGTTTCTGGACAGAGCCCAAAAAGAAGTTTAGCGTAGTTTTAATTTTCCTTTCCTTTATGAAAATTGGAAAGCTTAAATAAATTTCTCGTTTCAAATCCAGCCGAGCACAATACCGCAGTTTTCCAAATAACCCCGCGGACAAGGGATTTCTCTCATCTCATGTGATGTTAAGGAGGTAATTTCAGTTTTAGATACATGAACAGAGGGCTACATCGCTAAAGCAATAAACGAAGAAAACATGTTGAAATTTTATTTGCTATGTTGTAAAATATTTAATAGCCCAAGTTTCAAGTTAACTAAAAAAATGTTGAAAAATTTCCTAAAAGTGAGAATTATTTTGAAGTGAAGAAAAAAATTGAAATGTTTTTTTTATCATATTATATTTCGTAAAAGAACTATAAAATCTTTCTTGGGCAACAAAATCACTTATTTTTACAAAACTAAATGTCAAACTCGTTTTGATACTTAAAAATTGTAAATTTTTATTGTATAATAATGGTTAGTTATTCGTGGTATCTATGACGTTATGTTTATTGTGTGCCTATACGTCACGTGACACATCAAGACCGCTTCGCACCCAACAAGGTCCAGCATGCGACAAACTGTTAAAGGCACGTGATTGGCACGTGTCGTGACATGCCCCTGACATGTTGCACCATTCGTTCATGGCGGAATCCGACACGACGTGCCAATTTTCATTCCCTAGTTTACGCAACCATGACCCGCCATGGTAGTTTTTAAGGTCAAATTTACATGATAAATTTTAAACCTCCTAATAACTTGCAGCTGGCTACTTTTAGTAGAGAAAAATTAGAAAACAGATTTTAACCTGCTTGGGTCAAAATAGTCTGATAAAATTTCTACGTTCACAAAGAGAAGTAAAAGGCCCCTTGATCTGAGCCCCGCAACATATCCAGGGTAGTAAGAAACTGCCATAGATTTGCCAAATCTTAAGATCATATTTATCCACTATTTTCAAAGGCAGCTTATCTATTTTCTTTTACCCCCCAACTGTGTTCCTGACCTCTATTTCAAATGATGTTGGCATTCGCTAATGCAGTTGCACCAACAATCCTGCATTTATAGGAGCCAGAAAAATGAATAAGCTAATCAGCCTGTTAGTACTTGAATGGTCCTAGGTATATGATCTAAACCAAAGGAAAATGTAGAACGCCAACTGAATGATACAAGTGACATTAGCATTTTGAAAAATTGAATTTCTTCTTAATTGTAACAGCAATGGTAGGGAATAGTTTGGCTACAACAACATAGCTTGGTATTTCCCCACTCTCTTTGGACTAACAGATGAAGTCTGACAATGATCATTACATTACAGACTGGCATCAACCAAAGAACTGGAATGGGCTGGAGAACATTTAACATCACATCAATAATAAATGCTTTATTACCTTATTATTTTATCTCTCTGGAAAAAGGAGGCAGCATAGAATTCATAATAGGCATATGAAAAGCAACATAACGTAAACTGAAACAAAAGGTCATTTAATTGTGGCACCACCAAAATCTTTCCATCCACTCATCCTAAACAGTTGGCACCAAACAGATAGTGGTTAGGGAGGTACAACAAAATATAAGAAAACTGAAAGCAAACAAAATTAATATGACTTACCCCTTTTGTGTCTGTTAATGGAGAGCAGTTCTTCACTAAAGCCATGGTTCCTCTTTTGCTGTGAACTCAAAAAATTGGCAGCACCATGAGAGAGCTGTCACATAAACATGCTGGAGTTTTTAAGCATCTTGATTAAGAAAAAAAAAGCACAACCTTCTCTAACCTTATCTAAACAACTATAACTGAGTGTCCCAAAAGTACTCAATATGAAAGAAGTAACATAAAACTTACCGGCTGAAGTTATAAACAAACAGTATTTTATACTACCTTTTAAAAATGCAAAGAATTGTTTAGATGCCTAGTTCAATGTTAAACCTGAAGCTCAGATCAGTTGCTTACCTACCTCTCTAATCTGAGAATAAATTCGAACCCCAAATATGAAAAATTGGAGCAATATGTTTTATCAGTATATATATCAAACCTTCCAGCCAAACCATAACCGTCGATATGCTAGTAATAAATAAAAGTTTGCCAAATCAAAACATTCCAGGCATGACATAAGAGCACTATTAAGAAGGAAAAAGAAAAACTAAAAACCTTATCATGGTGCCATTTTGAGGGGTCAACGATAGGTGGCAGTGGATAATGGCCGTTCGCATGTTTCCTTTTTCCTTTTTCCTTGTCCTTCTCTTTTTCTTTGTCTTTGTCTTTGTGGTGATGGTGCTTGTGTTTTTTGCGCTCCCGTTCTTTGTCACCACCTTCTCTATCTCTCTTCTTTTTATGCTTCTTCTCTTTCTCCTCCTCACTTGTTATTTTGCAAGATATGGTAGGTGTCCCTTTTTCTGACTGCAAACATAAATACGCATTGCCGTCATACAACTTAACAATGCTGATAGGATATGTAGTTTTCTCCTTACTCACTTTCCCATTGATTTCTTGCAGGGGCTAAAGGACATTACGATATGCAACAGAAACAGGACCACACAACGCTACCCCTTGCCCCTGAACCCAAAGAATTAGGAACAGAAGACGGTGAGATTTGGGAGCAAGTACGTAGGAACAAAAAAATTTCTTAGGAACAAAATATAATTTCTTGGAGCGTTCATTCATTATTTGATGATGTTATGATGGAAAAAAGTGCATTTAACCAGAATCCAAGTAATTTTAGAATTTTCATATTATACACAAATATGTGAAAAATGAATCCGATAATAGAATTAAATAGTCAAAGAAAATGAGAAAGTATTCATACTTAAGGTTAGTGATTTTTTTGTAAATTCATATTGCCAATTTGTCATTCCAATAGGTCACCAGTGGAACTTCTCTACCAAGATACAGAGTACAGACCCTCTGTACTGTATTCTGGTAAGTTCAGATTGCTAATTTACCATTCCATTAGGTCACCATCGAAATGCCTCTACCAATATGGAGTACATACCCTATCTACTGCATTCTATAGACTGGGATTGGCTTTGAATTTAACTAGAATTGTACACGTCATCAGGTATGCTTGAGAAAACTGCCAACAGAAACCGGAGCAAGGAAAATTATACACACTAATTGCTCCATTTCAGCAACCTTAGAAACAGTGTGCACCCACTTTGTTTGATCTCAAATCCAAACCCCTTTTTTTATAGCTAAAATCTCAATTCAGAAATCATGGCTAATTGAGTACTTGACTAATAACCTTGAAATGTGCTTAATTCCTTCAAAAAATACAAAGATAGTGATATTTCAAACTAATCATTTTGGTAAGTCCAAACTCTCACTAGCCTTTCATCTTTCATCGAGATTTTATTTTAGGAGCATTACAAAACCAACACATCCAAACAGTCCACACTATACTGCGGATTGTGAGGTTTTCAAGACCTTGCTCTCTTCACTGAGATTTTAAGAACAGATCAGGGAAGCAGTACCAGATATGACCAAACAGTAACAACAACATAACCAAATATCGCACGGATGAAAGGTCCATACCAGTATATACCAGTCACCAAACTACAAGAAGGAAACAACTTACCGAAGGCAAATGGACAGTACCATTCTCACGCAACTGGAATGCCTGGCCAAGTGTCTCCAGGTCAAACGTACTTATACGCGCCTTTGTTTCAGGCAGGTATGGTGCATTTTGAATCAGCTGGTCAAACTCCATTCCCTCACCTCTCATGATGTCCCTCTCCCCCACCACATTGCGCAGGTAGTGTGTCTCCCTTATCGAAGCCGGAAGTGCTCTCTTGCAAAAGAATTTATGGTGGGCAAGTAGCTTGTATTGGTTTATCAAGTCAATTGCACCAGTTAGCTCTCTTAGACCTGTAGTTGAAATGTCCATCAATTTCAAAGACTGCAATCATATTTAGATGATAGTACCAAGAATTTAACCGGTGCTATACTTGGCTAGTCAGATGTTGGTATGATACCATGCTTATACTAACAGTAGAATACTACAACAATGTGGTCTTGTTATGTGAGACCGTTTGATATGGATACCAATGTTAAATCTCTTTTATACAAAATAAAGGACTAAAGAAAACGATTAAGATGCACACTATTACCTCTTCCAAAGTGCCATCCGAACTGATCCATCAAATTTAGAAAGAAGCACAGAGTAATATTACAAAAACCTGAGATTGGAAGGACAAAAGTAATTATACAGATTATCAGATTACATCTGTCAAACCAATTTTCTCAATCAAACAACAGTTATGGTCGTTTCTTAATCAATCCCATCAAACATTATATCCTAAGAAGATAGCCTTAAAAGTTGAAACCAGTATAGCAACTTCCTCAGAATACAACCATAGAATTTTGCTATTAAAAGGGTTGAGGAGCTCAAGTCTCAATGATACATACCAGACATAACTACTACAACCATTTTCTTAACTAAAAGGAAAGCATTACTAACTACAAAATAGAGTCCACTAAAATGTAAATAATTGTGCCACAAAATGCGTTGGACACCTAGGGTTTTCTTCTGTACTGTGTAAGGCAGGAGAGAAAGGGGAGGCGGAATGGGATTATGAGTATCGTACAAGAATAGACGTCCGATCAAGAACACACGAAGAGCGATAGAGAGAGATAGAGAGACCGAAAGCGCGAGGTGATGGAGCAAAACTGCGAAACGGAGGCGAGGAGGAGGGTACCTGTGCTTGCTTTTGCGATTTTTATTGTCGCGCAAGAGAAGATGGAAGTCGGTCGCATGATACTGGTAATTATATTTCGGAGCCTCGACCGTCTATAGAGTCGATTATGGGCCAATAAGTGAACCGCATTGCTTAATTCGGGTTTCTTCTGTTCAAAATGGGTTTGGTCGTCGTCGGATGTTCCTGCTTATTTCGGCCAGTTATGGGCCGGTTGTTCCGGGTCATCTGGGTTAAAATAAATTTAGTATCCCCTGCATTAACTCAAATTTTGAGTTAAGATCTGGACCGTTCAATTAACATACGCACTAAGATCATGTTTGGTTGTGGAGTAAGAGGTGGAGTAAACCTCTTACTTCATGCTTAAAGAGCCAAACGAGAAGTAACATAGGCGGTTTAAGATGGAGTAAAATTTAAGCTAAATCAGAGTAACTTACACCACCTAGAGAGGTGGTTTAGCTTACTCCACTAAACATGATTAACTTACTCTGATTTAGCTTGAAGTAAGAAATTTAATCTGATTTAACTTTACTTCACAACCAAACATAACCTAGTGGTTTGCTAAACCCCTAACGGGTTCAACCCGTTTTGCCCGGACCGTACCCGTTACCCAAGCTACCCATACCCATTGCCCGGGTACAAACGGGTAGACGGGTAGACGGGTACGGGTAATAAATGGACCGAACAACCTAATTTGAAAAACAACCCGTTATACCCGTACTCGTCTACCCGCCTACCCGTACCCATCTACCCGCATACCCGTACCCGTACCCGACCCGTTTCACTTCAAAAAAATTTAATTTTTTGAAAAAAAACAGAAAAAAAAGAAGTAAAAAACAGAAAAAAAAAAAATCGGGCGGACCGGACCCGTACCCACGGTACCCGTACCCGTCAACCCGCAACGGGTACGGATAATAAACACACCGGATAGAGGTTTTGAAAAAATTACCCGTCTACCCATTACGAGTTTTACCCGTACCCGACCTACCCCTTTACCCGTCCTACCCGTTACCCCTAACGGGTAACCCGTTAGCAAACCCCTAACATGACCTAATAGTTAAGGTCTTTGTGCGTTATAGGCGTGAATCGGATGAATTATGATTAATGCAGAGAATGCAGATTTGGTTAAATACTTTTTTTTTTTTTCAGTGTTGTGAAAAGGGTAGCGCTATTTTGAGGGCTCATTTTCAAATATTGAGGGCATAATGAATCTTTTCTAGTGTTATATCATTTTTGTCTCTAATTAATGATTTTTTTTCTATGTTCTAAACTTAATTATTCTTACAAGGAAGATGAAAGAAAGCTGTCAGATTTAGGCCTCTCTATTTATGAAAATAAATAAATTAGTATGGATAAACTTTATCTTCCATGGCATACGTACATTCATATGGTGTTAATAAGTATAAATCAGAAACTTGCAGCAAACAAATTGTAATGCATCATGTTAACAAATTGAAAACTAATTAAGTTGAATCAAATCAACAGCTGAACCTAAATTTAAACATAGCCTACTTAACTAGTACTTATGTAATTTTTTTTTCAAAAATACATTTATTTGATATTTTCAAAATATCAAGCACTATTCAAATGAGAAAACTAAATCAGTAGATGTATTTTCATTTTTTTTAAAACCACATCTATTACATTAGGACCGATTTCAAAGATATTTACCTCTTTATCAAATGTTTTAAATTTCTGAACAGTGTAATTTAAATGATTTTATGATAAATTACTAATTGATTTCAAATCGAATATCAAAATGATTTAAATTTTAAATTTAAATATCAGGATCCTAAAATATTACAAATTGGATGTATAAGATAGCAACCTCCTAAAATATAACACCTAATTTGTCCTAATGTATTCTATTATTCGAGTAGAACTAGGGTGCTCTTAAGCTCACCAAAACTTTGATGAGCTTAACTCTAAAACTCACCAAATCGATTTCAAACGATGAATCTGAATCGTTGAAATCCACCTACCTTACGTGTGATTCATCTACATGTGAAATTTTTAAATATTTAAATTAATTTAGTATAAAGTCAAGCGGTTAAAATTAGAAGGTTAATAAATTAATTTTAGTGCATTTATTTTTTGAACGTTTTTGACCGCTTGACTTTATACTAAATTAATTCGAATGTTTAAAAATTTCACATATAGATGCATCACACGTAAGGTAGGTGGGTTTCGACGGTTTTGATTCGTTATTTGAAATCGATTTGATGAGTTTTAGAGTTAAGCTCACCAAAACTTTGGTAATCTTAAGAGTACCCTAGTTCTACTCCTATTATTCTATATGAATAGTAACAATTAAAAATCTTTGATCTACTCAAACTAGAAAACCAAAAATTATAGTTTATTTGCTTTAATATTGAGATCAAGCAACTCTTGTCATGTTTTCTAATGGAACAAATATCCAATTATGTCACGTAGATAGATTATAAAACAGATGGAACTAGAATCATATGTGAATATGGAAAGAAATGATATATTTGATAAGAACTGTGCATTGTTCATGCTATTTCTTTTAATGCATTATTACAGAATAATTAACTTTTCTTTATTGACAATACAAAGCAAAGATAGAAGATAATTATTGAGAGTAAAACTAGTATTAAAATAAAAATAGATTCCTAAGCACTGAATATAGTGTTTTGAGACCTCAAAATAGCATTCCCTTTCTAAAACAACATTTAATTCATTTTAGTCAAATTTAATATTTTAAAAAATTACACTATTGATAATAACTAGCTAAATTGGTTGAACTGAAATTTATGTTTTGATGGATTCTAAATTTATATTTTGTTAACATTTTAATTTTATAGGACTCAATGCCTCTTCTTCTCACTACCATCTAGCCATCCCTTTGTTTGTGCCTACATCTCCATGGGAGAGAAAGGATGGAGGGAGAGAGAGATGTTTCCTTTATTGAACTTTTTTTCTTTACTAACTATTGTATTAATTGTAAAAGACTTCATTGATACATATAAAGAAAAGAGTAAAAGAGTATAATTGGTATTTAGAGAGAAAAGTTTCTCTCAATTCTCAATATATCAATTAATGCGTTCAATATAGCATTCCTTTTGTGCAAAAGGGTTGTTTAGGCTGATTAATCGGTCTTTTAGTCGTTAGCAGTGATCAAACTCTTATAGATTTGTCAATTATTCTCAATTAATCATTTAACAGTAAACTGTCTATTCGACGAGTACATACTGTTATTTACAACACTGTTTTTTTTCTATCACTTTCTCTTTTTGTTTCGTTTTGGTCGATTCAGACCACAGAGTGAATTGGCTAACAAAAAGAAAATAAAGCTAACATGAGCTTGACTTTTTTAGGCATAACATTAAAAATTTGTAGGATCTGCCTAAAATAACAAATTTAAAATATGCAAACTGATATATTTTATCATTCGACTCTATACTAAATGATTTTTTTTAATCAAGACCGTAGGCATACACTAAATGATGTTAAATTAATATAAACATAATAAAAAAAAAATGACAAATAAAATGAACTTCAATGTTTATTTCTCTTTCCGTTTGATTATCTGCTAAATAAATTTAAAAATTAATTATTTTAATGTATCACTTGTAAATTAATTGATTTAAATACTTTAAATTCGTTGTTATAAGCATGTCAAGTCGATTTTGAAGTTTATAAATTACCATGCTGAGTGTAAATTCAATAATAACTCTTCAAAAATTTAGGAGGCAGTTTGAAATCTAAATGGAAATTTTTGTAAATATTAAAAGTTGAGTGACTTGATCAGTTTCTTGCGTTTGATGACGGCCTTAAATCAAAAATGCAAAAAGGAAAAGAACCCAACACCTGGGACTTCATCTTATGTGTTAAATTTATTTCCATGCTTTTTGAGTTTTTCTGATCACAGGTCGGTACTTGTCTTCAATATTTTATTTTTTTCTCTTACGAGGGCCTTAAATGAAATGTTTTGAACGCTCCATATCATGCCCTTTTTTTATTTTTAAGCGCAGTATCGTGATATCTCTACTTGCGTTAAAGTAAACTTTTTGAAAAAAAATATGGTTCTAGCCCACATTTTATTCATTATATGGTTCATTACATAAGTTATGTAACAGTGAAATAAAAACAAAAGAGCACAAAATAGTTGAGCAAATAAGTAAGAAAAATGTGAAGTGAAATAACAGAAGAAACAGAGAATGAAAAGAGGATAAAAAGAAGTGAAAAAAATGCATTAAAGTTTCTGAGAAAACATAAATTGCTCTGTTGCAGTCCTATTTGGTGAGATGGCGCATCAAACCAATTAATAGTACTGACATTCTAATGTTATGATATCAAACCAAAAGCACAAACTGCAGCAGTGCTATGGATTCTTACCAGCAACAGTTCAAACCAGCTTTCCTTGCTAGTGTTCTGATATTGGTCTTCATCAGTGGCGGAGCCAATGTTTGGCTTAATTGCTTAATTGTGCCTCACTCTGATTTCAAATTTGTCCAACCTTGACGGGCTTGACTCAATTACACAAATTATATTTGTGTTTCATTTGCTTCATTAAATTTTGCAGAAAACAACCATAAAACAGTCCATATATGTATTTCATTTCAATTTATCGCTTCTCTTCATTTACTTCTCAAATTGCTTTGTCCCTATGTTATTATATCTCCGATTAAAAAAAGAAAGAAAAACAACAGTAAATAAAGAGAAGCGAAAAAACGAGAGACGAAAAAGGAAATGTGTGTACTTTTTGTATTATTTTTTAGGAAGTATGAGTACTTTTTTATATGGAAAAATACTACTTGTTAGACCTTTTAATTTGTTGAAATTTGTACTTGTTAAATTTTTCTATCCACTCCTAACTCTAATTCTGGCTACACCACTAGTCTTCATCATCTTCAATCATCTTTACCAGTAAGTGTTTGCTCCAGTTTGGGACTGAAACCGCCCATACCAGTGGCATGTGCACCGTACCAGTTTTGATCAAAACTTCCTGCGCCTGATCCTCTGTGTTGTTTCAGATGATACAACCTTCAATTGGCAAATTGTTTTTTTCCTTCAATTTCATTGTTTCTTCGAAAGTTTTGCTTCTTCATCCAAACAGGTTTCCAAAATCTTCATCTCTCAATTGGAATTGAATTTGCATCCCCTAATTTTGAGTCTTCTAACCAAGGACATGAGGAATTTGCTTATATCTGTCGACCTGACAAAATATTTTACTAAAATGTACGCTAAAAATTTCAGTACGTTGTTTATGCTAGAAGTTCCCCCCATTAATTCTCAATTTGTAGTGGTTCCCACGGCATCATATCCATTTCTTCGAATTATTTTAGATTTTTGTAATGGAGTTAATGGTTGCCTATGTAGCGAGCAAGTCAACATAACTATGCTCCATATTGCACACTTAGTAATACATTCCAAAAATATTTGGTATGTAATATTTTAAAAAAGGACCACTACTACTTTTTCAACCAAGCTAGCAAAACCAACAAAACATCCCAATGCAAGCGTAGTTTTTTTTTTTCAAGGTTTGGTTGAACCCACTTTTGTGAGTCGAACTAATTCCTTTGGCAAGCTTAAACCGAACCATTTCTCAAATTCAGTTAAAATCAGATTACTTTGCATGCAAGTGATTCAGATTTTGCCTCGCAAAAAAAAAAAATTAGTAAGCATATAAGCACCTTCCTACAAAACATAAAATTTCAAAAGGAGATCAAGTATTCCAACTTAAAAATCAAAAATCATTACAGATACTTATTGGATCTTTGTAATTTCCAAAACAACTATGAACTATCTCAAATTAATTCTTGAGAATATATTAGGTGAAATTTCAATTGTAAAAAAGCACGGAGTTTACAAATTTTTATGTTCATTTCTCATAAACTTATATGTTCAAATGAAATTTCCTAACACCTATCATGGCAAAAAAGAAGAACGAAAACATGGGCCTTCTGAATGCCAATAGCGCAGGAGCGGATCCAGAGTAGAACAATGGAAGCAGTCTCCTTTCTGGATTTTGAGTTTTAGTGGTGATCTATATTATTTCTGAAAAATTTTTTGCCGTACCTACTCCTCTCAATGTTTGATTTATAATTCAAATTAAATTTAGTATTAAAATAAAAATAATTTTTTTTAAATTATAATTAATAATTAAAATAATAAGTTAAAGCATTATCAATTATAAATCAAGGAATTGAAAAATATAAGTCAAAATATTATTTTTGCATCAAGTACATAATTAGTTAATGGGTTTTAATCTAATAAATTATTTAAATTTAATTTGATATTTTTTTTCTCTCCGGTCTGCCCCTGCAATAGCGTGCATGACTGATTATGGAAAAATGACAACTTGACAAGTGATACTTTATTTATTTCATCTGAGCACGTATACTCCGAACTTGCTATTGGTAGCTTATTTCTGGCTATCGACATACAATTAGCACCCACAAATTCATTTTTTTATTTCTTTTCTTTCATCTGGGTCCATAGCTTCCCATAATTCATGTCATCGTGAAATTTAAATTAATTTCAAATTAAATTTTAATTAAAATAAAAGTTCGGAGTCAAAATTAATATAGCGTACCAAGTATTAGTGTGGATATGAACAAAACAGTACCAGCCACATTAGAGTAGTCGTAAGACCGCGAATTATTTTGTTGAACTTTAAGTTTTTCATAAAATATTACTTGCTATTGAATTCAGCTAGTATAACATCGATACCATATGATACTAACTTTAAAATTAATTGAATAGACTTTAGACGACTAATTTAAACCGTTCAAACTAAATTACTTCATGAGTGATGTGTTTACATGTAAATTTGTTTCTATTTTCAAATTATTTTAGTATCAAATCAAGCAGTAAAAATATTAAAAAATAAATGTATTAAAATTAACTTAAAAACTCACACATTTGAGCGCTTGACTTAATATCAAATAAATTCAAATAGTTATAAATCTTATATGTAAACGCACAACTAATAAAATAGATCGGTTTGAACGATTTGAATTCACCGTTTGAAATCGATTCAATAAATTTTAAAATTGATACTATATAGACTAAAATAATACTGATGTTATATATACTAGTCAGACTCCTTAATATTTGCAACGATATTTATCCTTTATCGTGCTGGCCACCTCTGCATTTGTTAATTGGTTTGGATTTCTGTGTTTTTTAATGTTTTTAACCTAACTTCTTATTATCACCGTTCTGCAGCCGGCATATTTCTAAGAAATCGTGAGCGTTCGTTCTATGATTTTGTATCTTTTTGGTTTGTATTTTTTTTAATTACTACGCGGTGTAGTAGAAGCAAAGTTTTAAATAGCGATTATCACGTCATAACAGAAAGACCAAAGCTATTGCGAATAACAAAAGCTATCCAACATAATATTTTTTTTTAAAATATATTTTATATTTTTATTAATTATTAACATCATCTAAAGTCTCATAGAGCAATAAGTTACACAAAATTGATTAAAGAATTAGCATATTCATACCGAACCAGTACAAAATCCAAATTGCTATTCAAAATAACCCTAATAATATCATAAGCAATCTATCTTTATTCATTCAAAATAACCTAAGCATCGTGTCATAAATTACATTTTTTTTTAATCAACCTGGACCTTGGAAAAATTGATATTTAAAATTAATTTTTAGTTTGGACCTTTATATAAAAGCCTATATAGCATAGCACGCGCTAGCATGTAGCTCGTAGCACAAATAGCCGACCACTATTACCGTTATAGCGGTTGTAACTGAAATAGTACACTTTTATTCCATAGTGTAGCGTTCAAGATTCAAAAACACTATTGCGTCGTTATAGTGCGCTATTTATGACACTGATTAGAAGTAAATAAAATAAAGAGAGAAAAATATATATGGATTAGATCCAGTTGGGAAAGTATTGTACCTGATCTGGATTCGTGTTCTTTAGCATGAGAATTGAGAACAAAATGTCACCAATTGTGATCCAGAGAGCATTGTCAGCCTTTTAATCCGACAATGGCTGAATGGGTCAGCAGGAGCTAGTTTGGTTTTGGGTCAATTTGTCACCAATCGGATTATATATAAATTTTGGGCCATGGAATTTTGTGTTTGCCATGTGTGGGTGTCATGAACTTAATTGGAAATTGGATAAAAATTGGTTTGATGGAAGATAACGAAACGAAATTGAGTGCTGGAAAGGGAAATTTGGGTTATAGAATTTTTTTACTATTTTTCTAAGATTGATAGAAAATCATTATTTTTTGAACGGTTCAAAAACAGTGATTTTGTATCTATCTTAAAAAATAGTAAAAAAGTTTTAAAAAATATAAAATTTCATCTCCATGTATATTTTAGTATAAATATTATGTTGAACGGTTCCGATCGACAATTTGGACTTACAAAACGAAGATATAAAATATGAGGTATAGAGTGGAAAATATGTGTCGTGTCTTGCCGTAACTAACACGCCGTGACTTTGGTCTCGTGTCATGCCGTGCCATGACCAAGTGAACAGTGAGCCTGTTGTTAGTTTGTAATAATCTAGAAGTCAATAATACGATAATTTATCATAAAGCTTTGTTCATGAATTGGATGATTAATATCATTTTGTTGCCTTGAGTATTATTGCATTTATGGATCATTTCGAGTTCATGACTGAAATTGTGAAACTCCATAATATAGATGATATATACTCTTAATCTTAAAAGGTCACTGACCAAGGTAATTAGCAGGAACACTAATTACCGCTATAAGGTTAGTATGTGGATTAAAAGATGGTTAAGTTTTACAAACCACCTGACACAAGATGTCATTTTAATCACATAGATACATGTTCTATAAACATGGTATTTGACAGACCTCGAATGAAACATTAAATAGAATTGTGTTCGTGTCATTTATGTTTTCATTCAGTGTCACGTTCTACAGTATGAGGTATTTATCGTTCCCACTGAGAAATATGTATGTGTGATTGTTATCCACCGCTGTCCATAAAAAGCAATCATAACGGTAGCTTTTCCATATGTATAGCTTAGCTGAGGAAGTGATAGTTTACCAAGAATACTATTTGTCCCTCGTATTTTATACGAGCTATAGCATCACTGGGCCCTTTGGTAGAGTAAGATTATCAGCGCGCGGTATGATTACAAGAGTAATCATATTTGATAATCTGCTCAAGATCAAGAAAAGATTAAGTTTACAAGGATGACACACATCTACCTTGAAACTAATCTGATAGCTATGAGACAGAAGAACAGACACAAGTAAATTGTTTACTGGATCGTGATATTGTACTATACAGCATCATCTGTGTAATTGGATGGTCATGATGTGTTGTCAGACGCCACCCATGATTATAGAAGTTAAAACAGTTTTAACTCTACTTACCAACATAACACAGATCCTATTGGGTCACACCATATAGGAGTTAATCGGAGAATCTTATTGTGATTGATTATAAATTGGTTATGATCAATAATAAGATGGTTATAATTAATTATACGTGTTATAATTAAATTATAAATGTTATGTAAAAATAACAAGCAAAAATATTAGTTAATTTATAAACATGTGTAACACGCTATATAAAAGTTAACCGGTTAATTTATAAATGTGCAGGACACGTTGTATAAATTACCGAAACAACAAACCGCAAGAAAAATATATATATAATTGTTCAGAATAATTATACGAATATTATTTGTGTTCGGGCCGAGGGCATTCGGGTCTTTTCAGATTCGTCCTTATCCGCATGACATGTCATTGATCCTATCCAGATGACATGTCATCAATCCTATCCACAAGGGCAAAATGGTCATTTCACACCCATGCCACCTTGCATGATGTAGAAGCATGGAGAAGAATGTGGAAGGGTATGGAAAGGGTATTTTGGTCATTTCACATATAAAAGGATGAGGTGTCAATGGCATACCTTGTAAATAGACATATGTTGAGGGGTATTTCGGTCTTTTGCGAACCTCCTCAAAAGCCTATAAATAGAGGGGTGCATGTAGAGAGAAAAACTACTAATTCACTTGTATCGTTTCGTGCAGAATCGAATCGGTATTTTCTCTCTTTCTCGGTTTCTCTCCTAAATAGTGTTTCGGTTGAGAAAAGAAAGTTATACGTAGTTGACGTATAATCTTACGGGTTGTTGTGGAGTATATTTACGGGATCGATGAATAGTGTTTTATCGAATTTAGCGGTATGTCAGTTTTGCTCATTTGATGAAACTGAGTAACCGAAAATTCGTGTTTACGGGTTTTCGTCTTTTCCCCATGAATAGTATTTTTGCATAATTCCTGCGGTTTACGGTATTTCTGGCAGAAGAAATTAACCGCTCTCTGGTTAGTCCTGGTGGATAACCGATAGAGGCATCAGACGTCTGATGCTCCGAGACGAGTCGATTCCTTCCGTGATGTAGCTCTACACGCTCGGTCTGCATTCCAACTATGATTTGGAAACAAGGTATAAATATGTTATATTAATCTATTTAATTGGTAAGTAGATTAAAGTTTTAGAAATCAATCATGGAGTAGATCTGTAAAAGGATTAAATTGGGTTTTGATGCCAAAGGAATACTGAAGGTGGACCGCATTGGAAAGTTTCCTGACATACCCCGTTTAATCCTGAGCTTAAGTTGACCGTAGAAATTTTTGTTCTACGGTCATTCCGCACCTTAAGCCTAAACGGGTTTTGGTTACCGCGAAACCCCAAAAGTGGTATTCGAAACCCAACACCTGTGCAGTGCCATGTTGTGACCAAGTGAACAGTGACCCTGTGCAATGCCATGTTGTGATCACAGCACATGAATCACACCATGACTCGCATGTCATGTCCAAATGTAACTGGTCATGTTTCTCACGTTTAACTATTTTTTTCATAATTTAAGTTAGTTTTTTCAAGATTCACCATTTGATAAAGACCTAATGGCCCTAATTACATGTGACTCGCATGATTACGTACCATGCCGTGCCGTGATCAAAATGTCAAGAGGTGATCACGACACGCGAATCACGACACAGAACAGTAATACGTATCATGTCATTTCGTGACTAAACCAGTTCCGTCGTGCTATTTTTCTCACACTAATGAGATATGATAAAGTATGAAAAAAAATGAGGCACTGAACCCTCCTCATATTCATCTGCTTGGAGAGAGGACACTAGAGCTAATTATGCTCTTACAGTTTCTCATCTCACACTCTCTCCGTTCAACAATAAAGAGTATAAAGCCCAAATAGAAAGAAAATGAAAATGAAAATGAAAGAAAACAAAAGCTCTGGCCCAAATGAAGAGCTTGGGCTCATCATGTTGTAGGACATATAATTTTTAAACTTTCCTAAAATAATAAAGTTTTAGAACAATGACGAACACTTTGGGTCATGACGGTGGGTCATCTCAGTACATGTCTCTGTTAATTACTTAATTAAAAGAGTTCAAATACTTCTTAATTCCAAACCTTTATTTTGAAATTTTATTATAAAAACAATTTGAAAAGATTAATAAAAACTAAAATTATTTATATACAATATATATTGATATATACACAAAAAATATAACATTTCAATCTTATTTTGATAGGAATCAAGAACCTAGAAATTTTAAATTATTATATACAATATATATTGATATATACACATAAAAATTATAACAATCGATTTTATTTTGATAGGAATCAAGAACCTAGAAATTTTGTGCTAATCAGTGAATCCAGACGATAATTGTGCAAATCAGTGAATAATTGTGCTCTTTGTGCTAATAAAACAAAGCCGAATGTTGTATTTTTCATTTTACATGTGTAGATAACATATATTATATCTAAGAATTTTTTATACTTAAATTCTAATTTTAATAATAAATAAAAACATAGTGAAGGCACTTAAACTTGGAGGCATTTGTGAGCACTTCTCATTAGTTTATGCCAAAATGAAAGAGAGAAAAAAAAATCTCAATTCTTATTATAATTTTAATGATATCCTTTTTTTTTTTGTTCCTTTTTAGCCATCTTTTGAGGCCAAATTCATTAAGGCAACGATCTCAAGTTATCAGGCACCAAATAAAGCTGAATTTTATTTTAGTAATATGATTTTCAGATTCCTAAGCACAAACAATTCATAAATTTATAGCAAGAATTTTTTTATTACAGCACCTTTTTTTTGTAAACATCCTTTTCCGGTTCTCTCTTTTCCCATTAGCCTCCGATTAAAGTTTACTTAATGAGCTATTCACAATAAAGATAATCACATTCTTTCCTTAATCCACAAGAAATGCTCTCGAGAAGTTGTCTGCACTTCCTTGCATGCATACATAGTTGAACATTCAGCGGTGTAATAATGAATTCGTATCACCTGAGGTAACAAATTATTTCTGTTTGGATCTGGACAGTCCAATAATAATCTACACAACTAAAGCAGTCATGTGTGCATTCCACTCAGTGTTATAAAAAGTTGTCAATTAGTCGTTAACGATGATTAAATTATTACAAATCGTTCGTTTTTATTTACATGATCAATTAGTTGGTCATATTTATTATTGTTCTGTTTAGTACTTATTTATTGTTACATGTATTCTACTTTAGTTCAGATTGGTCTGAATTTCTATCGCCGTGATCCAAGCTAATGTACTATGCATCTTCCCTCATATCAACCGACAGTCCGACACCAATATCTGATTTCACATCTCTTGAGGTATCTCGTCGAAATGGAGAGCATTCAGGCTGCAAGTTATGAATCTCAAAACTGTCCAGTTTCGAATTCATATCATCTGCGTTAACGTACCGTTTGAATGTAATCTGAATTGTTCGATTACAATCTACATAAATATCATCTGAGTTAACGCACCGTTTGAATGTAATCTGAATTGTTCGATTGCAATCTACATAAATATTAAAGGGCCACGTGCATTACTTTCATAGACCCAGATTGGGTCGGATTCTGATTGGGCGGTCCGAAGCTAGCAGAGAATGCGGACTTGCTGAATTCACATCCCCGTTACCGGACTATGAACAATTGAATCAGACAGTTCAAAATTGTTCTATTTAACCTGGCACAAATCTCAAAGCACAAATAATATTGCCCTCCTCTGTTATCCCGAGCAAAGACTGGCTGACTGGCTGAGAGTAAATCTGGGCCGTCCGTTTTAATTGTGTTGAGTTAGGTACTTGCTCCCCCCCCTCCCCCCCCCCCCCCCCCAAACACACACACACACACAAAAACACACAAGATAATGTCAACAGCAGCTAATTAACTAATTATGCATTTTGAAGGGAGACAAAAAAAACTCAATGCACTTGCACCCGTACAGAGTCCACACAGGCACACAGCTATTGCAGTGTGGAAAAGGATTGCTGAATACATTACACAGCGGATATGATATTAGAAAGTGCATTGGACTATATACGGACTACCTAGCTTAAATCAACAGCAGGAAAAGAAACTGATATTTAAAAAAAAAAAAAAAAAAAAAAAAAAACGGAAAGGAAAATAAAAGAAGAGAAAAAGAAAAAGGGACAGTATTCTTTACATGGCTTTGGAATCTCCAGGTCCATGAGACACTGGAAGGAATCCCTTGCCTTTGTCTCAAGTTATTCTTGTATATTGATAGATGAATGATGATCCGGGACTACAGATCAACAGTCATGATTATGAGAGTACTAGTTTATCACTATTTATTTCTTGCCCATCTTACTAAATTTGGACGATTGCGAAGTACGTCCGATAGACATCGGACGTACTTTAGATTCAATGAGCTCCAGGATCACCCAATCCCTTTAAGATCCGTGCACCCCCGCTATAATATTTGTACACACGTATTTTAAATCAAATTGGATGGTTCTGAAACCCATCGGCCCTACTCTGTTCTCAAATATGGATTGTCACATAAAAAAAAAAAAAAAAAAAAAATCATAGGCAACCCTGCATGTACTGGTATTTGATTAACGCGCCAATTGAGCATTCATATAATTTTACCATCAAATAATAATAATTGTTATAACAGCAGATGCGTTTGTAGGACTTCAATAAAGTCTTATCAATCTATTCAGAAAAGAGAAGTATTTGAAAAAAAAAATGCTGTATTAGATTTACAAAATTTAAAGTCTTATCAGTAATAATTATCGAACGGAAATAGCATTGGATGGAATTATGGAAAGACAGAAAAATAAAATTAATATGAAATAATGTAATCAAGTTAAATGAATAGAAAATGGATACAGATAGATAAAAAATAAGTTGATTTCACAATATAACTCTTTTTTTTTCTCTAAAATCTTTGCAGAAGCTACAAAATTGTGAGGAGGAATCGAACTCTCAACCATTGAATACAACTTCTCTAGGACTTTTTCCTAGCCTATTGTGCTACCTCCCATTTCTCAATTTCACAATATAACTCTTCGGTTAATCACATGCATGAGGTCAATTGACTCTTCTTTTTTTTGCCATTCTCAACATTAAAATTTTATATGATTTACCTTCTATTCACATTTAACACTCATAGTTTGAAAGTCTGGCTCTGCTTCTAGTGACCGCATGGACTAGGAAAGTGTTTACTTTGATTGAATGAAACTAGAGCGACGTGTTTTGAAAAAATTCAGACAATAAATCCAAGAGCGGAACCAGGATGAAAATTTCGGGGGGTGCCACGGCAGTCTCCATTTCTCTCTCTCCCACAACCACTTCAGACAATACCTTTTAATAATATTGAGCTATTGGACTCTCTAACAAGCAAATTATTTTTCTTGATGAGGCTAAATGGATACTTAACATTTAATTGTGAACTTGGGGGGTGCCACGGATCCTAATCCTTCTATATATCTATTGTAACTTTTGATTTTATGGGGAATGTCTGGCCCCCCCTTGCACCCAACCCCCCCCCCCCCCCCCCCCCCCCCACACACACACACACACACACACAGTTCCGCCACTAAATTAATCTTATACATGGACAGCTCTACGTAGTTATTTTGAACTTAATTATGAAAGTATACATTTCGGTCTATATTTTTTAGATAATTATGTTCATTGTTTTAAATGTACATTTTAAAATCGAACAATCAAGGAGTTATTTTAGAGATGAGGTTTCGGTAGTTATCTAAGCCAGATTATTAATATTTTAGTCGATCACTTAGAACTAATTGTCTGTCAGTGACTGTATTTTATACGGGATATATATCTGTACGACTGTACCTCATAAATTTAGACTCGGTCCCTACAAATCTGAAGACCTACAGACCTAAAGCCTGAGAGTTTCATTGTTACAGATATTACAGTTCATATCAGCAGATATAGATATAGGATTTTGTGAACAGACAACAGACCGTAGTACGACCAGCTGATGCACCTGTGTGGTGTTATTTTTTAATTAGATTCCTCGTTTTAATATAAACAATTCAAATTACTCCTTGTCAATTTTAAATATATTTATTTCCTACAAATCGTATGTACACATAATCTAACGGTTCGAATCACGTCATTTACCACATCATCCTGTAAGGTATCGAAGACGATACGGATTTCATTTATATACAATGATTTGAAGTTTCCAAAATTCCTTTGTTGGGCCTGAAATGAAACAAAATCTAAATAAATGGTTTATGAAACGCTGACAACTTTTAATGTGAATTGTTATGCACCGTTATTAATTTTCATCAGAAAATAATGCTACTGTCAATTTTGTACTTGAAAGTAAATCTTTAATGAAGAAACATTGTTTCAGTAACAATTCTGTTGACATTTGTGGCTGTCTATAATTGTGCAATCTGTACAAGCAAGTTCAAGACGGTTTTAAGAAAAACAAAAAGTTTAATATAAAATCCAATTCCAAATATATACAACAATCAATTACATTCTTCTTTTTGTACATAACTTTGGTAGTTCTACAAAAGTAAATTCCTCTCCCTTTTTTCAACAGCTGTTACTTACATGCTAATTAAGATCCCTTTCTTTTCTCCTACTTGTAAAGCACTCCACCTCAGAGGTAGAGAAAGACTGATAGAGATAGAGACAGAGAAAGAGATGAAGAGTATAGCTTTGATCACAACTATTCATGGCATTCTGATCCTAGAGTTCTGCTTAGGTACTCTTTTCCATTCTCTCTCTCTCTCAGCATGTCGGCAACATTTCATATTCCAACTTAGTTTTCTAGTCTAAACATTTGCTAAATGAAATCTTAATTAGCTGTATGCTGACTAGGGTCGTTTTTCGGTTTTTGTTTCTATTTTCCTTCTTTTCCATTTTTTAATTAATGATATTACCATCTATCAGTTAAGCCATGCAGGACAAGTTTAGTCTCTTAACAGAGGAGTTTACATGCTTTTGATGTGCATTTATTTAAACTAAAGAATTAACAATTTCTATAATCATTTCACTTCTACCGAATCCCAAAAGGCAGGTAACATGTCTGAATAAATTCAATTTATCAAATTCCAGTACTGGTATTTGTAAGAGAATTTCAATATTCATACAATTTTACTACAGACTTGGTACCAGTACAAACTGGTCGTGCACCACAATTATTTCTAAGTTCTATCGAATTCTATTTGCATCTCATTCTCTAGGCATCTCTGCTGCATTGCAACAAAAAGATGAGTCGACGACCCCAATACCAACATTCTCACCGCCTGAAGGAAACACAACATTCATAGATGGTGCCACATGGTGTGTGGCTCACCCTAGTGCTACCCAATCTGATCTCCAAATTGCTCTGGATTGGGCATGCGGTCTAGGTGCGGCCGATTGTTCTGCACTTCAAAATGACGGGCCATGTTACCAGCCTAACACGCTTCTTTCACATGCATCATATGCTTTCAATAGCTATTACCAGCAAAATGGTAATTCAGATATCGCATGCAATTTTGGAGGAACTGCAACACTTACAAAGAGAGATCCAAGTAACTTCTTTCTTTCTTTTTTTAACAATTTACATGTATAAAACTTTTGAAAGATATAAGAGAATCAACCATGTGATTGAGTTCACTGGAAACAAAAACAAAGGTGAAGATAGCTTGAAACCTTTTTTTTTTATAAAATGCTCTGGTACCCTCCAACATATTTTAGATGCTACTCTCGAGAATTGAACTTGCATTTCTTTGTAGAGAGAAGGGCTCGTACCAATACACTAAGAATATAACCTATGTCTCTCGGTAGAGAAACATTTTATGTTTCAAGATAGCCTGAAACATTAATATCTGTAAGACTGTAACAATAATGAGACAGTACAATGAGGACATTATTATTTATTGATGTACACACCTAGTATTGGTTCCTTTTATTACGTAATCACATTGGTTCCATATTATTCTCTGCTAATCTTTTTCTTAATTATTCTTATACAGGTTATGGCTCCTGCAAGTATTTGGCCTCAGAGTAAGTGTACTTGACAATATATTTTCAATTGGGTTGGACATGATGAAATTCCTGTGCCTCTTGAAAACCACAAAATTTAATGTCTGCTCCCTCTAATACAATAAGCATAAGTTCTCAAAGAACGAATTAGTTCCTGTTAAAATAATAAAATTGATGTCAATAGTTTACATAAATTTTGTGGTTTTGAAGAGGGACACATGTAATATTTGTTCCTGTTAAAATTATTTGAAGAACCAAAACAATTTTAATTGAGTTGTGTTGTGTTCAGGACATCATCCGCTTCATTGTCAATTCCTGGAAGGTTCACATGGATGATCGGAGCGATATCGATAGTTTTGCACTTCAAATGTTACGAGCGCATTTACTATCTGATTTGGTAATGTGATGGTTGGATGGTTAAATTCTCACCTTGCTTGAACATTTTGGCAAGTTCATGTAAAGTTGGAACTCAATTTGGTACTGTTATGATGTGAATTTTGAAATATACTTAAATTTTATTTTAGGGACTCCAATGTTTCATTGTTCATATTATTATTCCATTTTTGGCACCGTTATATATTTGATTATATCTTTTTCTTTTCCTTTTTGCCTTATTGTCTTATTGACTCACTCAATTAATTATGTTCTGTCCAGAATTTTGAACTAATTCAACCTGAACTGATAGTAGTTGGAAAAATGATGTGAACCAAAGTAACACAGCCCAAAAAGAAAAGAAAAAAATTAGTCAAACCTTCATTGCAATTGATATATTTTCGGACAGTAACTGAGAATATACATACAGTATAGGTTTTAAATAGAATTTACATTTTGGGCCAATAGAGCCCAGTCCATGTTTTCAGCGGTCCGAGAGGATCAATATCTGTCTAGAGATCAACACGAACAGAACCGCTCAGCCGCAAAACCTTAGTTTGTTCTCTTTATATAAATTCTATTTCTATTTCGTCGTTCTATCGGTCGTCGGCGAGACTGAGTCTACAATTTCTTCTCGGTAAATGTTGGTAAAACCCTAGTTTCTTCTCACTTACAAAATTTTTTGTTTTCATTATTGATCTGATGAATGAAAAGAGATTGTTTTGTGGAAAATGATGATATTTGATTGTCGCCCCAGTCTTAGGATCTGCATCGAAAGATGGCGGATCCATGGTGATTGACTTATTTCTATCTGACTCCACCTTTTTCCTCTTTATTTATTTGTTATTTTTCAGTCTTCGTGAAATTTATTTTCGCTCAATCAATAGTGCGTTCTCTGTGATGCAAACTGTGTCCAATTGCTGATTCACCGTGATTATTGCAAACATTTATCACCATCTTTCGGCTGAGATCTTACGCACTGTTGCTTTTTCGAGTTTTTTAGTAGGATATTTTGAAACAATAGCATAGGAAATGCCATGAGGTATCTGGTACCTTGCTTAAATTCAGTAGCTAGGTATCTCGTAAGATTGGCAGAAAAAAATTTACAGTACTTGCGACACTGGTTGCTCCTTTTATGAGCTTGCAGTTACTTTTGACCTGTTTACATGTTTTAGAGTTTTAAATTTTGTAATTTTGAATCTTTAGCTGGTACTTTTTTAAGATGCTTTATTTAATATTTCTCCATTTTATTGAGAGAGATTACACGATCATTGCTCTTTTGATATTCTCGATATTGTTTTGACAATAATAATTTTAATGAACTTGACAATAATTTTCTGAAAATTAAACACAATTGCAATTGAAAATAAATTTATAGATATGTTATTTGTGACATATTGATAGTCCAACAATCAAATTTCATGTGATTTTAATATTATTTGAAGATGTATCACAGCATGTTAATTTTAGATGCATTGAATTGGAATAACTAAGGTATTGTCATCCTCTTATTTAATGCAGTAAACTGATTGTCAAAATATGAACATGGTAATTCACATTTTACTAATAAATTTAGTCTAATCTAAAATAAAAATAAAAATAAAAATATTATACATCTGTAGACAATTTTTGCGATTATTAGAAAATGATGCAGGAGGATATCTTGAAAGCACAAGCTTTTGCTAAACTGCTCGTATTATTAAAATTAACTTGTAATATTGTTCAATAAAAACTTGGAAATACATTATAGATAATTATTTTACTGGAAACACATGTAATTTGTTTGTAGGAAATACATTTATAATTCTTTTTTACTAGAATTCCATTACATATAATATTTTTGCAGGAAATATATAACATGGGATAAAGGATGAAAAGGGTGTTTTATAAATTTGAAATTAGTTTTAATATAAAAAACAATAACATGAGCAAATTTGTGATTTTTTTGAAGTTTAGATGGGGAATACATAATTTTAAAGTTTTAAAGGACAAATATGTAATTTTAAAGTTTTTGAGGGGAAATACGTAATTGCAAACGAGTCGGAGTTGAGCTCGAGCGAGTCCTAGTTGGAGTCGGGTCCTTGCTGAACTCCAAAAACGGTCGAGGATGAACTGGCCCGAAGAAGGTTACTTTTAGATTTCTTTCTGTTCACTTTCATTATGTTTCGTCAGTAAATAAAAGAGTTAATTCGTCATAATTTATTTATTTTCTCATCAAAATTCAAGAACTTCTCAAATGTTCGCATAAAAGAAAGGAAGCATGGGGATTTTACAGTAGAATGATAGTGATTAATGTTTAGATATTTCAAACTGAATAGTGTATGTTGATGCACAGCAGGTTGCTGAGGTTTTTATGGACCGAGCTGATAAAAAGAAGGTGAGCATTTTTTTAGAATCTTTTTGTTCTCTGAAAACTTTTATTTTGCTCGTAAAGAATTTTTAAATGAAGATTAAATTAATGACCAAACATTTATTGTTCAAAAATTAAATGAAGATTGACGCAAAATTAAATGAAGATTGACGCTTCGATCAAAATCAATGTATGAATTATAACATATTATAAATTAGTCGATACATCTCTGCAATTTTTGAACCACCTCCCTCGAATTGGTTTTCATAAACTGATTCTTCATTACACAAAGCACTCCACTGATTCTTCTTTAAAATAACAATTTCCCTACCACAAATCAAAGTAGTAGCAATAGAAAATAACAAAAACCAACATATAGCAGTCAATCCATAAATCAGAAAGAAAACAAAGAATATAGTGATCATTTGCTAAGAAAATATAGGCTTGCTCATACATACATATGAAATGAGCTTTATAAATCAGTTTCCTCCTGTTCAAGTCCCTGTCCCTACTAAGCAGACATGAACACGGTACAAGTTCACATTTTCTTTACTTTCATGGCTTACTCAACATATGCGGTGAGTTGACATATAACATCATGATCACATCAAACGTTAACAGTGATATTATTTACATCATGATCCCATGAAGGCTTGATAGTTGGTCAACCATATTTTTTCAAAAGGAATACCACAAAACTCTAGCCTACCTGTTAAGAGATATCATGGAATGCAAATGATGAATGATCCCCCCTAGTCATTCATAACCACCACTTCAGGCATCTAAAACCAACTAATTCAGAAATACAATTAACAGATCTGACTTAAGTTGGCTTGAGGTACACAAAACATACTATGACCAGAGTCACCGGACCTAAAGAACTTTACCATAACTGTTAAAACTACAACTAAATGATCTTCAGATGGATGTAATCATGTGAACACCTTGTGTTTTGTTGATAAGTAAGCTTGAAGATGACCCCAAACATCAGTACAGTTCATATTTAAAATGCATGCATTAGATATTAAATCGTGAAGAGCAAAAAAAGAAAGCATCACTACAAAGTCGATGGTTAGAAATTTAGATCAACTACAAAATAAACTAATTAAGCTAATAAAGATACAGAAATTCTACATGACGATTGTACACCATAACTAAAAGGCTTAACCTCTGGCATAATTGGATTCAACAACATAATATAGGGGCAGTCAAACTAAAGGCACAGTCACACCTTACATGTTGGGTCCATCTTCACCTCTGTAGTTGTGGCCGTGCTGGAGGTGAAGATAGCTGGGAAGGATATAGAGAGGGATCAGATGGAGCCCCTTTGCCTAGAACATTCAATACTTTCATTCGATGCAACTCTTTCCCTATCCATGGAAAAGAATAAATGAGTTTAAAGAAAATTAGACCAAGAGCCAAGAAATCAACATTTTGGTACCAGGCAAAAACAAGGTTTAGGTGCTATACCACATGGTAGATTTCATTTTTTTTTCTATATAAAGAGACAGTGATCAATTCTAAGAAAAAAAGACCTAGCCACACATAGCACCCCACAAAATAATTTCTTCTTAAACTAATGTTCTGTGCATCCAAGCTGGTTATAAGATGTCTGATTCTGAACATTCAGCTCTGCTGTCTGCTATTTACTCGGAGTTACTTAGCAAGAGTGGCATTTTCTTTAATAAATATGTTACCATAAAACAACAGTTTACTGAGCTGCTGTAGCTTAATCTGTTTCTTTCTTTTGTTTATTTATTTTCACAACTTAGGTTGGTGGTCCATGAACAATGCAGAAGATACTTTTGATCACGCTTAATTTTTGGTCATCACAAAACCAAACATAACTGGGGCAACACTGAGAAAAAAGGTTTAAATATCCCCAGACACAGTCATGAACTTGGAAGAAAGAAAAGGTTTCCAAAAATAAAAAGAGGGAAGACAAGAGGCATAAAACAAAAAATAACAGTTCAACAATTACCTTCTTCCAGTAAGAGATGTATTGCCCTTTTCTCCAAGTCGACAGCATGCTTACTTCTGCCACCTGCTGATAATGACCTCAGCACTGAAACATACAAAAATGACAATACTCAACTTGCATGCAAAGAATCCAATGCAAAATCAAGAAGTTAATTACTTGACATTCCTCATCAACTTATTCTTAGTGCATCCATTAAAACCCTGTGTCTACAAAGAAAAATGTTACAAGGGCATTTTGATTATTTGCATGTATACTTGAAGGGGAGCAAACAATATTTATCAGAGGAGCCCTTTTTGTTAAAAAAAAATTCCAAAGATACAAAAATAAAAAAAAATGAGTTTTACTTACTCCTTATATAATCCTCCTGGTTTGACTGGTCACAATTCTTCAAGTAAGCTTGCAATCGAATAAACCTCTCTTTCCAATCCTGACTAGCCGTCAGAGATGAATAAACTGATTTAGTAGCCTCACTCGCCTGAGTTACCTCTCCCTTGGTTCCATTTTGTGGTTTAGTAGCTTCCCTTGCCTCACCCTTGGTTCCAATCTGTGGTTTAGTAGCCTCACTGGTCTCTTCCTTGGATCCATTTTGCTGTTTAGTAGCCTCGCTCATTGCCCCATTTTGCGGTTTGACAGCCTCATTCACCTCTCCGGGGGACCGATTTTGCAGTTTAGTAGACTCGCTCACATCTAACTTGGATCCATGTTGTAATTTTGCATCTTCACCAATCTCCCCCTTATATACATTTTGCAAATTTTGTGAATCTTTCAAAATTTGCACATTTTGCGAGTTGTGCAAATTTTGTGACTCTTGGGAACTTCGTACATTTTGCTCCTTAGTTGCCTCCTCCTTGATGACAGACGAACTGTTCGTCTTCCCTTGTTCAGTTTCTAACCTCCTCCTCACATAGGTGTAGGTCAAAGGACTGGCTGGGCTGCTAGGGTTTGACCTCTTGGTACCTGCTATTTTATTTGTTGAGGAATCTGATGTGCTGATTTTGTCCTTGGTGAGAGGAGGTGCTTCGGTTGGTTTCGTATTATCTAATATCTCCCTTAAGGCAGCCTTTTTCTCTTGTATAGTGGGTTGCCTTCTGCTCTCTGCTGATACGGCAGTCCTGCTGGCACTGCGGTTCTCCTGGACTGGCTTTTGAGTCATGTCTATGCTGCTTAGGGAAGACTCTCCTACAAAAGATGCAGAATCCTTCAGTTTTATAAATGGACCTGTAAAAATTACAGGCAGGAAGTACTATATTAAAGATAGAATTTGTGAAAGAGCCCAGCTCCATCCACGAGTTGCAAAAGAACAAACAAGAAATAAACTCAACAAAACAACAACCAACAACAAAGCCTTCAGTCCCAAACAAGTTGGGGTAGGCATTGTCAGCCTTTAACAAAAAAGAAAATTTGAAACCTACTCATTAATCAACCACCATTCCAACAAACATCTTATCTTCTATACACAAATTTGAATTTTCATTTGATGGCACTTTGAAATTTGAAATATTGCACCAACAGACCTTCATTCATTTAATATAATTTAGTTATGCGTACAAAAAACAGTTTTGTCAAAATCTTATATGAATAAATGTTAGTCAAGTATGACACCTAAATTTTAACTAAGAAAGAGTGTCAATTTCTTAAAAAAGTTAAAGAAAAGGGCTGTTTTCAAACTGATAGTTATGTGGGGTATATTTATCAGTATCGCCATCTTTTCGAGAAATCTTTATAAAGGAATAGAAAACTGCAAGCTCCATATCATAAGTGGCAATAAAACTCCAGCAACACAGCCATCTGCTTACTTAAATTATTTAGGCAAAATATCTTAGAAAAAAGAAAGAAAAGGGTATTAAACAACAGAGCTGCTGATGTAACTGGAATTTGAGATAAGTTCTTTAGTTCATGCATTATGTTGTATTATTATAATTACGGTCAAACACAAGATCATTAAATTAAAAAACATGCAAAATGAACCACAATAATCTTTGAACTTGGCTCAAGAAAATAATTAGTCGTGCTTCTCATTCAAAATGAACCACAAGAATCTTTGAACTTACAAGTTATCCTGTCAGAGGCCTTGTCTTTGGAGGAGAAGCTAGCATTTATGATTTATGCAACGTTGTTGCACTATCTACTGTTTTGTTTTAAGAGGAAAACATGCATTTCAATGTGTGTATATAGTCAAGAAAAATAATCTTAGCCCAATTAAAAGACTAAAACTTTAAAGTAAAACACCTTGTGCTGGCAGTGTTGACTGACAACTGGTGTCAGTGTCAAGCTTGAGTGAGGTATGTGTTGATCCTCAGATACTTTCACTGTGCATATGTTGTTCCTTTTGTCGGTACTGTAATAGATGTACCAGTGCCGGTACCAAGCAGTAGGTTGTGTTTAAAAAGGGGATTGCCTTATGATTGTTGGGTATAATGCTGAGCATTTGGCACTTCCCACTGGTGGTACCACTTCATAAAAGAAATATACTACACCTGGAATAATCTGGTATCCTATGGAGTGAGGGTCTGGTTGGGAGACTACAGTGCATTGCTGAAATCTAACTTCGTTAAAAAATAACGAGTATCGTAATGCTACCTTCGTGCCCCCCCCCCCCCCCCCAAAAAAAAAAAAAAAAAAAAAAAAAAAAAAAAAAAAAAAACCATTGTTCCGGACATGGACGGAGCGAGGGGTGACCAGAGGGGAGCAGGACCCTTCCATTAGGACCTTAAACCGTAGCATTAGCAAGCAATAGCCCGTTATTGCATTGCTGCCATGGTATCGAAAATCAATCTATCGACAGCCACTGGCCGCGTTTTGGTTTGGGGGAGAAAGAACGCTTGAATCGGAAGAGACTCTTTACCTTAAAACCGAGTTTGTTAGTGGCGTACTGATTTTCCGGATTTGAACTTCTTTGCCGACTCTTGGATGGGGGATGTAATTGATCAGCGCAAGAGGGATTTGGGCGTCGGCGGTAAAGAACGTTTTCGCCAATTAAAAGAAGACGGTCACACGAGGCTTTGTCTATGCGAAATTGCGAATCTTAATAACTTAACACGAATCTGTATAAATTCTGATCAATCTAACCGCTACGCAGTAAAGCAATTGAACAGTGAACTCCTTTAATATGTCGGTTATTACCTTCTATTTTTTTTCCATTTAATAGAAGTATGAGGGATATAGTAAATATATAAACTTGTTTATTAGAAAGTAAAAAAATTATCTTATGAAAAATAATAATTTATCAATTTGATTTGTTTTTCTTCCCTCGTTTTTTTTTTTTATGGGATGATTCATGTATCATGATTTTCTTTCCTCATTTAAAAGGATGTGTTTGACAAATCTAAGCCACAATATAACTCCTAGACGAATCTTTTTGTATTTGATATATTGTTCGTCAATATACTCCTTTAGCAATACTAAAAGAAATTTATTTGTATCCAATAATTCTTAAATATTAAAAATTAAAGAATGTGATTTTTTTTATGTTCATCCCAAAAAAAAAGAGTTAGCTTTAATGAGGCATTAGAAGCATATACACCTCTATTTAAAATTAAAGAATAAATTAGTTAATTTAATCTTTAAAATAATTAAATAAAGCGTTAGATAATAGAAGAGAATAAAAGAAAGAATGTGATATTTTTATGGAGATATTGGATATTATGGTGTTTTAATGGAGAAAGATTATTTCAAAAGCTTCTACGGACACACTAAAATTTTTTCTCAAAACTATTTTGTTTTTAAATAATTTTTTTTAGTAAAGGTTGGAAAGTTAAGCCCCAAACTATTTAATATTCACAAAATATTGCTTTTTTCGAGTTCCGAACCTGCTATCTCCATACGGAAAGTATTGTCTTTGCCACTAGACCAAAACCTAGTTCTCATTTATTTTCAAATATTATTAAATGCAAAATTTATTTTACAAAATTACCTTCTTCTATAATTTTTTTTTATATGACGAAGATGCCTGAAGAACAACTCATACAAACATTACATCTCTGTTATCCAGTTCTAATAATTTGTACTTGTTATCTTTTCCTCTGTTTTTGTACTGATTATTTACATTCTTTTAACTTGCACGCATAAGTGGTTATGTAATATTGAGTAGGCATACATTTATTTTATGATAATTGAATTAAAATAAATTATATATTCTTCAACAATTGGACCGTCCGGTTTTATTATCTAATTATGTTTTGTATATATGATGGAGAGATTGAAATGTCACTTTTATGTGTATGAGATGAATGTCTTTGGATGTTTTATAATCATCATTGGCTCTTCAAATTAATTTATTATTATAAAAAAAAAATCATTTTTTGATGGTCTAAAATATTTGATTTTTCTTTTATAATATAATCTGACATAAATGCAGCTAAAAAATTTAATATCAAGAGATATCAGCAAGTCTTTCTTGAAAAATTAGCTTCAAGTTTAGTTTTACATACTGTGCTGAGAGAGAGGAGGAAAAGAATCTTGCATAGTTAGCCAGAACCATTGACAAATAGCTCTCGTCTTGTGAGTTTCAGAGTGTCTATTCATGTCAGTAGATGCCAAAACGATTTGGCTGATAGCTTAGCAAAGTCAGGCAGGTTGCAAGGTTGGTCTGTGGCACGTTTTACTTATTCAATTTTTGGTTGTGAGTTTTAATTTTTCTAATAGGAATGTAATAGGGTCTACTTGATATAGTATGCTGTATGAAAACCTTGGTATTAATGGAAGGAGCCTGATAATTGTATCTGAAACAAAATCTTCAAACGCATCCCTTAAGTAATTTAACAGAAAAAACTTTCAATGTTCTCTAACTTTCATTTTCAGTGCTAATATCCAAAACATTTAAAACTTTGTTTATAATATTTTACAATGCTGCTCACAAGCGTTTAAACATTTGTCTGCAAGTATTAAAATTCTAAATCTGTATAATTTTAACTCCCAGCTACTTTTGTTTTCAAGCCAAAAATAGAAAGATTTATTTCACCTATTTTTTTTCTCTGATTATTCTCATTTATTTTCTCAATGATCTGTAATAAATTTTGCGAATCTAAAAATATAAACATTTTTTACCCGATTTTCTCTTTCAAATGAAATCCATGAATAATAACTTTCGAGTTATATTTGTGTCGTAATTTGTTTTTACCACTTTAAATCTTTGTGACTTTCACTTTTTTTTTTAAATTTTACTTCAAAATAATTTAAACATTTGTTTACAAGCATATAAACCTCATTAGTAACACTTTAAATCTCTAGAATAAAACATATAAATCTCATATACAAAGAATTTATACCTCAACAATAACACTGCATTTACAAAACTCATTTACAAAGCATATAAACCTCATGTACAAAGCTTTGAAAATTTAAAATACTCGTGAGTTTTACTTAAAAAAAAACTTTAAAATTACTCAAAAAGTATTTATTCATGGATTTTATTTGAAAGATAAAATCAAATAGAAAATGTTCATATTTTTATATTCGTAAAATTTATAACGGATCGTCGGAAAAATAAATTATAATGATTAGAGAAAAAATAAAAAAAGTGGGTGAAATGAATCTTTCCGTTTTTTGCTTGAAGACAAAAGTAGTTAGGAGTTAAAATTATACAGATTTAGAATTTTAATGCTTTCATACAGAGGTTTATATGCTTACCAGTAGCATTGTAAAATGTTATAAACATAGCTTTAAATGTTTGAATATTAGTACTGAGAATGGAAGTTAGATAATATTAAAAGTTTTTTCTATTAAACTACTTGAGGGACGTGCTCGAGTATGATGGCTGAGACAAAAAAAAAAGTTAATAGAACGAAGTTTCAGTCGAATTATAAAAAAATTCGGACCTATCTAAAATACAGAAAATCTACTTTTAAGTGAAAATTTATACTCCAAGCTGGTTATAAAATACTAGAAAAAAAAAGGTGTCTCGGCCCTGTAACGTAGAGCTGGCGTGGAGTGACCGTACGTAAAAGCGTGACAAGTTGACAATATATCATCTTATCCCATGAGACAGGAAGTCTAACCAGAGGATGCCACATCAGCACCACGGATCCGAAGACAATCCTCCAGAGAAGCTCCAAACCACACATCTTTAATTTGGCTGAGACTTTTCCCTGCATCGGTTGTCCGCTTTATAGCCTCTGTTTCTTCCATTACTATTTTTCCTTGCTAGAAAGGAGCCCAACTTATTCAAAAAATAATCTGATAAATTACAAAAATGGCATGCAGAGTCTCCTCTCCGACAACTGTAATGGCTTCCCTCCCACAGTTCAACGGCGTCACAGCACAGCGTTCCATGGTCTGTTCAAATTGAAATTCTCAAAATTTAATTTTATGAACTAAGCATTAATTAATAATATAAAATGATGCTAATATATTTAAAATTTAACTTGTGGGCGTTTCATCTATTGTTTATCTCAGGTGATGCTACCGGTAAGGAGAAGCAGCAAAAGAATGGGCGTGCGATGCGACTTCATCGGCTCATCCACTAACCTTGTAAGTATTTAACTACTATAATAACTCATAAATGAATTTGAGATGATGGTTATGATTATTATTAATTATTTTGGAGTGGGTTGTGGAAGTTAAAGATCTTGTTAACATTAATTGTGTTTAAATTATGGGTCTAGGTAATGGTCACAACAACAAGCTTGATGTTGTTTGCTGGTCGGTTCGGTCTTGCCCCATCTGCCAACCGCAAATCCACCGCCGGTCTTAAACTTGAGGCACGCGATTCAGGGCTCCAGACCGGTGATCCTGCCGGGTTCACCCTGGCTGACACATTGGCATGTGGAACTGTGGGTCATATCATGGGAGTTGGCATTGTACTGGGCTTCAAAAGTTTGGGCATCATAGAATAAATGCTATGTGCAAAGTTTGTGAATTGGTTTCTAAAATATGTATATCATGGTTTTTTTATCATGTCATTTTTTTTAAGTTTCACCGGTGATCTAAAACTCTAAATCACCCACGCGTAAAGGTATTTTGGCTAATTAAATATAATTAAAGCGAACAATAAATGAAGGGACTATCAGCATCTGAAACCCAAATTAGTATCATAACTTGTCATCAGTTTAGTGACTTACTGAAAATTATATATATCAGCGTCTAGCTGAAACCCATATAACTTGTCATCAGTTAATGACTGTTACTGAAAAAAAATCTACGGTTGTATAAACTAGGATTGTTTTCCGTTTTTTCCTCCAAAAATATAACGATATGTCGGAGAGACGTTAAAATTTTGAATTGAGATAAAAACTATAAAATTGAACACAACATAAAAATATGCACAAAAGTTTCGATAGAAAATCACACAATATAACAATTCAATTCATACAATAAATTAGGGGGAACCCACACAATAATGAAGAAGCCTATGATAACAGTAACACTAAATACACGATTTATTATAATCCAACAAAAAAGTACGAGCCAATATATTGTACAATTAGTGAAAAAGAAGAACATCAAATGGACCAAAAGTACAAATGATGCCATATAGTTAAGAAGATAAGAAAAATAAACCTTTTTTTTTACAAATGAACATAATAAAAAGAACATCACATTAGGTGTGATCATTATTGGAGTAAACTTCTAATAACTGGATTTAAAAAATATAATCAAGCTTTTTTTTAAAAATCACATAAAATAATATTTTGTACTAACCTTATGTACTTCCTATAATCTATGGGAAAAAAATTCTGTTGTACAAGTGGTTCTTGTAAAATTAATCCTTGAAAAAGGTTTTATCTATGATTTTTATAGTAAAGTTTTTAAATTCACAAGGGATCTCTCACCTGGACATTCCACATGGAGAGCGTTGTTTTTGCCACTATATTAAATTATAGTTCTTAAAACATCATATAATTATTCCGTTTATTTTATTTACCATTTATGTGCTTGTTTAATGCATATGGAGAAGAAATCAGTTTATAATGGTTTATCCAACTTGACTGAAATTTAGAAACGGAGGGAATGAAGTAATTAAAACAAGATTATAGCTTTAGAATTGGTTCCCAAACAAAATGGCAAAAGAAACAAAGTTTCAAAGAGAAAAAGATTTGGTAAACTAGCAGGTAATTCTCTAGTACAAGACGGTCAACATCATTGAGAATTTTTGGTTGATAATGGTCGCAGAAGTTCAATACTACAGAACTGATGATGTCATTTTTCAATTTAACTTTATTTTTATTAAACTATCTACTGCTAAACTCGCGGTAAATAACATAATTGCAGCATTTGAGTTTAATTTAACGATTTGTCAATTGGCTCCAGCATTATATCTTGTCTGCTAATCTGCATATTGAAGAATAATATATAATTAGCTTTTGCTCCAAAGCATGGGATGAAGTTAAAATTTCTTCGCCCTTAATAACGTCTTATTATAATTTTTTTTTTTTTGGAAGGTTGTAAATTGCTTTTTTCATTAAACAATTGCCCCGTGCAAAATAGACGCACACGCAGAATTGATCAAAACAAGCACTTTCGAAAAAAAATTTCCAAATTGTACATACAATTCTATACAAGCATCTATCCAATTAGAGGATCAGAATTTACATAACAAAACCAAGCAAACTAGGTAAAAGGTCGTATAGACCTGAATTAAAAATTTTGCTAACCTCACTTTTTTCGATCGGGTCATTTTCACTCTATTTCTCATATCCAAGTCAAGTTGATCATCAAATCACACATTGAAATAAACACACTCAAAGCACACTAATTTGGAGCTCGTTATATACTGTCCTGGGAGCCATCTTAATCTTTCTTGCCACTTCACAGGAGTATCATGATTCTGTCTTCAGGAGAGAATTTAGAGAGGTGCTATTGAACTTCTGCGCAAGTCCCCTTAATACAAGAACAATCAAATCACGCATATGACGAGTTTGTACCATCAATTCGACTTCTGTCTCAGTATCCACCACAATTTTGAACCGGTGCTGGTCATTCCTATACAGCTCAACCTACAAAAGCCCAAAACATTTTGCTTTTCTTGTAAACATTAATCAGCCTTGAATAATACTAGTTATGATGCCTTGTAGCAAATAACTCAACCAACAGTGGTAGTAAACATGTTTCCTGCAAGACTATTGAGGTACAATAACAGTTGGTATCCATTTAAGCTCCTCTTTTGTCCATATTAGGCTAATTCTATGTTCCACTGATTCTGAAGTGAGGATCAACTAAACTTCACAACAATATAAAAAGCTAACCAAATAAGTTCAACCAAACAAAGATTACAAATGATTGTCTAACATACTCCACATAAAACAGGTATAATATCTCAAGAAAATAAAATGTATATTCAATAGATCAGAAAAAAGGTAATAATGTGTCAGTTCAGGCCTCAGGCAGGTTGAGCACCAACAACAGAAGCAAAAAAAAAAACATCAGTTAAAATATAAAAAAATGATCCGCGACCCTAGATTGAAATTTAACCTAACCAATTTCATATCCTACATGCTTTTGGACTTCACCTACTTTAATCTTTCTCTACTGGAAAGAGAAAATTCAATAAAATGTTTATTATTCGTGGCAAAACTGTAGGTTCTATTATTCTTTGTATTTTTTCATCAAATTGGTTTGGGAAACAGTGATTTACTTTCTTCGTACAAAAAACTACAAATTCATGTGTTCAGATAAACTGATACAAGGGAGCTTTCTAGAATTACAATTTTTGATACAGAATTATATACACATGCAGGGACTATTGTGACTTTGAAAGTTATGCAAGGGGTATAAATAAAAGCGTACATGGAAAGGAGGGGAATAGGAGCCCCGTGCTTCAGTGGAGGGAAAAGAAGCCTTGGAGCCTGGCTTCACAACCTTCATTCGCTTCTTGCTAAGCTCTAAGATCCTCTTCTCTAAATTTGCAACTCCTGGAGCCTGTGAAAATAAAATAACACTTACCAACCCAAACCATTGATACTCCGGCAAGATAATTTTCACAAGCAACAAAAATTAATTCCCATAATTTCCCAACATATAGAGAACGACATCAAAATTTCTGGTTCTTGTCAAAACTACACGCTTTTAAGTGGACAAGTAATGATAAGTGGGATATGTCATTCCCCTGTGGTCCTGCTTTCTTGAAAATTGGCCCAGTGAAAGAGTTGAATAAAAAAAAGATGTCATAGTGAACAATTTTATTTCGGAGATCAGATGGATTCGTAAACATTTAAATAATTTCAAATTTATGTTATAAGTAAATGATAGGCCTAATGCAGCTCAGGTTTTCAAACAGTCACCGAGTAATCTTTAAGCTTTG
This sequence comes from Carex pumila, assembly GCA_033356055.1. Taxonomy (NCBI): domain Eukaryota; kingdom Viridiplantae; phylum Streptophyta; class Magnoliopsida; order Poales; family Cyperaceae; genus Carex; species Carex pumila. The sequence continues at coordinate 425,459 of JARJHM010000031.1, forward strand.
GGATTTTCAGCAATAGACATAAATCATGAACGATTTGTACAAATAAAAGAAACGATTGGTACTCTAACATAAAAAAGTTCCAATATATATTTAGCGGGTTAAAATTTTAATTACCCTTCTCTCAGAGTGGTCTTTGTCACGCAATACCTGTTTCAAATTTTAAAAAAAACATGTTATCATTTATAAAAGGAGTGTTGTGAAGTTCTGAACACAACTTCTGTCAGATCAAGAGGTTGAAAACCCAATGCATGTGAAGTAGATTAATATGAAGAGTCTAAAACTCTGGATTTCCCTTCCAGAGTCACTTTATGATAGACAAATAAATAAATTAACGAATGTAACAAAAGTACGATGACCTCAAACTTCACGGAACCAAGGGTGAGCTTCTCCTTCACTTCTTTAAGAATATCAGGTTCTGAAGGCAAAGAAATAATAATAAAAAAAGATCAATACATAAGACATACAATATCAGGATCATGCAGTGTATTGGCTGCTGCTCATAATTTTTTTCAAAACCTTTGTTTCATAAATGCTCTTATGTATTCACATGGGAAATCCATAATCTATCGGCTAGTATACTCATAAAAGTTTAGGAGCAAGTCAAAGAGCATTTTGAAACCCTACCAACTGTAATAGGCTCAGTTGAGACAGAGACAGGCTGTCCCTCAACCCCATCCTCCCGCACAGGAGTATAAATTGCAACCAGTCGATACCCCACATCATCTACATTTGCCTCATACATTCTCCCGACCTCTCCTGTAATATTTTTAAAGCAAAATGTGAGAACTGATAGATATTTATCAAACAAATCCAAACTATTTAACTAAAAAACTTGTACATCAGACCAAAACGAACAGATCAACTAGAAATGATCAACTTGCTGTGATATTCATCATACTAGACTAAGCCTGGTAACAGCTAAAAGAACCATAAGAAAATTTGGTAAAGAGAGCCAGAACTGATTAAATTTGATTTGATCAGCCTATCTAAGAGCAAGAAAGAATAGGGTGAAGTGCAAAGGGAAATCCAGTTCATCAAATTTCTAACAAACATTTCCATCACAATAACCTAATAATAATTTTTATTTTATTTTTAGCATGAGATGAGGGTCAAAGCCCTAAAATCAACCCTACTGTGAGCAGTGGGTTCTGAACCTGTTACCTCCCACACGGAGGGCAATGCCTCATCCAACTGTGCTAGGTGTGCCAAGGAACTTTTAAGTTTTATTTGAAATTTTGTAGAATTTCATTTGCCACCCAAAAAAAAGCTTAGTAAAGGTTGGGTGGAAAAAAAGCACACTAACCAGGAATTGAGATGAGGTCTGGGCTCCCGACCATAGACCGTAGCCACTGAATTCGGCTTTTTCCCTCTTTGCCCCCTGTGTAGACTCCCTTCACAGCATATAAGTTGGTGTGGAAACCTCTCCCTTCTATCTCGAGCTTTTCTATTTTAGGTATCCCTAGAAATAATACATATATATGCCATTTACATGTTTGTTATACTCGTAGGTACTTGTATTACTTTTCATTTAATCAAGGGCATCTATATGCTTAAACATTAATTTCCCCCAACTAACATTATGGACAAATCCCCTGACCAGGGGGACGCGAGTGAGGTTTGGTACCAATTGTAGTGCCAAAATTTGCAGGATTTCTTTCAAAATTGAAACCCTTGGTAAGGGAACAACAAGTTTATGTGTGGCTGTGGGGTGGGGTGTGTGCATGTGTTAAATAGGGAGGGAGGGACAACCTGGAACAACAGAGGAAGTTGTTGCTGAGGCTGGGACACTTGATCTTCCAAAAGCATCAACAACTGTGCACTCACACTTAATGCACCGTCCTATATCCTCATACCGAAGCTTGTACCATCGAGAGTTATAAGCATGAGCGAGTATCTCATATGATTGTATCTCACCCGAGTTTATTGAGTAATACCTATTTCCCGAGAAAAGTAAATGGAGATAAAAATTAATAAAGATAAAAAAATTGTGATGAAGTTTTATAATCTAATTTTCATATAACCCATCTAAAAGAACACCAAAACAAAATCCACTGACAAAGTCATGCCTGTACCAACCCAAGTCATACCAAATTAATTTGTGAAATTACACAAAAAAAAAAAGATGCATGTGATTTATGAGGTGGTATAGCAATCATATGCATTACTTGAACATACCACTGGTATGTAATCTCTCTCTTGTATTTGCTCCAAACATTTCTCTGCAACTCATTATCTGGTGTGATTTCTACAGCCGTTAGCATGTCTCCTTCAATTGCCTTCCCTTTCAATGAAAGGCTTTCTATTTGCAGGAGCTCTGAGAAATAACATAAGAAAAGGTAGACAGGCATACAAGTTGTCATTTATTCCACATTGTCTTCTACTGTAGGCTTTACTAGAAAAAAAATAATTGGCAATACCAGGGTATAGCACATCAGATGGCTCAGATAATACAATATCACCCACAACTCCATCAGATCGCACTGGAGTGTACCTAGAGAGAGATTAAACTTAAGCTTAATTGAGGCATATTGCACAACTGAGGGAAAAATAAAATGGATCAGATTTGTAAAACTGAGGATTAATTGAGACATAAAGCATAGGCTTAGCCTGACTGAACTATAGGATATGAGATTGACAATGAGTAACTACCCAAACAATATACGGCAGGTGTAGTCAGAATCAGTGACTTCATATGTGGTTGAATCGGCACCATCGATTCTTGTGAGGGTTCCTTCACTTGTCTCCCTGTGCCAGCTGTACAAGCTTGTACCTTCATATCCACCATAGTATACTCCTTCACCAGTGTATACACCTCTACCTATCTCCTTCAAACAAACTCCCGATACAACTGGGTTTGCTGATAAATAAGAATAACGTCAGGGTCTAAAATAAGAAATAAAATTTGAGCGGCCTTCTTATAGTACTACCCATGGATTGCCACATACTATTGGGTACAACTACAATCTAATCCATCTGTATCAGTCTTTGATCAGATTTTGCGAACTCTTGATATTTCTTTTCGTTTCAGTTGAAAAAAAAAAGAGTTGAGGCAATGGTTTAAATCAAGTATCAGCCGACTTAATCAAGGAAGCTTGACTAATTTGGTCCTAGTTGACTTAAATTAGGGACCAACTCCCATTATTATGGAGCATGCGGCTGGAGTTTTGAGAATTCAGTGGAGATTACAACAACTTTTATCAAAGGGAAGAGCATTTTTAGTGAATTAAACTAACCAGGCATTACTGGATTAGGGCTGATGGAAACTAAAGCACCACCAATTGCTCCATCATCCCGTGTTGGAACCCACCTTAGGGCCAGGTAAAAGCCCACATCCTCAAGCAAAGATTTGTAAGTTCTGTTTTTCAGAATACAAACAGACGAGTACAAAAGGTGGAAGAGTTTAAAAAGAATTTAATATCAGAAAGTTCTTTCTTTTAAGATGAGGATACTGGCTAAAATAGCACCCGCAAAACATCAGACAGGTAACAAAAGGCATGACCAAATATCCAATGAGGCATACTGCACCATGTATTATATGCTAGGGACAACTAGGGACAGTTTGTTATGCATTGGGGAGAGTTTACTTTTGGTTAGTAAATTTATCTTCTCTTAAGGAATATGTTATTTCATTGGCCGGTAAGGAAAAGGGAATTTCCAACATAAAGCCGCGGTAACTCACAAGGTTTCTGAGACGAGAAGAGCTTCAGATAAAGACGTTAACGAAATCAAATCTTGCTCAGCAGGCTTCTCTCTTATTCGGTACCATGTGTATATACCAGGGCCTTCGTTCCCTCCAAAATATTTTTTAAGTGGAACTATTTCAACATCCTCACAACAATATGGTAAAATCAGCTCAACACCTCTTGGTTCCCCTGTATCAGAAAGAAATAGGAACTAAATATTTGTCAAAGGATTTAGGTAAAAACAAAACTAAATATTGCTAAATTAATACAGTACATGAAATACACTAGAAACCTGTTTATGTACTGTACCAGTGTGTTAACACATTTCACCGGCCCTGTAGTAGACTTCTTTTATCTTTTCTTTTTGTAACTTCAAATTTCCTTTGTGCATTATTTGGATTCATGTTTGAGTTGGGGCTCTATTTTAATATTAACTAATTCTGCATGGTGCTAATATGAACAGATAGCAAGCATCAAAATTAGAAAGCACTCACCTGGGATGATGACATCTGAAATAACGCTCACCGGAAACCCCCTTTGACCGTCATTTCGTACCGGTGTAAAGACGAGCTCGATTTGTGACCCGATATAGTCAAGTGTTAAATCAAGAAATTCTATACAAAAAAAGAAATTATTAGAGGAGAAAAAACAAGTGGATAAGCTGACTTTTGAGATATTGAGGATTCCCACCGTTCTCTGTTAGTTTTTCTTTCACCCCGGCACTATTCACCTGGAACCATTCTTGCATGCAGCTTCCTCTCACACTACAATAATTGTTATGTACAATAGGAAGTTGAATAAATAACAGGTCTCCCCATCATTGTATGTTTGAAAATTGAAAAAGAAAAAAAAAACAAGAAGAGCTTACCCTCCCATGTAGCCAGCAACAAAGCTCAAGCATGCTCCTTCAGTCGGTGCCCCAACAAGTTCTAGTGAGTGACATGTTGGTGGCCCTGGATAACAAAATTATAAAATAATAAAAATGAAAAGTCGCAAGACAAATGCTAAAAGCAAAATATCACTTGTAATTGTAGCCACAAATAAAAATGGAATTCAGCAACTACACCCAATACTTACCATATTGCATACAAAACCTATTTCAGAGGACATTTTTGAATAATATGCTAAAGCCAGAGACCTCAAGAAAAATTAACTTAATTGCCCTTGATTTTTTTTTTCTAGTAACCTTATATAATCTGAAGGAGTTGAAACGAATCTAAAACCAAGCACTAATGTTAGTTAGGCTATAGTGTATTATACTATTTGCTCGAAAACAAACAAGTGGCATTTTAATGAATGGTTTGCTAAAAAAAAAAACCAATCAGCATACCTGGTAGGATAGGACCAAGATGTTCAGAAATAACAACTGGACCACGGGCCCCATCGTTTCTGACTGGCTCACAAGAAACAGAAATGCGGGATCCTATATCACCCAACGTTAAAGTGTAAGAAGCACTTGTAGCACCTTCAACTTCAGTTTTGATACCATCTGAATCAGTCTGGAGCACAATACAACATATATCTCATTTTAGTTAAACATGTACCCAAATCTGGATTAGGTTCAATTAACCCTCAGTATGAGCATCAATCAAGGTACACATGTAACTACATGTTACTAAATAAGCCCCTGAATTATCTCACTAAGTCAATTTTAAACTCAGTTACCCTCAAATTTGAAATAACATAAGAAAATGGCCAGTAAGAGGGTTAATTAAAATGGATATGTTCAATATCAATTAGACCTCTATAAACCGAACATCTTTTCAATTTCAAATTTCTTTTGCATGTACATTCCAAAAAAAAGGAATGTCATATAAACCATACAGAGTAGAGAACATGAAATATCATATAAATCAAGAAGGATGTCCAAAGTATCTTTCCTTCCTAACATTCTATTTCTACAACACAAACAAAAGGTAGTATTGAATGCTTTCAAAAATAATTGCTAGAGATATCTGTAGCATGTTGCAGGCTTTAAGAGAGGGTGTATAAGAGGGTTCCCATTTCGGATCTATACATGAAGTTTTGGAGGGACATGCATAAAATTATTCCAAAATTATGGTAAAAAGATCTAAGACAGGTATATTTATTTCAGAATAAAAATGATGATGATGACAATGACGATGGCAATAATAAAAATAGGGTACCATAAACCACTGGAAGATGGAGTTGCCTTCTTCACCTCCCCAGTACCGTTTGTCAGCAACTAGAGTGGTCCCCTCAACAGGTTGACCCACTACATCTAGAGAAATTAATCTAGGGCTACCTGTCAGGCAAATCAAAGGATTTAGTAGATTAACTACCATATGTCATCATTTTGGTACTAAGACTTGTATCAAACCATAAATCACTTTTCATAAATGGCTTTATGCATCGACTTTTATAAAAAGTTTTTCCTTTTTTTTTTTTCTTTTTCAAATTTCATGAAACTTAATTTCCAACTGGTGTACCTTGCCAATTTTAGACTAAACATGAAATGCCTAAGGGATGCAAAAATGGAATAAAAAAACTATTGTGTATTTTACATCGGTCAACAATTGCAAACCAGCTTTTCATTGCTGCAGAACAGGAAACAAGCAAAAGTTTTCATGCTCAACTCCAATTGCACCAATCCAAAATGATAAATTTGATCCACCTGTTCTAACATAAGAGTTACTAAGAATTTGAATCAGAAAATGTCAAGTACCTGGCCTAACTGGCTCTGTGCCAAGGTGGATTCTGGGCTCACCAATGGTACCATCATCTTGTACAGGTGTGCATTCAAAAGAAATATATTTTCCAATGGCATCTTTTGCAATCCTGTATTGAAGAAGTCCAGTTGCCTCTTGTAACAGCTCACCTTCATCACCTTCATTCTGGCAATTGCCAAGAGACTGGCCAATTAGATAAAGATCAAACTAGAAACAGCCGACACTCATAGAAGCACAATATGAGCATCGTGGACCTTTAATTGTATTATTGTGCCTCAATCAATCATGTTGTGCAACTAAGCAACAGAGCACCCAATTATCAATTTTCCTATTGGATAGTTTAGCTTCAATTGCAGACAAGAATTCATAAGAGGCTTGCACACATATGTAATGGTATAGTGCAATTGTAATCTTAGTACCTCATGCAGATACCAACGGCATTGGCTTTTCCCTTCATAGCCCCCTATATAACCATATGATGCCGTCAAAACTTCGCCCTCTGATAACTCACCAGTAATTGTCAAAAAATTCAAGCTTGGTGGCAGAGCTACAACAAAATAAAATAAAAAAATAACAAATGATATAAAACTAATCAAATGATAATATTAACCACTACATGCAGTATAAGATGCCTTTTTCAAGAACGATGCTGTTCATACTTGTTAAAATTAACAAGTATAGTAAATGTAATGTAGTAAAAGGACAGAGAATTAACAACAATAAACCTTCCTACAAAAACAACGATAAACCTAAGGCCCACAAAGTCTCTCACATGGGCAGGGCAACAGTACTGCACTCATGAACAGGACCTAATCTAAAATCCAACTTACTATATATGAACCATGAATATGATTTAAGATCTTACTTTCAACAATGCTTTCTGATACAAAATAAGCCGGTTCACCAATTTCACCATCTGGGGCCATAGGAGTTAGCTTAGCCACAATAAAATATCCAATAGCGGCCAGAGGAACTCTAAACATCTAAAAACATTAACAAATAATAGTGAATGAAAGTAGGTTAATTACGTAACAGTATAGATTGTAGAAAAAAAGAAGCCCGTCCTCCGATTCTCATACTTGACTAAGTTAAGCCTTGTAATCAACTGGCCAAACCTCAATTTTATCTTTTAATTTTCAATAGCAACTCAAAGCAACGTTTTACATCTCACAAACTAGAGATGGTCTACACTATTTGCTTTCGAATAGAACTTACAAGAAGTACAAGGACAGTAGCATATAGGGAAGATTCCATTATTCTTCCCTGTTCTAACCTTAGCTACTTTGGAAGTGGTGAGGGCTTCAAGAGCATTTTCATCCTCAAATTTTGAAGAAGTTGACTTGAACCATTGAACCCTGCTACATCCCTCAGTACCACCAGTGATGGTGGAGGTGGCTGTCACCTTGCTCCCTTCCCTCATCTCACCCGCGATTTTCAAATTTATCACTTTTGGTGGAGCTGAAACATGGTTTTACAATCAATTAGATATATTATACATGCATACATAAGAAAAGTTTGTCGTTAAACGAGGGACTCTATTAGACTATAAGAGCTGCTACAGCATTGCATAGCACAGAGGCATCTGTGCTATGGCAGCCCTATTACTCACTGTTAGTTAGGATGGCAATTATGTAATTAGCAGTCAAGGCAATAACAGCAATTAGTTGAAAGTAGTTAGTGGCATGCATGTAATTACTTAAGTGATTAGAGATTAGACTGTTGTCTATATATAGAGATGTAACTCATCAGTTGTTAGATTAGACATTTTTGAGAATGAAATAAAAAGATTAGTTCTTTCTCTCTATCTCTATCTCTCTCTCTCTCTCTCTTTATGGTATCAGAGCGCATGGAAACTGATCCATTAGCTAACCCCTCTCCATCTTCCGCCATTTCTACCCCTCCCTCTAGCACACCAGATCATCAACTGGTGATGCTTAACCTCCCAATTTCAACTAAATTGGATCGAGACAACTACCTGTCATGGCAGTCTCAGATTGTTCCACTTCTTCATGCCTATGGACTTTTTCGATTTCTTGAATCTGATCCGCCACCGCTTACTGTGCTTACTTCAGATGGTGTGCCTCAGACCAATTCCGCCTATTTGCCCTGGTACAAACAGGATCAAATGATCATCGCCTGGATTCGATCATCTCTCACTCGCGAGATTCTAGCCCAGGTCGTCTCTGCTAAGACTTCGGCTGAGCTCTGGCAATCGCTTCAGCGTTCTTTCTAGATTATTGCAAGATAATTGCATTCTCATTGAATTTATCTCTAATGTTTGTGTCATTAAGGAGCGCCGCACTATGAGGGCAATTTTCCAACTCAAGGTTGACCATGGCCTCTACTCTTTCCCTTTTCAACCGAAACCACAAGCCTTTGTTGGTGAGCGCACATCCGTTGACACTTGGCATGCTCGCCTCGGCCATCCCTCCTCCATTACTACTCACAAAGTTTTAAATACCTTTGTTTTACCTTGTACTAGAAATAAAATGAACATGTGTCTTGATTGTGTTGTGGCAAAATCGCATAGACTACCTTTTATTTCTAGTTCTTCTTCTTCTTTTCCATTAGAGATTGTGTACTCGGATCTTTGGGGACCCGCACCTTTACTTTCTACTCACGGTTTTCGTTATTATATTGTGTTTGTTGATGATTTCTCACGTTACACTTGGATCTATTTCTTGCATTCTAAAGATGAGGTCTTTCATGTATTTTCCTCCTTTAAAAGTCAAGTCGAAAACCTACTCCAACGCACTATTAAGATCCTACGTACGGATGGTGGCACCGAATACAAGCCGATTTCTCGTGCTTTTCCTTCGCTAATTCACCAAACGACTTGCCCATATACCCCGCAACAAAATGGGGTTTCCGAACGCAAGCATCGACACATTGTGGAACTCGCTCTTGCCAACATGGTGCATGCCTCTATTCCCGAACGGTATTGGGACGATATTTTCTCGAGTGTGGTATACTTGATTAATCGTCTACCCTCTTCCAGTGACTCTTCATCTCCTTTCTTTAAAATTTTTGGCAAACAACCCGATTATTCATTCCTACGGGTGTTAGGTAGCTTGTGTTTTCCATACACACGCCCATATAATCATAACAAGTTACAAGCTCGCTCAAAGCCGTGCGTTTTTCTTGGATATTGCACTTCTCAAAAGGGTTATAAATGTCTACGCATTGATACTAACAAAGTTTACATCTCTAGACATGTTATATTTGATGAAACACAGTTTCCTTTCAAGAGTTTAGTCTCTGGATCGGTTTCAGCTGCTAGTTCTCAGCCTCTGTTTGCAACCTGGCTTCCTGTGTTGAGTCAACCCGTTGCCTCCAGTACACTACCACCTTCCAGCCGCATTTCAGAGGTCACAGACGATCTGGTTCTGCCCAGGAATCTCTTTTCCGATGCATCTGCACCGCCCATTGCTGATCCGACTCCTATTATTGGCTCTCAACTCATTTCGGGTCCTTCAGTTGTATCGGATCCAGCACCCTTCTCCATTCCAGCGGCACCTCTTCTCACTGCTGGAACCCCAACACTTGCGGGTCCGAACACCTCTGCACCAGATCTGTGTCGCCTTCCCAGCCTCCCTTCTCCCACTGCGGGTCCAACCCCCTCTGTACCGGCCCCTCTACTCACTTACTCCAGACGCCCTCCCACTGCGCGTCCTCCTCTCTCTGTAGCGGATCTACCCCCTATTCAAATCAACCATAGGCGCACCATACCTGTTTTACCTTCCAGAGAGGCTCCCATTCTGGCAACACCTCCTTGTACTAACAAACTTTCTTCTTCTCAGCCTATTACTTCCCAATCCACCCATCCTATGCTTACCAGAAGTCGTAAATCAGCTCTCTCCACCAACCCAGCTGCTTTATTAAGTGAATCATTTCTTGATGTTGAACCCAAAACCTATAACCAAGCTAAAAGTCATTCCCATTGGATCGAGGCTATGTCCAAGGAACACAAGGCACTTCTTGACAACAAAACCTGGGTTCTCGTTCCTCCCTCTCCTAATCACAACATTGTCGGGTGTAAGTGGGTCTACAAAATCAAGCGTCGTGTCAATGGCTCTCTTGAACGCTATAAGGCCCGACTCGTTGCCAAAGGTTTTCACCAAGAGGAGGGCATAGATTTCTTTGAAACCTATAGCCCGGTGGTTCGTCCTACCACGATTCGCCTTGTCCTTACCATTGCTCTCACTAAGGGTTGGTCGCTTCGTCAATTAGACGTTCAAAACGCATTTCTTCATGGTGACCTCCAAGAAACGGTTTATATGTCTCAACCACCCGGTTTTGTCGATCCGACCAAGCCCAATCATGTATGCCGCCTCCACAAAGCCATTTATGGTTTGAAGCAAAGTCCGCGGGCTTGGTTCCATGCATTGAGCAAGGCACTTCTTGATCACGGGTTTCACGCATCTCGATATGATCCGTCACTTTTCACTTTTTCATCCAATGGTACTATGCTTATTGTGCTTGTTTACGTAGATGACATCATTGTCACGGGTTCTAATGCGGAGGTCATCAATGGTTTCATTCGTTCCATTCAACAACAATTTCCTGTGAAGGATCTTGGTCCACTCCACTTCTTTCTTGGAATTGAAGTCAAACCGACTTCGAAAGGACTTCATCTCTCCCAATCGAAATATCTCAAAGATGTTCTTACACGTGCGAATATGGTTGATGCAAATCCTCTTCCCTCCCCCATGTGTCCCAAAACTACTATTTCCAAGTTTGATGGCGACCCTTTCAATGATCCGCATCTTTATCGTTCAATTGTTGGCGCTCTCCAATACGCCACACTTACCCGCCCCGACATTGCCTTTTCGGTGAATAAAGTCTCCCAATTCATGCAATCACCTTCCACTACGCATTGGGCAGCGGTTAAGCGCATCCTTCGCTTCTTAAAAGGCACAATTTCCCATGGTATTACCATTCAACCGGCTCCATCTCTCTCTTCATGCATACTCGGATGCCGATTGGGCCGGCTCCCCCGATGACCGCAAGTCAACTTCCGGCTTTTGTGTGTTCCTCGGCCCTAACATTATTTCTTGGGGGTCTAAGAAACAACCTACGGTGGCAAGATCTAGCACCGAGGCAGAATACAAATCACTCGCTATCGCTAGTTCCGAGGTTGTGTGGCTCCAGTTTCTCGTGGCTGAATTACATGTCATTCCTGCTTCGCCTCCTACGTTGTGGTGTGATAACATTGGTGCTACCTTCTTGGCATCTAATCCGATGATTAACTCTCGCACGAAACATGTCGAGATTGATTTTCATTTCGTCCGAGAGAGAGTTACTAACAAGAGTCTTTCTATTCAGTTCTTGTCCTCCAAGGACCAGTTGGCCGATATCTTCACAAAGGCCTTAGCTGCTCCACGATTTCTCCATTTATCGACCAAGCTGACCGTTTCTGAGTGATGCTCAGCTTGCGGGGGGCGTATTAGACTATAAGAGCTGCTACAGCATTGCATAGCACAGAGGCATCTGTGCTATGGCAGCCCTATTACTCACTGTTAGTTAGGATGGCAATTATGTAATTAGCAGTCAAGGCAATAACAGCAATTAGTTGAAAGTAGTTAGTGGCATGCATGTAATTACTTAAGTGATTAGAGATTAGACTGTTGTCTATATATAGAGATGTAACTCATCAGTTGTAAGATTAGACATTTTTGAGAATGAAATAAAAAGATTAGTTCTTTCTCTCTATCTCTATCTCTCTCTCTCTCTCTCTTTAGACTCTAGTAGCCATCTCACAACACTGTTTAAATGAAAAAGATGGATAGCATTGAGCACATCACAGTCTTCCAGTAACACGATGCTTATAGTGCACATCCAACTGATCCAAGTATCTTACACTTGGAGAAAAGGTAATCTGATTACCATTCTGTTTTTATTTGCCAACAGTATGTATGTACAGGTATGCCAACGTATGCATGCATTGAGATGCATAAATTTGCTACATTTTCCCAGAGAGAGAAAGAAAAGAAAAGAATGTACCTTTCTTAACGACCTCTGTCATGACATGACCCGGTTCACCCTCCTCACCTGTGCAAGTCAAACAAATTGTATTTATCCAGTTAAACTTGCTGACATGAAAACATGCTAACATACCTCAAGTTTGTAAATTCAGTATAACGAACCTTCAAGATTAACAGGGATGTACATGAATTTTAGACGTGATCCAATATCCTGCTTGGTCAAGGTATACTCAGTTGTCCCAGATGATACCAGCACAAATTCACTGCTCAGAAAAAAGAAAAAAAAAAAGTATAAAGATAAAAAAAAGTATAAAGATACAGCTAAAATTAAACCCAACAAAATCCAAAAGCTTGCAATTGAATCTCAACTGGATCAAATTTATGTGCTATGATTATAATGGTGAGTAATAGCAAGTAAAAGGATCCATGAAAAAAGGTACTTGGTGCATACCCGTTTTCTTTTTCTCTCAGCCATTTATACTTTGAGGGGCCCTCCTTGCCACCAAAGTAAGTCCCAACAGCAATTAATGTATTGTCTTCTGTTGCATCTCCCTCTATTTGTAAATTGCTGACAGATGGAGCAGCTGAGAAAAAAAAAAGCAACAAAGTGATCAGTCAGGCATTCCTCCAAAAGTAAGCAAAGAGGCAAGTAAACCATTTCACTTTCTGCATATACACCCAAATTTCAGCTAGTTACACAAGGAGACAGATATGGTACCATTTGAATTTTGCAAATAGCTAATACAACCCAACTTTACATGCAGAAATCAAGTCACAAACTATTCCAACTTAACCCTGATTAAACCTCAACCGTGCAATGATCACACAAAAACTTTCCTCAAATGGAACTATTTTTCTGTGTATTGCAGAATTGCAGTTAACTGGAGCCTTTATTGGGTGTCTTTGTAACTGAATTTGCACATGAATCTTTCTGCATTATACAACATTATTTATTCTGGAAGTTTGATTTTGAATAGCAACCCACCTCAAAATAGAGAGCATTCTTGAAAATATTTGCATAAAAAAAGAAAGAAAGAAACACCTGCTTCTACAATGCCAGTGTTGAAATGCTTCTTTTCTCCCTTAGTGCCCTCTTGTGTTATCGGTGTGTACATATAAACTAAACTAGAGCTCACATCATTTAGAGTAAGCTTATATTCCTCCTTTTCTGCTCCCTGTATTATCTGTGAACTATTCCACCCTTCCCTTGACCAGCTACGAAAAAGAAAGAATAAATGAATAATTAGATTCTTCCGTAAAAAAAATATATTATATATTTTTTTAAAGTACCAAGCAAAACTTCCCATTATCCCAATGACTTTCAGTAAAAAACATATTGAGTACCTATCCAAAACCAACCATGTTAACTATTTGGCATCACCAACCTAACAGTCAACCCAATTGGCACGATAGCTAGCAGGTCTTGTCCCAGATAGGGGTAGCAAAAAAGCTCGTAACTCATGGATTGATTGGGATCAGTCCGTGACTCGATCGCTAACAGCTCATTCATTGCTGGCCCGAACTGTTAATGAGGGGACCAGTCCATGACTCGATCGCTAACAGATTGTTCATTCCTGGCCTGAACTGTTAATGAGCTAGCTTGTTAATGGCTCGGTCCAGATTAAATGAGTTTGAGCTGGGCCTAGCTCGCTCACGAGCTAGGTCTCTTGTTAGATAGATTTTTACGATTTGATCTGACCCGTTGGATGAAAGGTTAGGGTTTACAATTTGTTGTTTTTTATTCAATATTCATGCATTTTTGTCATTCTACCAATTACTATGTTTGATGCTTTGTTTGATGGGCTTGTTTCATTCTATTAACTGCACTTAAAAATGAATATTTGATGCATTGTTTGATGGGCTTCATTATCTTTTTCTTTCTTTTTTTAAATTTGTATGATACTAGCCCAAACAAACCCCAGCGTGCTAAACAAGCCAGCTTGGTTCAGCTCGCTACTGGCTCGGTCCGATTATGAGCTAAGATTCTAGCTTGGTCCCTTAATCTCAACTCACTCGGTTGTTGTAGCAGGCCGATCACGAGCTGGTTCTAGCTCCTGATGAGCTAGCTCATTGCCACCCCTAGTCCCAGCAGGCATTTATTTAATGATAATTGACTACGTCAAACCCTTCTCAGTTTCAGCTTTGGCATTTGTATAACAAAGAATTGTAAACCATAGCAGACCAAAAAGAGAGGTGATATCAAATTGCCCATGCTGACAGCACAAAGGTGCCTCCCATGTTTTTAGTCGTAAATGTGATGACAACAATTAACAAGAAGAAATAAACTAAGCTACTAACCTTGAAACACCTTTACCAGGTGTACCACCACACCAAGCAACCTTAGCAGAGCCTCGCAGTACATTTCCTTCTACAAGCTCACCATCTACTGTCAGTTCTACCACCTTTGGTATTCCAGTGCCTGATGCATGAAAAGAAATAAGATGCAGTTGTGAGCAATTTAATAATTAAGTGGTGCCTGCAAAAGGGCCCCATTATTTTCCTTATTTGCAGAAAAGAGACATGTATTTGACATGGAAAATCTAATTAATCAGTCTCTTGTCCTAGAAATTACTTAGTTTTTGACAAATTCACACCTTCATTATATTTGAACAAAGCCACTGATAATTTCAGTGTTAAAGTTTACACAATCAGATAAAAGAAAAATGGAAAGTACTTGGACAAGATATTTGATTGGATGATAAGTAGAAGTATGATAAGATCACTTAACTAAGGGCAGGTGGTCATTCTTATTTTCTAAAAACTCAGTTAATGTGCATTATATTCTACCAACTATTGGGTGTCTTTTGAAACAATCCCTAATCACATACACAACAAAGAGAGAGGAAGTAATACCTGACAGAACAGCTTTACTTATTGCAAAAATTGGGCCAAACTCTTCACCATCTAACACTGCAATGCACTCAACCTTTAAAAATCTTGCCACTTCTTCTCTTTTTGGCCAATAAACCTTATAAAAGCAAGTAAGTGATATCTTAATAGAAGAAGAATAATGATTTTAGAACTAGCCGACTGTTTCTCATTCCAGCATGGAGGCAGAGTCCTTACAAAATGAAAAAAATTATCTATAAAAACTAAATTAGGAAATAGCATTTTCACTGCAGTTACTGTTTCTGTATCCAACTTGTCTCAAATTTTACAAAAGAAGTGTACAAAATTTTGTATAATTCGTTTGCAAAGGGCAAGCAAGTTGTGCCCCGAGATCTTAACATTAATATTATCTTCAGAAAAAAAAAATACAGTACCTTATCTATCGCTCCATGAATATGCGAAAAATTGGTAGGGGTTCTACCACCAACATACCACTTATACTTGAGGGCCAAATCATGGTTTTCGCCATTTGCATAGTTGAAGGTGAAATGACAACTGCAAGCATCATCTTCAAATGGCTGATCGACAGATGCTTCTCCAACAGTGTAGCCTGGCGGTACCCGGGCCTTCCATTGCTCAGTGAGAAAGGAAAATGTTGATTCTGCCTCATTTAAGATTTTCAGGCAAATTCCAAATAAGAAGAACATAAATATTCTATCTTGTCTTGATGAAATATATAATAAATGATTAAATGATGTTTATATCATGTTATTCATAACCAAAAAATTTATACAAACCAATTTTCTTATTTATTTTCTGTTTTATCTTGCCTCTATTTTTATGTGTATGCTTTCTTTTCTTCGCTCCCTGTGGTCTCCAATAAAAGTTCATGGTACCTAACTAATATTGTTCTAGCTGTATATTATCATTTCGGGAAATTAACTCATCCCAATTGTACCTTGATCACATAAACCCTCAAAATAAGGCATGGAAATCCAAGCAAAGAATAAGTAGTCAAACCTTACCAACTGTTATTCAACCGGCAAGAGCCAGATAAAAACAGTACAAAAATGATAAAAAAAGTGCTTTAGGCCCTACCAGCAGCTGCCTCAGGAAAACAGAAGGCCCATCCATTTCTAACACATAAAGCTGTATGCGGAGGATACTTTTTGGCTGCCTCCACTTCACTTGGTACAAGATCTGCAATTTTAATTAGGTCAGGATACTGCAGTTGATACAGTCTTAGTATAGTCAATTCCAAATTATTACACAACCAGTCATCACCATAGCCTGAAACAAGGCCAGATGCTAACTGCAATGAGTTTCAATATTAGGAAATTATCATCAGCATGGCCCAAAACAAGGCCAGATGCTAGCTACCAAGTTTCATATTAGGAAATTATGATATAAATGAGATTATATGTATAGAAGTTGTGGTTAAGACTTGCTGTTACCATGCTGCAAACTTCTTTTTTTAAATAAATAAATAAGCACCGCTTTACCAGCCACCTGGCTTATTACTTAAACAAGGTTTATATAACAACCAACTTGTACACAATTTCATAATTCAACAAACCAACTAATCCCTGAAACGACCTCTCTAAATCCTACCCCTAACCCACTACAACCATTGAAACAGTACCTCGGTTGTTGAACTTTCTCAAGGTTGGGCCCACGAGTAATAAAGAAGCCGCTTCTACATGAGGAATCTCTAAAATTGGGTTCTCTTCCAGGCGCAAATGCTGCATTTATTTTAGAATGAATATTTTAAACACAATACTAAATTCTTACCATATTAAACATAATATAAAATGGAAGTGGATTGATAGAGATTTTACAAAAGAAAAGCCTCTTTTTTAATAACATGTGGAAAATAATACCTACTGGTTTTTCCCATTTAGCAAGAAACCATCATATGGATTATATTACTAAATTCATGCCTGTTCAATTCTTTTGATGAAACTATATAATTTTGTCAGAAAGAACTTGATAATATTGTAATTTGGGGACGAACTATGTATTGGACAAAGACATTCCTGACTAACACGAATCCCGTCTGGTACCGACCAGGTATCAGTAATCCTTTGTTACAATAAATGCAGCTACAAAAATTGACAAAGTGACAAGTGTCAAAAGAAAAAATATATAAAAGCTTGCATTACCTCAAGAGAGGGTAAATGTGGGAAACCCTTCAGTGTAGAAATTTTATTCTTACTAGCCGCTAGCACCTGACAGAGGTAGGGATAGGAAAGGTTCACAAGACAACAATGAAGAAAAATAAAAAATAAAATAAATAAAAGTGCATTGCAAAACAAACTTGCCTGTAATTTTGGCTGGCTACCCATAGATAGGGATCTTAGTTTATTTTGTGCCACGGAGAGGAACTAGAGAGAGAGAGAGAGAGAGAGAGATTAGTGATTTCAACAAAATAAGATAAAAGAATGATGGATTGATAAGGCTAAGTACCTCCAAGTTGGGGAGTTCAGGCAAGCTAGCAAGTGATGTAATTTGGTTACCAGCAAGGTAAAGTTGCTAAAGCAATAAGTTTAAGAAAAAAATATATCAGTAATAGAGCTAAGAGGAATTAATCAGTATTGCAGAACAAGAATTTACCTGAATAACCTCAAGCATCTAAGAAATATAATACCCAATATACCTCTCATTTCAAAAACACCCAGACTACATGTCCTTTCTCTAAAACCCATAGAGAAAGGTGCTTCATCAAGAGGGCGTATTAGGGATCCTTTCAAGGTGGATCTGGAAGCCAAGGTATATTGGATATTCTGGGAATTCACAGGGCTAGCTAGATATGGAACTTTCCCCTACAGGATATATGAAAATAGCAAAATGTAATGTACTCACTTGTAGGCCTTTGCAATTCCCAAGAGGATCAAAAACTGCAGCCTTGAACTCATTAAAGCTTAAATCCAGAACCTATATGGTGGAGAAAGAATTATGAACTTAGTTTTTCACATCAGTGAAGATTTGAGATTCCACAGGTATACAACACCACAGACCTCACTGCTATGGTACTGTATCATATTGTGCTTTTTAAAGGCATCTATTTTGCAGAATCAGTTTAGGGTACAAGTAAGGTACAGTATAATTTAGGGGTTTTCTGTAATGTTTCAACACCTAGTTACATTATCCTCAATTAAGATCCATACAACAGGAGAGAAGCTGATATCATGAATGGAACTTCAGCTGGTATGTCCTGACCAATTCCTTGGAGAAATACTTAAGAAGTAAATATAAGAACCTTGACACGCTGCAAAGCCTCAATACCCTCAACTGATGACAAGCGATTATCTCTGAGATAAACAAACTATAGGGAAAATTGAGGGATATATTAGATACAAGAAAAACAAAGAAAAATTACACAAAGAAAAGTTCTTATGCCTTGTAAAGTATGGCATAAGTAGGACAAGCATAAAGTTTGCTAATGGAACAAATAAACTTTATGTAGAATAACCAAAGGACATGTCAAAATTTAATTCATACTGTAATTAGTATCTGACCTCCAAATTTGGTGACAAACTCAATTGTCTTAGATTAGAAACTCGGTGGCCTCTCCTATCCAACCTCTGCCAAAAATTAGAAAAGTTTTTTTTAATTAAGATAATTAGCAAGAGCACAGTTAGGTATCACCAATGATGAAATCCTCAGGTTTTGTGCATCTTATTTAGTGCTTCTGGTACTTGCAATGCCCTGATAAGTAATTGACTAAATTGCTCCTCCCCTCATTTCCGGGTTTTTTTTTAAATTCTATACTTCCAAATTTTTAATTCTGTGATGTATGCTAAAGCTATTTTAGGTTAGATCCAGGACCATTAAAGTTAAATGGAGAATGAATTGTCAAATCTCATAATTAACTAATACTCAATTGGATACAAATTTTGAGGCATCTGTGCCCAACTAGAAGCTTAATTGATTACAGGTGGGGCTCATTTCCATAATTGAGGAGCAAGGACACTAACCTACAAACCGGTTTGGAATTGGATACCAATACATTGGCCAATATTCAAAATTAAAACCCAGAGATAAAACATTAAAATTACCAACCCGGTCATCACTTGCATTCTCCACCTTCGGCAACATCAAAGCCTGCAAATCCTTTACATTTGAAGTTGAGCTTTTCTTCTTAGTAACTAAATCAGATTCTGACCCAACTCGTCTCCTAGCCATGTGCAACATAGTTGTCTTCACTGAATAATTAGCAGCAGTGGAAGAAGAAGCAGTAGACATGGTAGAAGAGTTTCGTTTCAATCTAGTACTGCTACTGGCAGCTGTACTGGTACGGCTAGAACCATCTCGCGAAGAAGTAGAGGACACAGAACCCTTCTTGGAAGATAGGGAACTAGCTGGTCTGACAGATGGAGTTTTTGGAGACTGGTACGGGGATGAAGCTGGTCGGAACACAGAAGGAGACAGCGGTTTTTTCTGTAATCTACTCTGAGAAGAAGTAGACTTGGCTGAAGTAGCAGCTTCTTTTACTGTAACTTCTTTTTCACCTGTTTCATGGGTTTCATTCTCCAGAATAGGGTTTTCAATGGATGCACTTGAAGAAGTACCATTACCATTGATGCCTCTTTTACGTGGCAGTGAGGTGGAGTTGGAGCTCAGATTGGATTTCGACCCAGCACTGCTTGATCCTGACCCAGCAAGATTACGGGAAGAGGTGTTGCCGGCCTTCATTTTTGTGGTGGTGGGCTGTGAGGCCGTGGCCGGTGACTTTGCAATTGCAGAAGACATGCGTGACTTTGTTAGAAGCTAAGTGCTGTCGCTAGATAGTTTTCTTTCCACTTGAGTCTCCATTGACAAGGAGAAGAGAGTTTGATTGAGATCTTACAAATTAATTCATCAATTTAAACTTGTTTGGCCATCTTTGTATAAGCTTCATAGTGGAGAGAATTGGAGGTTATGAGGAGGTCTAGGGCCTTGATTTCTCTAATAATCTGGAAAAAAAGTACAAAAGGCCAGCTTCAGGATTTAACTTTGAAATTGTTAGTACGGATAAATGCTTTGTTATTAAAGCTTGAGCTCGAAATGGAAAGGTGGGAGATTCAAACATAATTGACAAAGCTAAAAATTGTTGCATGTAAAAGGGAATTTTCAGAATTGACTGATCAAAAGAGAATTCATGAAAGAGTTGAACATCTTCAAGCTTATTTGTTTTTTGAATTGTTCATACCAAAAAAGACGCTAATACTACACAAACAGGGTCAGATTGCTTTGGAAAAAACAGGGAATTTAAAGCTATAAAAAGGTGTCTAAAATCCATTTTGTAACTTAATTCAAATAAGAACCCAATTTAAGCGTAGGCTTCTGTATACATGTTTGCGCCAACAAAAATTAAATGTTGCTAAAAACCTAAAACCCTTGTTTGAAAGTTATCAAAAAAACCAGAGTGAGGAAAAAAAAAACAAAGAACTCGACAATGGAAAGATATTCTTTGGTGATTTCGACAGAATGTAGGTAAGAACAGCAACCAAACACGAAAATCAGAAAACAATCACCTACAATTTGACCTTACTTGTTTTAAAAAATGAGAGTTAACTTCGTTGATGAAATCAAACCCTTATCTCTTTCTCTCTCTCCGAGATAATGCACGGCAGGGTGGGGAAGAAAGAGAGACCACCACCCGAAGAAAAAAAAAAAACTAAGCAGCATCCAAGGGACAACCAGTGAAAGAATGCTCCAATATTATTTTTGCTTTACTAATTCCGTTAGTGGAAATGTTTCGCGTCTATTCTTATGCACAATTAATTTTTATAAGAACGTTACTAATTCAATGAAATGTTTCGCATCTCCCCGTTGTTTACATTATAGATCATCTAAAACGTATCTTTATCACCCCCGAGTTTTTAGTTTAATAATTAAATATAACTCTATCACAGACAGAGTCAATGGAGCTAGTGCTCCAGAGGAGCTGAAAATATAGTTTTTTATATTGTTTTAAGTTTTACAGGGGATACAAAATATGTTTATAATCAAAGTGATGGAATTGTGCTTGATGAGTTTAAGACTTTAAGTACGTATTTATTTACAGCCAAAACATATATTTTCAAATAAAAAAATATGAGAAAAGGTTCTCGTCCATTCTATTTTGTCCACCGTCTGTCAACAGCCTTATTGACTTTCGTTTCAACAGAATTTAACTGCCTTCGGTCCCCACTCCCCACCTTCTAACGGTCTCGTCTCCTCCTATTTAAACATGTCGGCCGATGACGGAACCTTCCTTTTTTGAATTTCATTTCCCAAATTTCCAAATTCGATCAAATTTGCTCTGCATTTACTATTTGTGGTGAATATTATTGTTTGTGTTGAACATATGCTGTGTATGGTGAATATCGGTTTTGGTGAACAGATGATGGATGTATGTTTAGATTTAAAAATTTACGAAATTGATTTATAGTTTAGATTTATAAATTTTACAGTATTGATTGTTTGTAGGTTGTATGTTTTGTTTTTGTAGTTTAAGTTGAAATTTTGTATTTTTTTTATATTTCCTTTTATCCTTTTCATATGCTTATTTCACATTATTGAAATTTTATATTTTTTACGTTTTATTTTCACAATTTTACAGTATTGAAAATTTATATGTTTTAAATTGTATTTAATCATTTTCATATGCTAATTTTACATTATTGTAAATTTATAGTTTTTACTTTTTATTTTCACAGTTTAGGTTTACAATTTTACAATATTGAAAATTGACATTTTAAAATTTTATTTAATCTGCTAATTTTGTAATTTTGTAATTTTATAGTTTTTACCTTTTGATTTCACAGTTTAACTTGATATTTTTACTATATTGAAAATTGGTATTTTTCAACATTTATTTTATCGTTTTCATATGTGAATTTTGCATGTTTGTAATTTTATAGTTGGTACATTTTATTTTTATAGTTAAAGTGATCAATTTTACCGTATTCATTATTTTGATGATTTATTTGTGTGTTCATTAAATCGAGAAAAAAGAATAAAGAAGTAATCAGAAAATTTGAATTTGTCTTTTTGTCACTTTTTTGTCAAAATAACTGTTAATAACTAACACTAACTGCCAATAATTTTCTATAACTGTAATTTTCAAAAGTACTATTTGAAAATACAATTTTCTGTCCTATTATGCAAGTTGCGATCTATTTTTAACTATCATAGGACCACTTTAAATAGTTGTTTGATGTTTTATGATTAACTGATATATTTTATGTAATATATTATATAATTATACAGCATGTAGAAGTAGTGTTATAATATTTGTGCAAGTCAAATCTATGGATAAATGGTGGATAGTTAGACGCTTCCAAAAAATATAGCTATGAAAGTTAAGTGTCATTTGTTATCTTAGTATTTGTCGTATTCTATAACATTCCTCGTTGCCCTCCATTTTAATTTTCTTTTTTGTGTCATCCGTAGAGTATATCTATATGTGTAGTAGCATAGTATTCATAGACCAAATTTTAATGAGATTTAAGTGGTTAATTTATGCTTTTAAATATGTAAATAGCACGAACAATGAAATATTTATATTGTATTAGTCAATACGTTCTCTTGCGACATTGTGTTTCATATTCTTCAATGACATGTTATGCATAGATAAGCTCATGTACTAATTCAACGTTATTTAAGATTTTTTTTTATTTTAAATAGATATAATACATAATTGTTAAGTTGTTGTTTAAAATATCTTGTAATAAAAGCATAACATATACTCTCAGTTATGTGCGCCTTTTAACTTTAAAAATCTAGAATTTTAAAATAATGCAAGCTCCAATATTACTGAACTTGTAGTGTTTTGAATGGATTTTTTTTGTCTATCCCAAGTTTTTAGAAAATAAACACTGATATTTGATTTTTTAAAAATTGACAGAACTATGTATAGTTGTTAAAGACAAGTGTTCAGTGTTTCTAATTTAACATATGCGTTCAAATTAGCCTAGAAGCATGAATTTAGGTTTGCTTCCTTTGTCTTGTACTATTTTATTTCTTGCTTTGAGCGCATGAGGTCGGCGGACTTCTTGAAGACATACATTCAAAAACTAGATATAAACTTGTTAAGTTTTTTAAACATGAATATTACCTTTAACTTTTAAAATATTACAATTGAAGTGTATAAACCAATGTAAAAGTAAACAACTAGCAGTATTAAACACACATGTTGTTTTTTTTTTTTTTAATGGGAATCATGGCACTGTGAAAATGATACATATGACATTTAATAAATATACGGTACAAAATATTATTAAAACTCTGAATAAAATTAATAGATTCAAATGATGTATTATACTGTGGAAAAAAACAAAACATCAGCGATATGATAAAAAGGTTGATTCAAAAAATCAGATTTATTTATTACAGATAGGGCTCGGCTTCGTATAAAGTACTGGGGGAAACAGTGGGAGACCGCAATCAGAGCACATAATTAAAAGCACTGGCATTTATACGGTACGATTAAAGAAGACGGGATTTGGTCATTTGGTGAGAGGTTCTTCAAAACCTGAAAAGGAGGGAAATTTTTGACGAGTTTGCCCTTCTGCGGTCAGTAAATTTGTCGGAGGGTTGCATGCACTGATGCACTTCCACTCCGGGATACCGTCGAACGGTATTTCGTCCTACCGCTTTACATGGACGCCACGTGCACATTGTAATAAATTTTCTTCGCTCCTTTTTTTCCTTTTTTTGCCCGATGAGTCACTGACAACGGGACCCGCATGCGTATTAGTAGTCTACTTTCAAAAGAACTTTTTTTTTTTGAGATGACTTTCAAAAGAACTGGAGCCTGTGTATTCGCTCTAGGTAAAGTAGGTAGTCTGGGACTTCGGATCAATAATTGCTCCTCGAATCCATCCAAAATTTTAAATTTTCTGATTACGCCCTCAAATTTTAAGAAAACACTCGTATCCTATTGATCGCAAAAGATTCGCATTAACTGGTCCTGAAATTATGATCGTCTCGTACTCTCGCGCAACCAGTTCATGTTGCTGTGACGACAAAATATTATTCCTTAGGTCGTATATTTGTGACCGATGCAATTAAAATTACAAATATGGTTAACTTTTTCCTCTAAAAAAAAATACAAGGTCACGATCTTCTTCCATCTCTTGTTTATATATATTTTATTTCGATTACAGAAAATAGCAAGTAGGCTTGAACAATGCCTTCATACCGAAATATTTTGGTATGAAGATAAATACAGGCAATTAAAATATTCAAATTCAATATGCTTACGTAGAAAACATTGAATTATACGTTTAAAAAATGTGATAGGACTTGATAAAAAGTATTTAAAATAAAAATAACAGAAACTCTTTACATGTTGGAAAAAAGAAGTGTTGAAATCAAATATCAATATTTATGTTTTTTCTCAAAGTCAAATGTAGATTTTTTTTTTTTAACACAAGTGATCCAATGCTACGATTACCCGTTCAAAATGATCGTTTTCTTCAAGCAATTAGAAAAGGTGTGCAATAAATTTGTCAATAGAATCTCGTTTTAATTACTATAAAATAAAATAGTGTCCTAGTTGATAGAAGCATTAAAATTATTTTTGAGACTTCATTCCAAAAAAAAAATTTAATTGCATATTATAATTATTAAAGAAAATTATAATTTTGACATAAGGTAATTTCAACAAAAATGCTAAATTAATAAGTATTCGAATACAAATATTATGTTTTCTATCCATAAAAATCTACACAACAGAAAACAATACTATTAACTATGAAGAAGTTTATAGAGAAATACAAAAAAAATATTACTATAATTTTTTTATTGCACGTTAGATAAGTTTAATAAATATTTTCTGTTAGACAAGGCAAGAGAAACATAAAATAATATGAAGACCGTCAATAAGAATAAACAAGAAAATATCATACAGATAAAAAAAAATTAATGACATGACATTAATTAGAAATCATACAATTTACTCATTTTTATGAAATATACTTTCATTTTTAAATTTTCAAAAGGATCATTTAATTTACACTCGATCTATCTATTGTAAAGAACAAAATTTTAAACGAGAAAAAAAAATGCTATATTGATGGAATGATGGCACTACATTACATATCAATAAGGATTTAAAGTAATTTATAAGACATACAGACATAAGGTTTCAGTGGTTCTCGAGTGATCTTTTTAATTAGGTGTAGAAGTTTTAGGCCGAATATATATTTTTTTTTCAAATACAGGATGCATGATATAACAAAGGGCGAAACGCATTTAATTTCCATTAAGAAAATATCGAATAGAAAAAAAATCATATTTTCCCAAGGAAATGACGAAATCCGATAAGGATGGACATTTTGTGCTTTCCTTGCTGTACTTCACATAGGAGAAAAATATGCATGGTTTTCGTCAGTTTGTAAGGTCGAAACTGAAATTGTACTGAAAAAACGGGGAAAGAGTAAATAAGGGGCCTCTTTGAAAATCACAGAATAAAATCAGGCGAAAGACCGAACCGAAGACCGAAGACGTGTTCACGAGTATTTATATCGTTACAAGTCCAAGGGTTCATAGTGGCAGAATATTTGCAAATATTCGGTGTTATGCATTACTGACAAGTGCGATACATTACCGTTCGATATACAGATTATGTTGTTCGGATTCGGTTCGGCGAAATCAAAATTTTGTGATTAATAAATAATTCAGGTATAATTTCAGAATGATTCGGACTCTAGTTCCTACTTCCTAATATATATGTTTGACACCAATCAATGTTTTGCACCTTAGTTACCATGCTATAAAATATTGGAGTTGTTCAGTAAAAGGAAAATAGTGGAAGAACATAGAATTATATATAGTGAAATAGTATGTTCTAACAAAAGTGAAATTTGATGAATTTGGAAAGAAAATGTGGAAAATAAAACAATAAAATTATGTACCACTTTAGTCCTTTCTTATTTCACCGGATTATATTATGGAGGAGGTGTTGTAGTGGAAAAATGATGGCTCCTTCAATAGGTTGGAATTAGGGGTGGTGATGAGTTGGCTCGTCACGAGTTAGGTTCAGCTTGAATTTATCATGAGCTAGCTTGTTTGAATTACGAGTGAGCTGATTTTAGAGGTCTAAACTGAAATCTCAGCTTAAAATCGTTACGAACTGGACTGAGCTAGCTGGCGAACTGGCTGGACCTTGTTTAAGAAGAAAATAAATTATAAAAACTTTTTGAACCAAGCTGAACCGAACTAAACAGTATAAAATGCACACAAAATCATACAAATTCACAAATTAATGCCTACCTGAGCCAGCTCGTGAACTGACGAGCGAGCTAGGCCCCAGCTTAAACTCGTTAATTTTAAATTGAGCTAGTGGTGCTGACTTGTTAACAGCTCAATCTAACAACAAACGAATTATTAGCGAACAAATCAAATCTGAGTCACAATTGAGCTACAAGCTTTTTTACAATCCCTAGTTGAATAGTTTTAGTTTCACTGTTTCACGTTTCATGCTAGTCGACCGCAAGTGCAAAAACACGATTAAAAAATACAATTATAGTACGAAATAGAAATCTTTATACTCTTTCATTATTTAAATTGTTTGGTGAATAACACGACTAAAAAATACAATTATCTGAAATCTATGTTTTATAATTTTAATATTCTGCTACTAGTTTGATAAATAAAAATGAAAGAAAACTAAGGAGAGAAGAAATAATGAAAGAACAGATACGTTCTCTTGAAAAAAAAAACAATTGAAATAAAAGTGAGGGCAACATCAAACCACTAAAACATAAAACATGACAAGATTTTAACTTCTATTTTAAATTTTAAATTTCAGACAGCTAAAAGCAAGTGTTTCGCATATAAAAAAAACTAGTACATCAAATGGGTTCGTATTACCAACTAATAATTGTCCTATAAATAAACTCTTTGTTATCATCATTTTTCACTCAAAAATATTGTTAAGCAAAACAAACATGAATTAGTTATAGAGCCGTTGTCAAGTAGGTAAGACTAAATAATAATATGCATTCACTGTCTATTTTTATTTTTCTTATCGCATAATAACAACAATTATCATCATAAAGCATGTACCCAATTATGTAGAGAATTTTTATTCTAATCCTATAAAATTTAGGCTACCGTCTATCCATACCGCATATTAGCCTGTACTATAAATTTATACTTCTATTTTCAAAATTCAAAATATTGATCTGAATTGTACAGCATGATATCCATATGAAAATGTACTCGTAAATAGGTAGAAAACCACTTGATCTAAAGATTTTGAGCCATTTAAAAATAGTAATTTTTTATCTAGCTAGGTAAAAAAAATCTAAGAAAAGTAAAATGTAATTTGCATGTACATGTGTACATTTTTAAATAGAAATTATGTTGAAGAGTTTAGATTGACTGTTTGATCATTAAAATAAAAATATTCATAATTACGGATCAATATATGTGTTATGTATAGTACCATAACCTCACTCCACTACGAATATAAATCTTGTATAAAATAATATTTTTATACAGAGTTTACATTATAAACATGTTATGACTTGATCGCAATACACATTTTTGTCCCTGAAAAAAAAATAGAACTAGATTTAGAAAAAGTTCCAAGTTTCAGCACTATCCAAGTCCAAGTGACAAGAACCAAATGCGCCTATCTCCATTGCTTAGTGCTCCCGTGTCATTATTGCATGAAACTTATTAATTAAAATAAGCTATGCGCTGGAATAATATAAACAATTGAATGTGAATTTAAATTATTTTTATTGTTATACTCTGAATAAAAAAATATTTTTTTATATACCAAATGACAACACATAACACACCCACCATCAACCACCATGCATCATCTCCAGCCATGTACATTCCCTTTTTTTTTTTTTTTTTTTTCCAGGACCTCAGCAAAAACCATCCTCACATCCATACAAAATTTCATATCATAACTTCATTAAAAAATCATACAAATCCACCAGAAACTCAAGAGCAGTTATCATGTCCAGACAGATTAGCTCATTTTGCTGACCTGTTTCTATCTATGAACCAATACAAACAATACTTGTTGTACTTGTATTTCAAAACAAAAAAAAATGTTAAAAGAATTTAGCAATTAGTATTTAAAATTAGTCTATGCATTAAGTTAAGGAGCTTTAAACATGAATAAAGAAAATTTCAAAGCAAATAATTCAAGAGTTAAACAACTCCACAAATACAATAATGGGGTAATCATGTCAGATCAGAAATTATCAATAATCTGATTTAATTCAAGATCACAATATTCATT
Source organism: Carex pumila (assembly GCA_033356055.1). Lineage (NCBI taxonomy): Eukaryota > Viridiplantae > Streptophyta > Magnoliopsida > Poales > Cyperaceae > Carex > Carex pumila. The sequence goes on from JARJHM010000031.1 coordinate 453,882, forward strand.
CCACAATTAAATAAATTTTGAAATATTAGATTGATTGATAACTCATTTTTTTACTTTATTTTATAGCAATAAGAGCTAGCAAAGTTAATGGATCTAGCTTGTTAATTTTCATTTTATATCTCAATAGACATAAAATTTAAATCAAAATTCTATAATTTTTTCAAACGCTTTAAATTTGTTAAATTTTCACAAACTTTATATTTGAGATGATATGTAAATATTTTAAACGTTTTAAAAAAATTTAGTTTTTCAAGTCTTAGTTTAAAAAATCGGTATTGTTTGGTACCGATAGTTTATTAGCAATGCGTCCCTCTTGTTAAGGGTTTTGGTACGTTTTATCTTAAAAGAGACCCCACATTCCGATTTTTTTTATTTTTATTCAAAATTTAAATTAAATTTCAAAAATTAACCGGTTTGACTGTGAAATTTTAAATCTACCCAAACCGGTTAACCCTTAACCGGACCAAATTTCCGGTTAACGGTTAACCGGACCCTAGGTTCGGTTAACGGTTTAGCGGTCCAAGGGTTCGGTTAACCGTTTAGCGGACCAAGGGTATGGGTTCGGTTAACGGTTAACCGGATTTGTTGGTTCGGTTAATCGTTAACCGAACCCAAAAATTTTTTTTTTTTGTACTTTTTTTTAAAACAGAAAATTTTAAATTTTTTTATTTTTCTATTGAAAATATACATGAAAATTCGTATTTAGATTTATCAAATTTACACCAAAAAAATTTGTAAATCAAATATGAAATTTAAAATTATAGAAAAATACACATACACATACACATACACATACACATACACATATACATAAATAATATACGGTTACCAATTTTTTTATTTTTTTTACTTTTTTTTAAAACAGAAAATTTAAAATTTTTTTATTTTTCTATTGAAAATATACATGAAAATTTGTATTTAGATTTATCAAATTTACACCAAAAAAATTTGTAAATCAAATATGAAATTAAAATTATAGAAAAATTTAAATTATATATGAAATTTAAAATAATATGTATATGTATATGTATATGTATATGTATATGTATATGTGTATGTGTATGTGTATTTTTCTATAATTTTAAATTTTATATTTGATTTACAAATTTTTTTGGTGTAAATTTGATAAATCTAAATACGAATTTTCATGTATATTTTCAATAGAAAAATAAAAAAATTAAAAATTTTCTGTTTTAAAAAAAAGTAAAAAAAATAAAAAAATTGGTAACCGTATATTATTTATGTATATGTATATGTATATGTGTATGTGTATGTGTATTTTTCTATAATTTTAAATTTCATATTTGATTTATAAATTTTTTTGGTGTAAATTTGATAAATCTAAATACGAATTTTCATGTATATTTTCAATAGAAAAATAAAAAATTTAAAATTTTCTGGTTTAAAAAAAAGTAAAAAAAATAAAAAAAATTGGTAACCGTATATTATTTATGTATATGTGTATGTGTATGTGTATGTGTATGTGTATTCTTCTATAATTTTAAATTTCATATTTGATTTACAAATTTTTTTGGTGTAAATTTGATAAATCTAAATACGAATTTTCATGTATATTTTCAATAGAAAAATAAAAATAAAAAAAAATAAAATTTTCTGTTTTAAAAAAAAGCAAAAAAAAAAAAAAATCGGGTTCGGTTAACGGTTAACCGAACCAACGAATCCGGTTAACCGTTAACCGAACCCTTGGTCCGCTAAACCGTTAACCGAACCCATACCCTTGGTCCACTAAACGGTTAACCGAACCCTTAGTCCGCTAAACCGTTAACCGAACCTAGGGTCCGGTTAACCATTAACCGAAAATTTGGTCCGGTTAACGGTTAACCGGTTTGGGTAGATTTAAAATTTCACAGTCAAACCGGTTAATTTTTGAAATTTAATTTAAATTTTGGATAAAAATAAAAAAATCGGCCCCACATTTGTTATAGAAAAATATGGCAATTAGTTAATTATCGTTTCCTCTACGCTGAAGGAAAGATTAAACATATACAATGTATATTTTTCTCTCTTTTTTTTAAGAAAATAAAAATGTGTCTATATCAAAGACACATGATTTCTATATAAAGAGTTATGAGTTTGAAACTCAAATGAAAGAAACTATTGTATTATAATAACAAGAGTATTAAATAGTTGAGTGACTTGACGCCTTGACCTCCAATCTTTATTTGAAAAAAAAAGAAAAAAAAAACAACCAAAGCAAATTAAATTAATAGTTTACATGTACATCATTAGTGTAGCATTGTACTCTGTTCAGACAGAATTTCATAATGCCTCTATCGACACGAATAAAGTATTGCAATTGGCACGGTGGGTGGCGGACTGTGCGACCATTAACAAAATCAGATTACATGGTCTGATATTTCCTCTCTTTTTCTTAATCTCATCAATATTAACTTCGGGGTCAATTAACCCGATTTTATCAATACTGGGGAGATGGGCTAATACATTGCAATGTATAGACATTTTTGTATTTGAACTAATAATTATCTGATTCAAAGTTCAAATAACCGATTCAAACCGTTCATCTTATTCTCCATATTAATATGTGTTTGGAGATCAAATTTTACATTTTTTGAAAAAAATCTATTATTTTTTTTTAGATTTATTGAAAATCACTGTTTTCAGACAAATTTGAACCATAAAAAACAATGATTTTCAATAAATCTAAAAAAATAGTAAAAAATTTCTAAAAAATGTAAAATTTGGTCTCCAAATATATATTAATATGAAGATCAAGATTAACGATTTGGATTGGTTATTTGAACTTTGAATCCGATGATTTATAGTCCAATGTATAAAAGAGGCTATACATTGCAATGCATTGTAGCCCAACTCCTCTCGTGAGCAGTGTTATCAGAACCGGACCGGACCGGCCGGTTCGGCCGGAAAAAACCGGAACCGGTCACCTGTCCGGTTCGGTTCCTTTTAATTACCGCCTATGTTGCTGTATCGGTAAAAATCGGTTTTATTAACCAGTTCATATCAAAAAGTCGCTGAAAAAAACCGGGTTAAACCACGGTTCAAATCAACATTTGATATATCTCTGTATCTCCTCCTTGCATAAACGATAACTTTGCATATTTTCCTATTTCGTTAGATTTGTCATTTCCTGTCTTTCCTCCACATGACTGAGATGGAAAGAAATGAGAAAATTACTCTCCTTTCTCCTTCAATTTGGCTTTCTCCTTCAATCTTCTTGTATATATTGTGGTATATTGCACATAGGCTCAAGGTGTTATGATTTCTGAAGGCATAAGCTTGAAACAAAATCACCAAAGAACTTGCATTATTAGATACTGTAAGTATTCTCAGCTGATCATTTAATTCGAATTTGTAGTCCATGCACTTGAAAAGCTTGAATTTTTTAGATGATTGTATTGAATAAATGTCTGCCTTTAAGGTGTTTGATGAAATGCTCCAACTAAAATAAGATTTAGATGAGAGTAATAGAGTTGCCAATAATTGTCTAGGAATAAGTCTATGCATGTTTCTCTCTCAATTGAATTCTAATATTAACCACATCCTTATTCTTGCCTGTACTGGTAATTGGTTTGAATATGAGTGACATATTTTTGCACAATAATAAACACCCATATTTGAGTATCCATTGCTAAGTGCACATTTACCAGAATAACCACAGCCAAGGTCCAAAGGATTCCCAAAGACCATATATCAATGCAAGTGTTGCTAAAGGTGAAGTAAGGCACGTAGAAGATAACAAGACTTTTCTTCTTCATATAATGCTGATCATTTTTTTGTACTTATTTCAACTGGTTTTTTTTGTTTAATTTGAAAAAAAGCTGTTTTGGCGTACTAAGAATTTGGGACACTTGTTGGAGGCAATATTAATTTTGAAGTTTGATCTCCATATTCAGAGGTTAGATTAATTACTTTTTACTTCCTCAAAATTACCCATGTTGATTAAATCTTGAGTATGTGTTCTTTTAACAGTCATTCAAACTTGTAGTTCATCCGGATGCGAGAGAAATTGGAGTGTGTTTGAGTTCATTCATTCAAAAAAAAGGAATAGAATGGAGCACCAAAGATTGAATGATCTTGTATATGTTCGATACAACTTGAGATTGCATCAAAGGTATGAAAGATATTACAAATGAAATGAAATTAAATTTTTAAACAAGAAATTAAATAGAAGTTATTGAATTGTAGGATATCATTTTGTGGAAAAAATTATGATCCTATTAGCTTTGAAGATTTTGCTGATAATGGCAAGTGGATTTTGGTGGATGATCCGCCATTGTTGACGGCTGATGAAATTGAGGAATTTCGCAAACAAATGGCAGGACTCAGTATACAAACTAATGAAAACAATGGTAAAATTTTAATGACCCAGTTTGAATTATGAACTTCAATGTAAGTTATTTTTAAAATCTTACTTCATTATTACTTGCACTTCTCATTTTGTAGATGAAATTTTGAATTTGGATGAATTTGATTCTGATGATGAGATTGAAGATATGTGCATAAACAACACAGAAAGAGTCCAAGAGCAAGGAACTCAAAGTGTCGAGACTAGAGAAACCATAGAAGAGGACCTAGGACATGCAAATCCTAATAATGATATGTATCAGGGTGCTTCAATTACTGAGTGGCATTTTACTTAGTTATTTACAATGCAGATCTATATTTTAGCATTTTAAATTTGTTGTTGGTTAATTTTCTTAGAAATATTAAATTTTTATTTTGTGTTATGAGGCTACTTCAAACTTGTGAGGCTAGCGACATATTATATGTCAACTGTCAGCTATATCAGATAATCAGAATATTGAACTTCTATTATGTTGTTGGGCTTCTATTTTCTTTCTATTGACATTTTTTTTGTTAGAGCTTGTTAGAATTACATGTTTTATTTAACCATATATGTTTTCATTATTTATTGTTAGAAGATGTAAAAGCATATAATCAGTTTGGCACTCAGATAATGAGTTATGTGTATTTTAAAAAACCAGTAATTAAACCGGTTGATCCACCGGTCCGACCAGTAAACCATTGAACCGAAACTTTAGCGGTTCGATGTCCGGTTCGGTTCTGATAACATTGCTCGTGAGTATGAATGGCAATTCGATTACCCGACTTTACTGTACTTCATAATGCAGGTACACATAAGATTTATTTCGTTAACTTAGCAGGTATTACTAAGGATAAAAAAAAAAATTTCCGTTAGTTTCATAAGTAAGAATATATTAAAAGACTATTTCTTACTCGTTACTTTAATAGATAATTACTAAAAATAAAATTATATATCTGACAGTAATAGATTATATAATAAAATTGTATACTTTACTAAATTTTCATAATACAAATTTATTATATTATTGTTCATTTTTTTTCTTGCTTTAAAAATAATTTACCTAAAGTGCAAATCAGAATATAAGTTTATCCGTTTATTTGATTTGTACTGTATTTAAAAAGACAAGTAAGAACAAGATGTTTTTTCCTTAACTTATCACTACGGATAAGAATAAAGTTATTTTTGTTATCATAGCGGATACAAATATGTAAATACTTTCTCTCGACTTGTATCTGATACCTCTTATTCTCTGCTGCCATTAAAATTATGGAATTTTTTTTTTCGACACCTCTGATTGTCCACCAAAGAACAAAGTGTTTCTATTGTTAATATTACAAAACATTATCTTCATCCGAGAGGTTTGTGTCAGGTGACACAAGAATGTAAGCTTCAATACTCCACTAATGGAGCAATATCACATTTTGTGAGATTGTCCATATGCGGCGGGTGTTTTTAGAGGAGGCTAGTTGCACAATCAGGGCCTGTTCGATAGCATGAGAATTTTGTAGGAAATTTTTTTTTTAATATGAGAATGAGAATTTCAATTTGTTAAAACCAAAGTTATTTAACTCATAGGAAATTTGTAAATGTAGGTGTTCAGCAAATGCATGAAAAATTTGTTAAGATGTTTGTTTGTATGTTTTTCTTTTTATAGAAGGTGTAATAATAATATTAAACTATATTAAGTGTATTAATACTAATAACTGATTATGATCAATATAATTGTATATATCAGATTCTAAAAAAAAATTAAATTAAGTGTTGCTAGTTTAATTTTTTTGTACTTTTAAATTATGTTTTATTTAATTATTTTTAGTTTCGTAATTGTTCAATTATTATTGTACTATTGAAATGCATTTAATTTTTATTTTTGTGCTTGATTGTTAATTTTAAAAGAGTTCAAATTAATCTTTATTTAAGTATGCCGAGTGACTCAAGTATTTTAGTTGCTCAATTTTTTCTTATATTAATACAAAATCTTGAGAGTTGAGATAACGGCTCCAGCTTTTGAAAAAAAAAAAACAAAGCTTTGATTCAATTTTTTTCCCCCGAGTGAGAAGGCAAAGTTAGGAAAAAATACTATGAGAATTTGCAAAAGGGAATTAATACAACATCGCCGAACATGTTGCTTGAAAAAATTTCTATTACCTTAATTTTATCAAAAATCCCACAGGAACAAGTGCTTGGCCTCAAACTTTTCACTCCAGACGAAAAAAACGATTGCAGAGGTCTGGTGAGATGGCTGGCTCGTGATAGGATCGGTACTAAGATTGGCAGGATACAAAAATGAGAAACTGGTGAGACTTTTTTCACAAACTAATTAGTTGATTCAGCATACTTAAAAAAATAAGCGCATGCCATACAAATAATTAATTCTGAGGAAAACGTGCTATACTTCCTCCCCCGAATTACAAATCTAATCTGGTTTTGTTTCGAGGCATAATTAATCATGACATGCAAAAAACAAAAACAAAAAGTTGGTCCTCGGATTAAAGTGGAAAATAGTGGAAACCATGATGGATTCCCGTATCACTTATTATTGTTCCTGCAATGAAAAACAAAGAAGAAAGAAAAATAAAAGAATAAATAAGTATTTTAATTCACCACAAAGGCACAAACCCATAACGAGGGACTTTGCAGTCGTGGAAAGATGTCCTGATGTAAGAGAAACAAAAAGAAAATAAATGATACTCTCTGCACAGATTTATTTATATTTTATTTAGAAGACGGTAGGTTATCTTATCAAGAAATATGAAGAATTAATTCTGCAATGAATGCATTTTTCTTAGGGGTGTAAACGGAGCCGACGATGGTAAAATCATATCCATTTTTTTCGGATATATGATATACGTATTTGAATATATATAGATATAAATACAGATATTTATTAAAATAACAAAAAAATACTAAAATTTATAATATTTATTTAATTATAATAGTGAATAACATCATTTTTTCATAATATATATTAAAATATATGATATATCTACTATTTGAATACGGAACTTAAAACTATATCGGTATCCATATCTATATAGATATTCACATTTAATTTTTCTAATACAAATCAAATACATACAAGATATTATCCATAACGGTTCCATCCCTTAATTATTCTCCAACTCCTGTTTTAATGATACTGTTACTCGGAAATAAAATCCAAGAAGATAATTGCTACTTAATAAAATTTGGGGTATTAAAGAATTGTGACATTGGATTAATTTAGATTACTTACATTCCACTTAAAATTATTTTAAAGTTTTTTATGATCTGTTCAGTGGAAAAAATATTAATAAAAGAATTAATTCAATGTAAATTCTTATAGTGCTCCTACGGAAGCCGATAAACAAAATCGACAGATCACCTTTTGTTGAAGAATCAGTGCCATGGTTGCATACTCAGTGATAATGAATTATTCAGATTTGATTTGGTAAAATTAAAAGTTCATAATTTGAAAATAATTTGAGTATAATTCAGAATTATCTGGATCAGAAATTTTAGTTCCAAAAAAAATAAAAAAAAATAAAAAAGTTCATGAATGTTTCAATTAAAATTCGGTTAACCGAATAATTCAACTTTTAATTAGTCATCACAAAAAAAAAAATTGTAAATCTTGTAAGGTTACATCTGAATTTGTCTTCTTGTAAAGTGTTATAATGTCGCAAGTATTATTGCCACAAGTTATGGCGACAATTTTTGGTTGACATAATTGATGTCAACTTCGAAATCTAAATAAAGAATCGAATCTACTGAGCTAGATCTATCTGTCAATATCTACACACACACACACAGAGTACCGTTTTGAAGATTTTCTTTGTGCGTGATCAATAGATGTTAAAAGAATTAATGCATTAAATTGAACATAATTATTTGGATTAATATTTTAAAATATGATTTGCAGTATGCAGATATATACAAATATTTGATTCAAAAATAATTATAAACTTGGCAATTAAATAAAGTGTAATGATAGTGTAATCATTATCCGTGCTTGCAGCTCGGATGTGTTTATATATTTGTTCTAGAAAGTATTAAATGATAAAAATGTTTATACCTCATGTTATTAGAATTAAAAACTATGAAAACTATATATTTACTCATTCAGCAATTTTTTTAATTTGAACACTTTATATACTACGTATAAATTAACACTTGTTAGGTTAGATATAAATACTATGTGTGTTAAGTATAAATACTTAAGATTCAGTTTAAGGGTGCAGAAAATGGAGTTCAAGAATAATGTATTTTAAATAAAGTGTTTACAAAACTTCTTGGAAATTAAAAAAAAAAATACATACATACTAAGATATTTGTTTTAAAGTCCAAACAGTCAATCCGAACCTTTCAACATGATCTCCATATTAAAATATGCTCAGAGACAAAAATTTACATTTTTTTTTTTTTAGTATTTATTAAGATGTGTACGACATTATCGTTTTCAGACAATTATGTACCATTAAAAACAACAATTTTCAAAATTTCTAAATAAATAGTAACAATTTAAAAAAATATATATAAAATTTGGTCTCCAAGCACATTTTAATATGGAGATCTTGTTGAATGGTTCGAATCGACTGTTTAGATTTTGAAATCATGAAAATGGCTTATAAACATATGGTGTCAAAACATATCATCATAAAATGATGTAATTAGATCCTCCTAATAATATATATAGTCAAATATTTAATTTTATACATCTTATCAGGTGAAATTTAAAAATATTGATTAAGCACTATGGGAGAGTTAAAATATCTTATTAGTACAGAATGTTTTCAAAATGATATGATTGTTAATATGGATAATGATGTCGTCGTTGTCCTTTAAAATCAGAGAGGATTCATTGTTACTAATTGGGGCAAAAAAAGGAGTCGATGGTGACTCGTATGCCGGAACGCTCTTTTCATCATGAAAGCTAAATTTCACCGTAATTTCTGTACCGGTAATTAGGACTTTGAGCCTAACCGTAAATTATACGATTAAGCCTTAGCCTGAGCTAGCTAACAAGAGGCCTTTGTAACTTCAGTCAGATATTAGTTATAGCACAAGAAAAAAAATGAAGTAAAATCCTTCTTTCAATTTTCTTTTTTTTTCTTTCAAAAAAAAAAATTGAAGGACAAGTTTATAAAGAAAAAAATCCATATCCGTCCATAAGCACAATTTACACGTGGGAGCGAAGGGGGTTCGATGAGCATCATACAAAATTTGGCTTAATGTCCGATCTGGATCATTCAATCAGTGTTGGGATTCGCACTATCTGCTTAAATTCACGGGGCATTTTATAATTTTAACTCTCCACACAAATTTCAACACGGATCGAACAGTCCATATCTCCACTTTCAAGAATAAAAAGAAGTAAAAAGTAGGAAATTAAAAGAAACTAAATAAGCGTTAAGCAATCAACATCAAATCATTTTCTTTTTGAAAGGTGTAAAGAAAGAAAATTAAGATTAAGTTTCTGAGAAACAAAGTAAAGGGTATGCAAGGTAGCCCTGATCATTCATCCACCGAATCCAAATTGAATAATCTTGCAATTCGTATCCACAGCTCTGCATGGGTCCTTTCTGAATTAGACGTACCAACAATCGCTCAAATTGCATCTAAATTTAATAACTTTCCAGGCATATCCTCTGATTTTTTATCAACTTTATTCCCTCTTATCTCTTACAAAAAGGTATCATATAAATATATTTGTACTTCCATGTTAGATGGGAGATGATATTTTCATTTGCAGGAGACCTAAATTCGGCAGGTTCTCCTCCTAATTGATTTTTGAAACTGGGTCGCTTTATCTTTTAAGGGGCCCCTGTTCTATGATTCAATTTGGATCAAATTTTTAATTTATGCTAACAACTTCAAATTTAGTTGCTTTAATTCACAAATAAAGCTTAAAAGACTTGATCAATGATTTGAGGTGCCTTAAATCGTTGGCTGCCGACGCAATTTTGTCCAATTGAAATCAATGCCTATCCTTCTTGTCAAAAAAGAAAAGAAAAGAAATCAATGCCTATCCTTAGATACCTCACAATTTGAATCAGTTAATTCACAACAACCTGCAACCCGCTAATTATACCAAGAAAATACTTTTGTCTATTCCTGATAAAAATCCTAACTACACTCGTGATTGAAATCCGAATCCCCAGATACATGTCATCTGAAGCAATTTTTCTATTATGATCAAGTTACCGATGGGTGAGTTACATAATATTAAAAATTACTCTTAAAATGATAAAATTTTATGAAGTTTGGCCGTCTCTACCTTCATAACATCTACAGACTACAGCAGGTTGCATCATTTTCCTCGCAATCAGATGTCAGAACTCAAAATTCTACTACTAACAGTCTAGCAATATATATTATATCACTGTCACATAATATTAACACTCCAGATACGATATATATCACCTGCCGCTGCACAGATGCAGACATTCCAACGGTTTAACTTTTTTTCCAAATACGCACACAAAATCTCTAATAAATCCAGCAGACGAGGACTGCGTGGCACGCATTTTCTAAGATTTAACATTTCGCATGCTATGCTTGCATTGTCACTTGTTAGTTATTATATTAGTCCTTGAAAAGCAAACAGAGGTCAAGATTTTGAATATAGAGTCAATCTAATATACACCTAAGTGTACCGATTGAACCATACACTTAATCTTAGAATCCTAGGATTAGTTTTGAAATTCACGCTGCACGACTTTTGAAGAATCTACGTGACTTTTAAAAAAATCATACGGTCCTAAGATTAAGTGTACAGTACACTTAAGTGTATATTAATTTTACTCTTGAATATATATATGGACGACAAATTTATTTTTATTTTAGCATGCAGCTTGCTGCTTGTAGTATATTATATACTAAAACTTATGTATTCATCTCTCTAAATTCTTAATATTGAAGTCAAAAGCTTAGTTTTTATAATTTGGTGTATCAATACCACATCTCGCGTGTCCATTTTAAGATTTAATTCCTACTCGCCACTGATTGCAAAATCATCTTTACGAAACTATTGGAGTACTATAACCTCAAACAAAACAAAATTTAAGAAAAAAAAATGAGGAAGAAAAACTTGAACCTAAGAGTCTAGTTATTATGACATCAGTATCATTTTAGCCTATAACACCAATTCCAAAACCTATCAAATTGATTTCAAACAGTGAATTCAAACTGTTCAAATCCATTTATTTCATTGGTTGTACGTTACATGCAAAATTTATAATTTCTCAAATTTATTTAGTATCAAGTCAAGCGGTCAAATATGTGAGTTTTTAAGTTAATTTTAATACATTCATTTTTCAATATTTTTAACCGCTTAATTTGATACTAAAATAACTAGAAAATATAAAAAATTTACATGTAAACACATCATCCATAAAGCAAATTGGTTTAAACAGCTTGTATTAGTCATTTCAAGTCTATCCAATCAATTTTGTTTTAACTTTTAAGCAAGATCTGACAGGAGAACCCGGAACTCAGGTCAGGAAAAACAAATCTGGTGATGGGCAGTTCAAATATAAAATTGAAACGCAAAAAATCTTCCTAAACCCTAGGCCCATTTGATCATATCAGAATTTAAATTTGTATAAAGAGTAACTTAGGGTGACTAATTGGGCTATGCGGCCTTAAAATAACCTCTGCAAATCTCATTATCACTTTATTAAAGCCCGTAAAGCTGGAAAAGAGGGTTTGCCCATAAAAGTGAAATCCTCGTTGTCAGAAAAACGATGTTTGTATTTGGTAGGCTCATGGCTAGGGGTGTTCATCGGTTCGGTTCAGTTGAAACCGAACCAAATTTGACAGACCAAAGTTATAATTCGGTTTTAAAAATAAAACCGAACCGAACTGAACTGATCGAAGTTTTATTTCGGTTTGTTCAGTTTAAACCGAAATATATTAATTTTTTTATTTAAAACAATTAATTTATAATAAACCGAAGTATACTAAGAAATAAATCGGAGTATTAAGAAATAAATTAAGCTATTTAGAAATAAACCAAATATTTAAAGCAATTGATTAAGAAATAAACCAGAGTATTAAAAAATAAACCGGGTGATTCCGATCAAATTCATATTATATGAAAGTTTGGTCGGTTCGGCTGAAAATTTTCAAACCGAACCGAACCGAAGTTATAATTCGGTTTTGAAAAGCCAACCGAACCGATCCAATAAACCGAAATAACCAAACCATTTAAACCGAACTAATTCGGTTCGGTCCAAAACCGATTAAACCGAACTGTTTGAACACCCCTACTTATGGCTCATGGATTGCAGAACAAAGCTAGTATTTATAAATTGTAGAATGGCATACTCAGATATTCTCCACCAGGACCCTTGTCAGTTGTCACCCTCTGGAAGAAACAGAATAACAAAAAGGAAAAGGAATCCAGAAGAAAAGAACAAGGAATTGCGTCTCTGATATTGTAATGATGTTATTTTGTAATGAACCTCAAGAACTCGGTATTTATAAACAACACACTGGTACAGAGCTGATACACAACAAGTTCATAGACGAATCAAACAACTTTTCTGTTCAAATTCACCACAAATGAACTTAATATCTTACGTAAATTATTGCCTATCAAAATGAATAAAAGATTTAGTGTTTAAAAATTGTTCAAGAAATATATATACTTAATTGGATTCATTAATGGATGGAATAGAACAAGCTATTGGATGAAATAATTAAAAAGGGCTAGGATTATCCATCAAATTAAAAAAAATATAATATTGATCGTAACAAATTATGTCGTATGAGTATCATCTCCCAGTGCAATGGACAATGGTGGTTACAGTTTGTGGAAAAAAGATGCGCCTGTCTAAATAAAATAATGGTTTAGGAATCATTATTCTTGAGATTCAAAACAAAGATCGTTTTGTTAAAAGTAGTGTGAGAAATGAAAAACAGAGCATGTTATCTCTGGACACTATATTCGAGTTTTAAAGAGTATGATTAATATTCTATATACTTTTTTCTTCTTTATGAAGGACCACACGATGTTGCTATTGTTTAATTTTGTTTTTACTATCAGGAGATATGAACAGAATCAAATGCACAACAGGTGTGCGACTGCCGACTGATGGATTATTCTCTTCGAAAGTTACTTATAGAATAATAGAAACAATAATACAATTTGTTGTTGACACAATAAGCTCGAAGAATAAAATGTTAAGAACAAAGTTTTCTTTAATTAAAAGATTTTACGTGGTTGCTCTCCTACAAGATAGCCTCTTTAACTCAAAAGTAATGTAATGAAAGACAGGTTACTATAAAGAGGTATTGGAGAATGCTGATAATTTATTTTACGTCCTACTTAAATATGGACAAGCACCTACTTAAAAATGCAAACGCTATAAGAATTTGTCGTTGATATAGTGACAAGGAGACCTTGAATTCGAAACCTACAAAGTAAAAAAATCATTTATAATATACATAGAGATTTGAAAGTATATTGAATGACTTGCTCTTCAATTCATGATTTAAACAAAATTACAAACACTGCGTTGAAATACTAAGTTGTTGTTCGAATGTTGTAATACATGAATAAAGAAATCAAAAAGTCTTTTTAATGAAATTTATTAGACAGATAATTAGAGGTGAAAACGGTATAAATATTCAAGCCGTATTAAAAAAAATTTATGTGGATATCCGATATTTGAATATCTGTGTGAATATGAATACTGATATGGTTTTACGATTCAATTATTCGTATTCGAACAATAGATATATATCATATATTACGACAAAATTATGTTATTTACTATTATAATTAGATAAATATTATGAACTTTAGTATTTATTAATATTTTTTAATATTATTTTGATTAATATTCTATCCAACATGCGTTTGTATTCCGTTGATATCTTATCCATATCTGGATTCGAAAAATTAGAAAGTAATATGGATATACCACCCCGTTTCACCCCTGCAGACAATACACGAGAGGAATAATAATTTCATATTTTCAGTAATTTCTGGACAGATCAAGCCGTTTAATTTTTTTCAGCTCTTTTAAATTTGTTTACATAGATATTTGTCTTCTTTTATTTTAATCTTCTTTATATCTATATTTTAGTTTACTTATTTTTATTATATTTGTTGATGTATGGCAGCATTTTATCAACATTAATTAAAGAGTAAAGTTACAATGTCATGGGTTGCATAGAGGGCTATGGTGTTACAGTTTAATATTTGAGTTTTTAAAATTTTAATGGTCGATTCGAACTATTCATCTCGTTCTCCATATTAATATGTATTTGGAAATCAAATTTTACATTTTTTTTAAAAAATTTATAATTTTTTATAATTTTTTAGATAAGTGAAAAATCACTTGATCTAGAAGCAAGGCGGAGAAAAAAAATAAGAAGGGGAGGTTTCACGGTACTATAATGAGATCTTAACCGTTTTTTTAATCTGGCACGAATCTTAAAGTTTGGATCCTGCCTCCTGGGTGATAAGCAACTAGAGGGGGGTTCAAATACAGTGCAGTACTTTTTTTATCATGGAGAATGAGATATGCATCATCATCTGTTTAACTTGGCACGAATCTTCAAGCGGTTCTCTATAATTTAAATAACCGCCGAAATTATTTTGATTGGGGATCAAAGTTGTTCTAACCAGTAGGGTACCGCAGAGGAAGATGCTCACGTGGTGGTTAACTGGTTAAGCCGTCTACTCGTCGAGAGGAAAAATGCTTAAAACAGTTCTTAGATTCTAGAAGGACGGAATTTTAAAAGTCTACAAATTTCGCAAAAGAGAAAATAACGAATAACTTTCCAGTTCCACTTTATTGGATTAAAAAAAGACAAAAGGACGAAAACAAGAAAGAATAGAACAGAAAAAGGTAAATGTCCGGGGTGGGAGAAGAGAAGCCACTGCGTAAGATTGCGGCGGCATTCGGCCCGCTTGCCGATGTGGCAAAAAGCGGAGGTGCGGCCATGGAGGTCGCGCCCTTCTCTCGTGCGTGCGCACACGTGTCGGTTCTCTTTGGATGTCTTGGCATCGCCTTCAAATTCGCTGAGAAGGATTATGTATCTAAGGCATGGACATTCTCTTTCCTTTAGATCTGTTGCTCTAGACCTTTTGTTTATTAGCTGTTTTGATGTTTTTGGCATTTACCCACTTAAAAAGATGGAAATTATGTGAATATTTTTATGAGCTGTTGCCTCAATTCCTAAGGGCTTCTTCAATTGTTTCCTGCACTTATTCCTGGGAGAAATTACCTATGCATGAACACCAAAGCGAGCTCAATTAATAAGTTTCTACTTGGCTCGATGCATTTTAGGGCTTATTCGGGTTGAATATGCCCCCAAAATGAAATAAACTCGGCTTATCTAGGTCTCAATTTGGTTATATTCTAGAACCACATAATATTGTACCAAGCTTCACGGGACATAACTACCCGTATATATTAAATTAGTCTTAATATATCTCATCCACCTTTTATTAACCTTGATTTATGCATCTATGGCCCTGTCAGGTTTGATTGGAATCAATTCAGATTCTGAATCTATCATTATATTAGCTCATACAATTAGGCTGGTACATTGATGGTGGCATCAAAATCTATCGAAATATTAAAGTATTAGATAACATCTTTCAATACATTTTGTGATCCCTAATTGAAAAAAAAAAAAGTTAGCAAAGGGGTTGTTGAAAGGTTAGAAGCAAATACCAAACAATTTCATTTCCTGTTTAAATTGAGATCCCAGTTCCATTTTATCTGAAGAGAAGATTTGATGCTTGAAATTCTACCTCGGCATTGATCGAATGTTTGAATTTGGTATTTAACAGATAGCTTAAGTAGCATAACTGGGTTTTGATGGAGTGCTTAATTGGCTGTAGAATGGGTCTTATTTCCACAATATGAAACCAGTCATACAGAATTCTTTAAAATTTAGAATGGACTTGATGGCAGGTAGATGATTTGATAGAGGCATCAAAATCTATCTCGACATTGAAAAATATGATAGAATTAGACATCCAACATGGCTGTGTGAGACAAGGTGGGAGCCACACGAGAAATCTACTCAGAGTATTACGTGGGCTTGACATGGTCAGAGTTCTTTTTGAGGAGATCATCAAATCAGAGTAAGTTGCTAGACCAGTGATATGTAAAATTTTGAGCTGGGAATATAAAAATACTTCTCATTTGTCATGTGACATCTGTATTGTGTCAAACACCCTTTTCATGTGAATTGTATGTTCTTATATCTGATCGATAAATGAAGGAATCACATTTGGTTTTAGTATTGTGTGATTTAAGACTGCAATTGTGGTTTCTAAGCTGATGTACAATCAGTTATCCTTGCTCAAATACCAGATAAATGCTATTTAAGCCCTAATGCTCAACATTAAGCCCAAAGACACTTCCATCTTACCTCATTTAGTTCTTCATTTAGCCAGCAATAAGAATCGGTGCCAACTTTTACATCAACTTTCTTCTTCTTTGTTCTTTTTCTTCGCAAAATCCTTGTTAACAAAGTTTTTATACAGGGGCAATTCACTGAGAGAAGCAGCATCAGTATCCTATGCAAAAGTTTTTGCACCTCATCATGGTTGGGCTATTAGAAAAGCAGTTGGAGCTGGCATGTATGCGCTTCCTTCCAAGTCTCAGCTCTTGAAAAGGCTGAATGAAGATGGTATGTTCATTTACACAAATGCCTTGATTACTGTCAGGTCTTTCTAACATCCACTCAATGTCTCATTTGCTGAATTATTCCATCTGGATCTTGAATTGTGTTCTGTATATTACCGAGAATTACAATGAATTAATTCCTGGATATAATGCTTTGTTTTGGTAAGGTATATTTATCAGACTATCACTCTTTCTTTTTTTGGGCTTTTTTGGTCATGGGATGCAAGGAGCATTGCTGGAAATACTTGGTCATATCTATGATTATGTTTTTCGCCATTACCTCAATCTGGAAGTCAAAAACTTTTTATCAGTATATACATAATGATTGCCTTACCAAAAGACTCAATTTAGTTGGTTTTTTGTATTTTGCACAGAGAGCTCAGCAAAAGTTGAGATGCAGAGTTTTGTCAGATCATCCGGACCTGTTATCCAGTATGTTGAAGAACTGTTCAACTCAAAGCAGCTTGGTATTGATTGGTGAACCTTTGTCAACCGTACATATAATTTGCTATAGTGGTCTCAATCAAGCTTCATCAATTCTCTTATGTTTTTCTCTTGTTCTCTTTCAATTTTTTTCTCTTCAGTGGGACGGATTTATGCTAGTAGTTTAGTTTCAATAATTCGTTTATTTGAAACAAGTATTTGACGTTTGATTTTTCTCAAGTTCTTACCGAATTATAAATTGTTATCGTCACTTACATTTTCGTGTAGAAATCCATCTTCGACATCAAGCGGGCTAAATTGTACATTCAAGTAACTCACCTGGATTTTCAATCGAACCTTTTTTTTACCATTTCAGAAATTTAAAGACCGTCATCAATTAAATGGATTCTAAATAGAGATTTGTGAACATTGTTAGTTTGTTACTACGTTCACTAAGAAAGCTCATTTCTATAATTCTATAACAATATTGAAAAAACCGAATTATGACCTATTCTCAGAATAACAGCGCCTTGACCTCTTCTCTCTTCAAAAAGTGAGGCAAGAGAAAAGGTATAACAGGATCTTGTTATTCTCTCAGATTATCAGCATTTTTCTGAAAATCTGGGAGAAGCCACGAGGGTACCGAACGTACATCTTCTGCACCAAGTACTTTTATCAATATGAAGGTATTAACTTGGATAATAACACCAAGGAATCAAAATGAACGAGTTCCCCTTCATCCAATCACAAACAACTAATTAAATGAGAGCATAAAATAAAGCATTACTTAACTAAGAAAAGATCAAAATTGACAATCTCAGGTCATACTTTTAAGCTTTCAGAACAAAACCAAATAACAAAACCCATAAATGCGAGTTCAAATACAGAAGTACAACCAAAATTCCTCGGCAACTATCCCTTCAAAAGAAGATAACTAATCTCAGTGCGACTTAACGTACTCTTGAACAATGTTCAACCCCTCTGACTCTTCTCCGTAATCCTGGAAAAAGAGCAGTAAAATTTGAGAAACATTGACTATTTTTTTATGACTCACACTTTATCACTGGCAAATCCTTCAATATACTATAATTCAAGGAACCAAGGTAATAAAAAAGTTATATGTACATGTTCATTTGGCTGTGTTACAATGTGTGTTTGAGAGATGTACATTGGGAGAGAGAGAGAGGGGGGGGACCTTAATTACAAGGCAAGAGCAGCCAACAACTTTTCTTGCTTTTCCCTCAGCATCGATTTTGCAAAGCTGCATGCAAGAAAAGGAAACATTAATTCATCAAAGCACACAAATAGTCCATGGATAGCAATTACACAGAATTATGGATAACAAAAAGACCGAAAGGTACCACTCTGTTCAAATAACAAGGAGAAATCTCAAATTGTCTAATGTCCCGATCTCAACATAAATGATACATAAAGCAATCCTAACTTGCACAAAACACCAAATGTATACACTACAGAATGAAAAAAGCAATAAATCAACATACCCCAGCCCATTCACCAATGGTCTTGGAGGCTGGCACGGTGATCAAGTGCACATTGTGCTCAGCACATAGTGCCTTAACGAGTTTGACGTAGTCAGGCTGGTCACAATCTTCAGCCAGAATGCACAGCTGTGCAGCATGCTTCTCAATGGCCTTGGCACCCTCACGCAGCCCCTTGGCTAAGCCGTCGTGGGCTGCAGCTTTCTTCAGCACCAGCTGGAGAGCAGTCATGAGATCCATTGGCTCCCCAAGGATTGGGGTTGGTGCCTCAACTGCTACTGCTACCTCCTCACTGGGAATAAATTAAAGGGTTGGTTTTTATGTTGAGGATTTATTTATTTTATCTACTTTTTCTTTTTGCCCTTTCCAGGTTTAAAACAAATTTAATGCTCGAAATATAATAACTGCTGGAAATTATATTTTTTGGTCCAAATCATGTTTGGTTCCATTTCCTAAAAGAACCCAAATGCATTATACCTAGAATGTTCCACTTTTTGCTTCGATGGAAGGTCTAAGGTATCATTGATGTAAACACTTGAAATATAGAAAAAGGAACGAAAATGTTGAACACGTTTGGGATTTTTTTGTGAATAGGGGAAATGAAAACAGCTCCGGTTCTAATATACAGAAACAGAAATTAAAACAGCTAGGGATATAAAATTGCCGAGAAACTATCATGCACGCATGACATATGGACTTGTCGCGACAACTCTAATTTCCATTGATTTTCTTTTGGAAATTCTAATTCCCATTAGCGGCAACAAATGTGAACCAAAATATATATCTAACACCGCCGAATCTAAGATAGAACGCATGGCCCACAAACGCAATCAAGAAAAAATAAATGAAATGATAACTTACGCCATTGCTAACTTGTCTTGAGCTTAGATCGTAGATCGAGAGAGAGAATCGAAGTGCAAGCTGCAAAACAATAACCGGATCAGTATCGCGCGACAGGGAAGAGACGGATTAAATACCCGAAGATAAATAGAAGAGCCCGTACCTTCGGAACAGAGGCGGCGTTAGGGTTTTGGGGAGAGAGCAAAATCCAGCAAAAGAGAAGGTTTTATATATCACAACCAGCAAGAAAGGAGTGTTTTATATACAATTTCGGGCCGGGCCTTAAATTAATAAAACGCGAGGCATTGTCTATTATGTTTTGGTTTCAACTAATTAACGACCAGCTTCCACTGGGCTGGGCTCAAAAGATGAAACAGGAAGAAATAAAATAAAGGGCTGATTTATGATAACGGGCTTACATCACATCGAAATTTTATAAAAGGGCAGAGAGACTCAGATTGGGCCTTCAATAGCTCAAAAAACATACAGGAAGAAAATCATTGGGCCGTTTTATGTTGCTCCTAGAAACTAGCTACAGTTTCTTTGAATCCAATATTTAAATTTCATTCACGTGAAATTGTTCTTTATTTTTTCCAACCACTTTTAAACATTTTATTTATTTATATTACTTAAAGAAAAGAACCAAAAGTTTCATATAATTTCTATTACCGTCCGTCGAATATATTATAATTGTTATATGCTGGAGAGTGGAGACAGCAAGTGCACTGCAAGTCTTCCAACTCACTCCCTTGCATTTGCATGGACCACAATATCCATGTCATTATATTAAAATCATAGGCAACTATATAAAAGAAAAAATTGGTGCCATCCTCCCTTCTCTCTCTCTAACCAGTGTCGGAAATAACAAATTTGAAGAGTAATTTATAAAATACTTAATATGTGAAAAAAGTCAAACAAACAAAAAAAAGTGATTCGGAGGATTTTGAATCAATAACATTATGAACACCAAATAGAACTCTTACCACTGGATAACAAGCAAATATTTGTCATTTATAAGGAGGGCTATATTACATAAAACATAAAAAACCAAAAACTTAATTAAATTTTAGCATACATAATGAAAAAAATTAAATCATTAAAATAGCTTAGCACCCCTCACATACGTGAGTGGTTATTTTGAGTAACAAAATTCAAATGAAGTTATATTCACATATGGGCCGAGTAAAACATTAAAAAAAAAAAAATTGTACCATGTTAAAAATTATAATTTTATATGCATTAATATTTTTTTCGTCACTCTTTACAGCATGTTATTTTGCAGTCTTTTCAATCTCACTTTTGAAATTCAGTTCTTGCATCTTTTATGGCTAGTTTACTTGGTCTTGTAAACAATAGTCGTCTATATGTTAAACGAAACATGTGTTCGTTATATTAGAGATGCCATAAAATCTATATAATTTGTAAAATACTAAATTTTTTGTTATCAATAATTATTTCGTTTTTCATTTTAAAAATACCTATAACTTTCATTTACCATGGTCATAATATATTATGAGTAAAGCTAGAGTATGATATTCTCACAAAAAGAGCTCTGCGAGTACAACTTTAAAAATATATCTAATTGGTTCAGAACGACGAATTCAAACTGTTGAAACTTGAAACTAATATACTTCACGAGTAATATGTACATGTAGAGTTTTTAAATTTTTAAATTCATTTAGTATAAAATTAAACAGTAAAAAAATATAATTTTAGAAGTTATTTCTTTTATAGTTTTAAAAATACCTGTACTTTATTAAACACGTCGATTGTATATTATAGAGTTAGGTTAATATGACATTGGTGTTATTTAAAACTAAATAACATCACATCTTAAACCTTTAGATCTGCTTTAAGATTCATAATATCTGTTTTTACTGTTCAAGCACCTTATTTTGTACGAATTTTAAAGCAGATCTAAGAATTTAAGATGTAGTGTTATTTGATTTCAAATAACATCAGTGTCATATTAGTCTAACTCTATATTATAATATGTATGTAAATAAGTTAGACGGACATTTGAATGGATGAACGCTTTATCTCTGTCTTGCTTTGAATTTTTTTTTTTTTTTTTGAGTTGTCTTGCTTTGATTAATTACTTGGCAGGCCGCAGGCGGCACTAAAATAGACCACTTGTACCTTTCCGAAATATAAAATAGACAAAGGACAGCTTGATGGTAGACATTTGTGGTGCACCGCAGCAACAAGGTGTAAGAGGCAAGCAAAGGAAGAGCGAAAACCGAGGAACATGCGCCCACCATCCACCTCTCTAAGCCGGGCCCAGTCACAGCCTATAATTGCTTGTGCAACGTGTCCTGCCCGTCGGCTGGGATCTTCTACGTCCACAGTTCCATACGCCCGTATCTGCGGTGCTGTTCAATTGGATAAATTTTGGTCCAAAATTTGTATTAATACCATTTAAAAAAAAAAAAAAAAAACCACTGAAATTGGAGAATTTGAAAAATATCAGGAACTCCAACTCAATCTGTGACTATATTCTTGAGAGGCTGCAGATTGAATAGGAAGGGCTCTAACACCTAAATATAAGTATATTATTGTGCATTTGTTTTGGTTTTTGGAGGACTTCCGATTCAATCTGCAACCTCTTAAGAATGAAACTACAGTTTAAATTGGAGATCCTGGTATTTTTTTAATTTCTTGTAATTTGTGGGTTTTATTTTTTGTTGACAGTGGTGTTGATAAAAATTTCGGAATTTTATTATACCGTATCTTTTTCTCCAGAAAATTTGCCAAAACTATTCATTAGTTCGTAGAAATTTACAAAAATCGTTGCAATTTGTGTGCAGAGACAGTATGGTAGAGTTATTTGAATCTTGCTTAATATGATAAAATCAAAAGATTATCAGCTTTGATCAAAATAATAAGTGTACAAGCAACTCACTCAATCCAATCATGGATTAAAACGTCCAATCTGACCAACTCAATCCGGAAAAAAAAAAAAAGATTAAAATTGTAATGGAATAGGTACGGATTAGATTTTGATTAATCCGTCACTAATGTAGCTGTTGTGAAATTTTAAAAAATATATATCGGGAAAAACTCGACCCTACAATTCCGTAATTGAATTTACATTTTCCATAATTTTTGGAAAGATCTTAGTTATGTTTCGAATCAATAACTTTTAAAAATAATATATGTTTATGCATTGTTGAGTTTGTTAATTTCTATTTTGTTTAAAATTCCCTGTTTATTTATTAATATATTTATGGTGATCTTGAATGATGATGTACTTATTGTTAGTTAGATTATATAAAATATTATTACATCAATACTGTTCTTTTTACATTATTATTTGAAAATAATTTGTTAACAATTGTTGTGTTGTTTATTTTACGAGGCGTCATGCATGCTTATAAACAAATATATATATATATATATATATATATATATATATATATATGGAATATGCTAGTGTGCTATGCATAGCATAGAACTCCTCCATGCAACGGCTTGGATTTCGAGTTTTCAAAATCCTAATGGTCGATCTGAACCGTTCATCTTGTTCTCCATATTAATATGTGTTTGGAGACCAAATTTTACATTTTTTGGAATTTTTTTACTATTTCTTTAGATTTATTGAAAATCGCTGTTTTTTTATGGTACAGATTTGCTGAAAACAGCGATTTTCAATAAATCTAAAGAAATAGTAAAAAAATTCCAAAAAATATAAAATTTGGTCTCCAAACACGTATTAATATGGAGAACAAGTTGAACGGTTCGGATCGACCATTAGGATTTTGAAAACTCGAAATCCAAGTCGTTGCATGGAGGAGTTCTATGCTATGCATAGCATGCTAGCATATTCCTATATATATATATATATATATATATATATATATATATATCAATATAGGATATTTTTGTCAATAAAATCCGTAGAATTTGAAAGGATATGGATGTATGCATCATGATGGTTGGTTATAAATTGTAAGTATTCTAACCTACAGTTGAATTAAAAACAGTAAAACATGGATAAAACTGAACCAATCCAATACGTGTAACACAAATGATATGTGTTCACTAGTGACTTCGTTATAACGCTAATTGGTTTCCGATACTGTAAGTCTGTAATACACATGACAGGTTTAGCAGCTCGAAATCTGATAATAGATCAGTAGTGGGATGAGGCAACTGAGCAACTCTAATAATGTCTCTAGTGCAAGTAGGTCCTAGTTGTTTTTACTATACACGTCCGAGCAAACCAAAGACGCCTACTTTCTTGATTTCTCATGACAAGAAATATAGAGTCCGGCTATTATGATATGTTGAATTATTGATTCAACGTTGGATTAATATGTAAAATAATTATGTATTGTATGCTGTCAATTTTATGCTCAATTAAAAATGATCATTTGTCGTTTATAATTTATTGAACAATGATGTGTCATATAGGGTGTGGATCTTTAATGTGTAGAACTGAAAGAGTAATATTCAATTTAATTATGGGTTAAATAGAATAATTACAAAATTAAACAACCAAGAGGTTTCTTGGGTTGTGTATATGATTTGGTCTCCATAATACAAAACTATCATGAATTCATCTCTTATTGTCTCATTAGATGACAGTGTGGGAGACACTGGAGAAAGTAGAACTAGAGAAGACTCTCTAAAGGGCCTCGCTATTATGGAAGAACTGAATCGGTGACGCTCTCTCACACAAGACAATAATGGATTAAGGTACACTTCCGGTATTCAGTTTTAGATTCAATGCAAATGGTCTTGTAGTGATCTATGATAGTTTCCTTTGGTCCCAACATGATACTAGTGTCATATGACACTAACTTAAAAATTTATGAGATAGATTTCAAATGATTAATTCAAATTGTTAAAATCGATTTACTTTACGAGTTGTGTTTACTTGCAAAAAAAACTATTTTTTTAGTTATTTTAGTATCAAGTCAAGTGAAAAAAATGTTGAAAAATGAATCAATTAAAATTAACTTAAAGGCTCTCACATTTGACCGCATGACATAATACTAAATAAGTTTGAAAAATTATAAGCTAATGAAGTAGATCGGATTGAACGGTTTGAATTCACCGTTTGAAATCAATTCAATGGATTTTGGAGTTAATATTATATAGGTTTTGATATCATACTAGTCAAATTCAATTTTACACGACAATTTGTTTTGTAAGTAAATATATGTATTGTTTTCTTTTTCATGCAGATAACAATACAGACGAATTTTATCAAAGTACTTCTATGGAATGACTGCTACAAGAATATGTCATTATTTGCGAGGATAAAAAATAACTATTACTGAAAATAAGTCAATATAAATTTCTATCAGTTTTATCCTTGTAAATAGTTGAAGATTATTGTAGATGGTACCATGATTTATGTCTATATTAACAGGGTAAGAATATTGCTAAATAATTTGCTGAAATATGGTTTAAGCGTAAGCACATCACAGTATTTAATTAGATCAAGTTGATTGTATAAACCTCTGGGGTATTAACAGGGAATTATTTACTATTAAACATAGATGATTTTAGCCATGAGCGCCATGGGTTTGTGTTTCCTATGGGATTGATTTATCATTTATATCTTGCTGAATCAATGAAGGGCACCATGATAAGCGCGCACAAGTCACTTTTAAGTCTCAAAGCATTTTCTCATTGATTGCTTGCGTGCGTGTTTGGTGTTGCATCCGATGATTAAGTATAAACTATAATTATTCATCAGATCAAACTCCTGGTTATTGCAAATGATGCGATCGAATAAAACAACGAATATTCATTCGTGGTATATGTATGCTGATCTCGACTCATAATTTGGAAATAATTATAAAAAACGGAGGATATAATTAAGAGCCACACACACATTTCTAATCATCGCGCATCGTAGTTAGACGAAACAAAAAAGAAAAACAGCATCACAATGTCATTATCTTTTACATCTCTCAAGGAAAACAAATCCTATTATATGTCTTCCAACTGTATACAGAACTCGCTTTCCAACACCAACCGGATGTTTTGTATCTTTCTGGTAAGACTCTTTCTAGTGCGACAAGACTGCTCGGGAAGATGCAACTTATTTTATATATATATATTTTTTAAGGTTGATTTATATTGTTATATGGGTGAGGATTTTTGTCCGGAAAATTTTAAAAAATGTCTTACTTAAATTGGGTTCAAATCGGGATTCGTATAAATGTTTCGAATTTATTAGGTTTCATACAGACTAAAAAACAAACGTTCAAATTTATTTTAAGAGTCAATTATACAAAACATGTATAATTTTCGTGTTGAATATGGATATCAATTTTACTGTATCTATATAGCATTTTATGCTAAAGTATATAAAAAAAATGTAACTTATTAGATTTTATACTAGATTGGAGTGAAACTTTAAAGCTTTGAAATTACACATGAATAGGAGTTAATTATATAAAATTTACATGCGGTATAGATATACTTGTAGCATTTTACGCTACAATATATAGAAACTTATATATAAGTATAAATTTAAAATAAATAGAAATCAATTGACCTATATTATCTTTTATTAAATCCGCCTCTAAATTTATATCCACCCGGGTGGATCTCAACTCAAATTGAAAAATTTAGGTCCAATTTTAAATAAATTTTGTTCAAATTTTTTTTAACAAAATCCAATTCCTTGTTATATTCCATCTGAATTGTTAACGATGTTCAACAATTAATTATACCGAGTATTTAATCTTGTAAGTTTCGCTGAATTATTATCTCTTTCCTGCAATGCTAGTTAGTATTTGTATTTTATGATACGAGTTCAGAGAAATTGATATTGAAACTAGATGTTACTATTAGGCACAGTCAAACCCATTAAGCACTGAGGTGTCAGTCTGAACAACTTTCATTAATTCCTCTGTGGATTGTACCTTTTTGGCTTCTCCTTGAGAAAATGACAAATTTTCATATTTTTTTTCCTTTATTTTCTATTACACATAGTATCTTATTTGAGTTTGGTAAAACATTTTGCGTCTATCATTTCTTCTTAGAACTTTTTTCCCTACTTATAATATATATATTACGTTTTTTTACCGCTTTATATGGCTGCCATAAACTATAAATTATATTGCACAAACCATGATATATTGATACTAATTTAACTAAATGGAATAAGTGAAGAGGGGGTCCCATGGCAGCAGCAATAGCGCAACTGTGCAAGGTCATGCTTGTTTGCTCACTTTTTGAGCTTGGGATCCTTTTTCCATGGAAGAACAAAAAAGCAACCAAGCTATGCATGTCAACCTTAAGTCCAAGTAAATATTAAATCAAGAAAATTCAAAAGGACCATTGCTTCTCTCTCTATTCTTGATTTCTATCCTCTTAACCAGCTTTTGTTGAATAAAGTTTAATGACACGCTTGGGAATGAAGGGAGCATTTGGGGCCAAACAAATGAACAATCCAACATCCTAAAAAGAGGATAGCTTCTTCTCTCCGTTTTGATATCACTGGAATTCTCCTTTTGAAAAGCATTGTAGGTCCGTGTTATGTCGGTATGATAATTTGTTACATTGCATCTCTTTAGTAATGAGTGTTGGAACCACATTGAATAAGGGTATTGAAAATTGGGTATGCATGCATGATCTATGTATAATCAGATTGAATTTTTTTTTGGCTTACACCAAAACTACGCACAATTTAAATTAGTTAATACATAACAGTCCGCAAATTATTAGCCGTACTAATATTTTTTTTACATATCTTTGATAAAATCACGACTATGCTCCCAATATTAATGAGAAGGTAATTATAATACACCAGGATTGGCCAACTTGGCCATTTTGTATCCAATTTTATTATAACATTTTGTTAATTTTTTTAATTTCTAAAGAATGAGAAACGTAACATTATAATGATGAGCTTCATTTGTGTATAGTTAATTTGGAGGTTAATTAGGCCACTTCAAGGCACCATGGCACCATAAGAAATGGAGAGGATTAGAAACCGGGTCTCCTAAGACAAAAGATGAAAGGGACTAATTGGTCGATGGTTGGTGTAAGGGTTCACCAGGCCGAAAAAGGGGCTTTAGGGACTGTTAAAAGGCCTTCATCTTTTCTTTCTTTCATGTTTTCCCTTTCATTTTTTTTCCTTTCTTTTCTGTAGGTCACCACCATTTTTTGTTCAGAGGATTGGTAGATTATCTCTTCCAAATCTCTGTGTTTGATTTTAATGGGGCCATTGTGGGGCAAATCAACAATGAGCATTTCAGACTGAACCGAGAATTTTTGTCATTGCGTTTTGGTCCCACCCGATACTTGAACGGAGAGCATGTTAATTTCCCTCCTCTTACCTCTTTAATTTGTATCTATTTGGTTCACAAATGACAAATAAAAGCTAGGCTATGTGCATAAAACATGGGCATGCATCCATGAGATAAACGTAATACCTTACAAGTTGCTCTGTGCAATACCAACAAAAAATAAATTTGGAAGTTTTTATTATTTTAATGTTATATTGTTTGACAATAAAAGTACTATCATGTCAAAGAGAAAAAGGCAATATCGGGGACAGATTGGCCTTTTGTTCTTGTGCAGTGAGAATATTTCCCAGGGAAGTAATAGCAATCCAATAATAACCTCAGTCTCCATCTTTTATCATGATAATAACCTTGTTAGTGCTACATAAATACACGAGAAAGTAACAACACAAAATCTGGGGTCAGATTTTAAGTTTTGATTTATCAGCGGATCTACAGCCGGGCAAACACCAAAAAAAAAAAAGGTCTCTTGCCCCCACCCCCTTTCATGCATTTATCTGCCTTGTCTCCTCCAACCAGCGTATAAAATGGCAAGCAACCCGGTTAAAATAATAAATAAAAAGAGCAAGATAGTAAAACCAAATTTAAAGCGCAGTAAAAGCACCTCTGTTACTTCCCTAGTCCCCTGCACCGCGCTTCCATGTGGCCGCGCTTTCACCTAACAGTGTAAAAACCAAGCCAAAAAGAGTTACGGACTTACGGTCAAGTGCAAGCATTTATTTCTGGGTTTATCTGATTTTTTTCACAGCGTTGATTTAATACCACACAGATACGGTTTCACAAAAGCAAAAGCAGACACAAAAAAGTTGAATAAATGACAGATTAATGCAAACTGTTCAGCATACTGCATACAGCATGTCAGTATTTGGAGGGAACGGTTCAAATTAAATCCTCGTTACACAACAGAGCACGCGCGCAGGAAGTTGGAGAAAGGAATAGGTGAGCTGGTGAGGTGACCGTGCCACCTTGGCACAGTGCTGTAATAGTTTCCCAAGTTTGCAGAGGCTGTTGGATTGGGAGTTGTCATGGATTTGACGGATGAGATTCTCTGCTGTTGGGGCATATTTCATAGCAGGTCTATGCCTCTAGATACGGTCATACCGTTGTGGGTGGCCCGGTACGAAACTGTTTTTTCAAGGATCCGTCTACTCTGCAACAGTATAGTTCAGTACCGTACGTTGCAGCACAAGCGGCGAGATATTGTTGCCTTGTTTGTTGGAGACCGCGTTCTCTCTCTCTTTCAACGGCTCACGGGGCAATGCCTACAGCCTACTGCCTACTGGTAGTAGTAGTCATTGACGTACTGAGCCGATGATACAAATCTCATCACGGTGGAATTCGTATCCTCTGCATTAACTAAAAAGAGAATCTTAACCATCGGATCTGTTTTAAGATTCGTGTATACTAGATCCGAACTAATATTAAAAGACACCCTATATCATAAGTAATGTTCGAATTGGCTCCGTTTCAAATCAGACGGTTGATATTCATTAACTCAAAAGATTCCTTTTTGAGTTAATGCAGAGGATACGCATTCATCACGGTGTGGATTAAGAGTTGAAAGGTAATTAATATTTTTTTTTAGTAAAGATCAACGGAATAGTTGTCCAAGTTTGTCGATGATACAAATTTATGTTATGGTCAACTAACTATTTAATATTTAAATAAAGAATAAAATAAGTTTTATTTTTTCTCTTGAATCAAAATTACATGAATTAGAATATTTTGAAACAAATGTGAAATAAAGTACTCGTCTGAATTTAACATTTATAGCTGTATGAATGAAAATTCCCGAGTAGAACTAAGGTGTTTTTAAGTTCACTAAGTTTTTTGGTAAACTCAAGTCTAAAACCAATCGAATCGGTCTCAAATGACGAATCTGAATCGTTGAAACCCACCTATCTTACCAGTGATGCGTCTACATATAAAATTTTTTAATTTTGAAATCAATTTTGCATAGAGTAAAGTGGTAAAAAAATATTCAAAAAATAAATGCATTAAAATTAATTTATTAACACTAATTTTGACCACTTAAATTTATACTAAATTAATTCGAATACTTAAAATTTTTAAATTTAAATGCATCACTCGTAAGGTAGACAAATTTCAATAGTTCGAATTCGTCATTTAATACTAATTAGATGAATTTTAGACTTTTATTCAAAAAAAGATTTGATGAACTTAAGAACACCCTAATTCTACTCAAAAATTCTCTTTAAAAATGTCATCTCACGACGATTATCTTAGTTTGGGACAATATTTACCTCTGATTTCTGAACACACATGGATTTGATTTCGGACATCTTACATAAAAATCTAAAAAACTTAAATTATATCACGTGGATTGGATTATCTTACTCATGGCAGGTCACGGTCTTAAATAATATTTATCCGGATTTGGTCTCCTGAAGTATTTTCCAAGCCATCTTATCATGTGATCGATACAAATTAAAAATAATTTAAAGCGTTTAAGTAGAAAAATAACCACATTAAATTTTGGGCCCACTAGTTTGAAATAAAAAGAAAACAGACGTGGAAACATACTAATACTTATTGATAAAGTTTGCAAAAAAAAATATCGTACTATATACATTATTTCATTTTAACGTCTATTCTAATTATATATGAATTAATTAGCAGAATTGTTCGAAATAATACTATTTAGTCAGTATTAATTATTCAATATACATTTTTTTTTTATAAAAATAGGAAAATTTTGATACATTATTTGTATTATAAAAATAAATTATTCTCAAAATATTAGTATTATCAATAAATCACCGTAGTTTTTTTAAGATTATTTAGCTGTAAACTTGCCAAGGGGAATGCATTGGACCGACATTTTTATTTTTATCCATTTTTAAAAATATTTTAATAAAAATAACTAGTGTTTTGAAAATAATTTAAAATACCTAAACCGTGAAAAAAATCCACAGTCCCGAATTTTAATTCATAATTGTGCAAAAAATTCATTGTCCGGAATTAAATTCAGAACCGTGGAAAAAATTCATAGTCCGGAATTTTTATTTGTAACCATGAAAAGAACCCATGGATTGGAATTTTTATTTCCAATGGTCGAAAAAATCCACGGCATGGTCGTTTTTTTTTTTTTTTTGGCACCTAGGCATTAATTGGCATGTATGCCACGCAAATTAGAAAAGTAATTTAATGCATGCTGGCCACTTACAGTATTTAAATTTTTGTAATTTAAAATTGATGAAGACAACGGCTGAGCTGGAGAGAAAAATAAAGTAGAAATTAAATAGGCCAAATTCAAAAATTAAGAAATAAAGAGCCGTGGTGGTACCAAATGGAAAGTAATAAAGTAGAGTATGGCTAATATAACATGAGCGTCATTTCAGTTTATATAACATCAACTTCAAAATTTATCAAATCGCGTTCAAATGATGAATCCAAACCATTCAAACTAATTTATTTTATCAGTGATGTGTTTAAATGCAAACTTTTTATATTTTCGAATTATTTTAGTATCAAATCAAGCGGCAAAAAAATTGAAAAATGAATGTATTAAAATTAACTTAAAAACTTACACATTTGACCGCTTGACTTGACATCAAATAAACTCAAAAACTTATAAATTTTACATGTAAATACACAACTAATAAAGTAGATCGGTTTGAACATTTGGATTCACCATTTCAACTCGATTTGATAAATTTTGAAGTTAGTGTTATATAGACTGAAATGACACTAATATTATATTAGCTATACTCAATGAAGTAATAAGATTACCTGACCAGTTTCATATAGATTTTCCAATATACTGTCAACTTTTAATTTCTTTTTCCCCGTGTGTGCAAAATGCTAACCAAAAATATTCGGGACACAAAGCGATGCAGAGAATAGATATTAACATAATCTGCCATGTGCGGAGCAAAGTTGAATCCTATGATTCGAATCGCGCCATTTCCATTGCATCCATCCAAAAGTTTAGACGGAACAAAATTTTGTTTGTGGAGATTCAGCGTATTTTTTGCATGACAGTGACCGTCGAATTTAATTCGAGGGGTCGGACTCTTTGACGAGACAATATAGTTTATTAAAGAAAGAAGAGCATGCTGGTGTGTGGATCTCATTGTTTCTTGCTGTTTGTCATTTTGTTGACATACTTCGTTCCCCTTGTGGCCTTGCGGCCTTGTGAGAGGGTTAAAGCTGATTTAAGTATTTGAGATGTTTTAAGGTGTCAACCGCATTAATTAAAACGAAGTCAGTTAATACAGCTTCTGAGTATTTTATATATAAATAAAGCAACACAAATTTAAGATCTCGAAGTGTTTTGATCGTTACCGTTTTATTGTCACCGCAATACCCGACAGGTTTGGATCGTAATAATGAATATTACCCCGTGTAATTAAAATATCTTTGTTATTGCTACACGTCAATATTTTAAAGTAATATTTTTTTTTGTAAATATATATATTTTTAAAATAGATATTTCGAAGTGATATAATATCTATTTTATTTTAATTTGATTGTAATTATCGAACATTGTTGGTATTTAAACAGTTTTTTATGGGTACTTGTCAAACGTTGATGCTGCCCATGACAGAGTTTAGCAAGTAGCAAGCCGTTTGACAGTGATCATATAATTTTGGAGCCTAATTGCTCATCAAACAAATTTTTCAGCGCATCTTCTAATAATTTAATGTCTAAATTTTACTTTCAGCACTCTTACTGAAGCTTTTAAATCTTTGTTTATAACTTTTTATATAATATTACTTACAAGTTTTTAAACCTCTATTTATAAAAATTTAAATTCTAAATCTACTTACAAGTTTTTAAACCGCTATTTATAATAATTTAAATTCTAAATATGAGTAGTTTTAACTCCTAATTACTTTTGTCTTCAAACCAAAAAAGAAAAGATTTATTTCACCCACTCTTTTTTTTCCTCCGAATATTCTTGTCCATTTTTCTAACGATCCATGATAAATTTTGCGAATCTAAAAATACGAGTGTTTTCCGCTCGATTTTCTCTTTCAGATACTTTTGAGTTATTTTCAAGTTTTTTTTTTTAAATCCAGGTAGCGAGAGTTATTTTGAAGTCACTGTTTTTTATATTTACTGAAAGTAGAAGTCACAAGCACTTTAAATTCTCAAGCTTTTAAATATTTCTTCATGGATCTCATTTGAAAAAAAAATTGAGTAATAAACGTTTGTAATTTTAGATTCACAGAATTCATCACGGGTCGTTGAGAAAATTGATGAGAATGATCAAAGGAAAAAAAAAAAAGAATTGGCAAAAGACATCTTTCATTTTTTGGCTTGAAGACAAAAATAGTTAGCGGTTAAAATTATAATGATTTATAATTTAAATGTTTGTAGATAGAGATTTAAAAACTTGCGAGTAGTATTGTTAAAGATTATAAACATATTTTTAAAAACTTAGATACTACCACTCGAAGTTGAAGTTAGACAAAAATGAAATGATTTTTTTAGTTAAACTAGTTGGGGGATGTGCTCGATATGATGGATAGGGGGCCATAACATTTGTCGATAATTTTATGTTATAAATAAAGTAATTTACGTGGAATCGTTTCATAGCAAACAATATGGTATAAAAGACAATATTGATTTTGTGCTCCAACCATGCTTCACGTTCTTATTTCTATTTCAAAGTCTGATTAATCAATCCAAATTATTTAACATGATCTTCATATTAAAATGTGTCTGAAGACTAAATTTAATATTTTTTGGAATCTTTTTACTATTTTTTACATATACACACAATTATTGTTTTGAATGACTCAAAATCTCTCAAAAATAGTGATGTTTGTCTAAAAATAATAGTAAAAAATAGTCCAAAATATAAAATTTGGTTCGTAAGAATATTTTAATACGTAGCTCGTCTTGAACAATTCAGATCAATTATTCGAACTTAAGAATCGAAAAAATAAATGTATAGTGCAATCAGTGGACAATATCAGTCATTCAGTTGTGTATTTTTATCCTATTCATATTTTAAAGTAATATAATACCTATTTTATTTTAATTTGATTTTACTTGTCAAACATTGTTGCAGATCACAGCGTGGCAAGTAGCAACTGGCAAGCCGTTTGACGGCGATCCTGTGATTTTGTAGTATAAATAAAACAAATATACGATATTTTTACGTACAATAAAGAGCATTTTTTTTTTTTTTGAGTTGAAGCCCTTAGGCAGAAAGAGCTTTTGTTGGTGTCGTCAAATATAATATTCTGCGTGGAATCGCTTCAGAGCGGGTACGGTGTAAGAGTTGAATGACAGGCCTGATTTTGACCAAACCTAGAACATTTCTCATATTCGACAGAATATAAACGAAAGTTTTCTATTTTTGTTGTTGTTTATATCCCGAACGACAAAAATAATAAGAAGATTTGGTACCAACAAATGACGCAATATTTATTGATAACAGATTTCTTTACGAAATATCTCGTAAAAAATAAGTGATACGGTCTTCAAAGATTTTGCTTACCTATTTTAGATTGAATGCATGAGCGGAACCAGAAAATTAATTAGGAGGCTGAAACATAAAATAGGGATCAACTAACAGTCCCCCTACTTCAGTCTCTTATCTGTCCTTCGCACTAAAAGACAAAAAAAAGTTAAAACGTGCTAACTATCACCAAAGAGCAAGATTAATGCTATTTTATTAATAGTCAAAACGTATAGTATTCATACCTACGAATTTGTAGTATTCATACTTATTATTAGAACCATTCGTCATATGTAAACACAAGTTGGAGGGGACCAGTAACAACCAGGGGGACCGCTGACGTCTTGTGACAGCCTGGATTGGGGACCACAATCGTTTGAAAGCGACATTTACCAAGATTGGGGACCACTACAGCGAATCTATATATTATTCATATCTAAATAAAGAAGTATTCATATCTAAACAAATGAAGTATTCATTCTGACGATTACAAAGTATTCATACATGTTTAAAATAATTTATACAATTCAAAATTCAAAGTTAGATTCATCTCTCTCACCCTATCTCTTCCAAGAAGTATTCATACTGACGATTACGAAGTATTCATATCTAAACAAAGAAGTATTCAATATCTAATAAATGAAATATTCATATATATAACTATTCATATCTAACTAATGAAGTATTCACACATGACACTAACAATATTAACATCTGACACTAATAATATTCACACCTGTTCAGATTGGGACAAAAAAGAAAGGTTGTTAGGGGGACAAAAAAGGAAGGTTGAAAATGGTGAATTTTGACTACGTGGGAGAACAAAAAAGAAAGGTTGTTAGGGGAACAGATAGGGGACAGATTTAAGGGGACAACATCTTTACTCCATAAAATATACCCAAATATATAATTATTAATTTTTTATGGAGAAGGAATTCAATTACACTATTTTATAGTGACATATCTTGACACAATATTTTTATAAGTCATTTTTGTGATTTTAAAATTCAAATAGACGATCCGAATCATTAAACGTGATCTCCATATTAAAATGTGCTTGGAGACCAAATTTTACATTTTTTGAATTTTTTTTGGTATTTATTAAGATATATACAAAATTATTTTTTTCAGACAATTTTGAAGCATTTAAAAAACAACAATTTTAAAAAATTCTCAATAAATAGTAATAAATTTCTAAAAAATATAAAATTTGGTCTCCAAGCACATTTTAATACGGAGATCACGTTAAACAGTTTGGATCGACTATTCGAATTTTAAAATCGTCAAAATGACTTGTAAAAATATTGTGTCAAAATGTGTCACCATAAAATGGTGTAATCCCTTCTCTCTTTTATCAGTTGAATTTGTGTTTAAGATTTTTTAAGAATAAAATAAAGTCATAACTACTAAACTACAATCCAACATCTCGTATTCTGTAAAACTTAAAAAAAACAAAGATTCAATTAAATTTCAACCTACGTAATTAATTTTTTTTTAAATTATAGAATAGCTAAGCACCTTTTGAGTCGAGTATAAATTTGCCCCTGATCGAATGCATATTATTTATATAGAAGAATTTCACTCTCGCAGCACAGGGACTCTCATCGTATATGTTCATCTAGTATGGGATTTGCACAAAATAAAAAATTCCGTGGCATGACATTTGTGTAAGAAAGTTCTAAATGAGTGTGTTAAAATGTATTATTAGTATCAATTGTGCTCAATATATTTTTCTCTGTTTTTAAAGTATGAATAGTCGATTTGAACTATTTAACATGGTTTGTTATTAAAAATTTGCTTGGAGATCAAATTTTGTATTTTTGGTATTTTTTTTAACTATTGGTTTAGATAGATACAAAATTATTGTTTTTAAATAATTCTAAACCATCCAAAATAGTGATTTTGTATGTATCTAAAAAAATAGTACGCAAAATTTTAAAAATATAAAATTTGGTCTTTGAGCACATTATAATATGAATATCATGTCGAGTTGTTCGAATCGACTATTACGATTTTGAAAACAGAGATAAGGATATGGAACACAAAATCAATAATGTATTTTAACCCTACACATTTTAAATACACTTTATGTAGATAAATTAAATTTTATTAATAAAAATGTAAGATAAAGTTGCACCAACTGTGGCACACTTTTTTTAAGTCTTTTTAGAGCATCTACATCCGTGAAACTCTTTGAGTTTCTAATCTGATGTGGCAGTTTCTAAACCAGTTTCAGGGATGCAGATGGGTTTCTTATTTAGTAACTTTGCTTCAAAGTTTCTTAATAAGAAACTGTTTATAAACTCTGACGTGACCAAATAATTGGCTGAAATTCTTTTCTCTTGTAATTTATTTGCTGATGTGGCAATTAAGAAACTCTAATTTTGAGTTTTAGGGATGTGAGAGTTTAGAAACTTTCAGAGATAAAGTTTCTAAAAATTAGTTAATAGTTATTTAGAAACTCCAAGAGTTTCAGGAATGTAGATGCTCTTAGACTATGCTTCAAAACATATAGGAAAATCTCCTCATTAAAGAGAATAAAAGAGAGGGCGATGGGAGAGGTGTTCCCACCACAGAGTAAATTTACACTCCAAATCAGGGAGAGAGGGAGGGGGAGGGGGAGGGGGTGACATCTCTCAGCAAAATAGTACATGGAGTTCCCCTTTCTTGCTATAGTAGAGTTCTCCTTGCATCCCTCTTTGATTTCCTTCCTTTTAGAGCGAGTGAACAACACTGAGCAAATGTAATCACACGTCTCTTTTCCACCACATACTCTCTTATGGAGCACAGTCTTAGAGTAGAAGACTAAGAATTTGCCTTTGATATATTAAAAAAACATGGATAAAATCGGACTTCGTTGTTGTATATATATATTTTTGGTTTTATTTAACTATAATGCTAATATGAGTAAAAATACGATATATCATTAAATTTTATTGGTGACGAATTTTCATGCATATTTTTAATCGAACTAGGTAGGAGGGAGCAAATCTTTCAACTCTAGATAACTCCATTAACTATTGTTTGGTTGGAACATTCGAAAATAGTAATAACAGAAGATAGTCCGCAAAATTTGAAGCTCTATTTTATTTCAATAGACATTGTCAGCTAAATGCGCTAATCTAAGATTTTAGAACAGAATAAATTTATTTTCAAATTTTTGTCTCGTCTTTACAAGCAAAACATGCCATATTTTAATTAGATTTGACGACGTTATTAGTTAATTTGTATATTAAACAAAATAATATAGAAATACATAATTAAACAGTTTTTCAAAACCAATGAATATTAATTTAACTTGTTTTCCATAGAATTGATCTCAGAACAAAGTGCTCAATAAACCTAGATTTTGACAATA
Source organism: Carex pumila (assembly GCA_033356055.1). Taxonomy (NCBI): domain Eukaryota; kingdom Viridiplantae; phylum Streptophyta; class Magnoliopsida; order Poales; family Cyperaceae; genus Carex; species Carex pumila. Next base: position 491,670 of record JARJHM010000031.1, read on the forward strand.
TTTCGTTTGGAATGATAATCAATCTCACCACTGTTCTCTCTTTCTTTCTTTTTTTTTCACTATTCGCATTTTTTTTGGGAGAGCATAATAACTCTGTACGATCTGTTATTTATTTTTTTCTTATTTTGTTCGGCAATTCCTCGTAAAATAACATTTTTCGGATCCATTCCGCCATTCCATTGTCGCGATATCATGTATTCATGTGGCATGTGATTTTATGAGTTTGAAAATTCACAAACTAATTTATGAAAATCCACACTTGATGAATAGTTAGCTGTTATAGATTGAATTATTATATAAATCAAACTCTACTTGATATTTGATGACTTAGCAGAGAATAATGTTTTTAATAAAACGGTTATAGATTGAATTATTATATAAATCAAACTCTACTTGATATTTGATGACTCAGCAGAGAATAATGTTTTTAATAAAACGGTTATAGATTGAATTATTATATAAATCAAACTCTATTTGATAGTTGATGACTTAGCAGATAATTGTGTTTTTAATAAAATACATATTTTTTAAGAATTAGTCTTTGATCTAGTGATAAAGATACATGGTTTTCACGTGGGAGGTCATTAATTTGAAATCCAGACAGAAGAAATCGGGCGGTATGAAATTTGAAGGCTTTACCTATTTTTCTTTTACAAAAAATAAAATAAAAAAATGAAAGGGACATTTTTCTGCCCTTGCTTCAAAGAAAAGTCATTTGGGCTTGTTTCACAAAAATAGGTGCGATTAACTTATTTTAATCTCGATATATTGCTTTGGTAAACATTTTGGAACACTAACAGCATTGAATCATTGCGGGATTTCAATCGAGTAAAAAAAAAATAGAGATACAATTTTTGTATCTGATAATAGGAACAAGTTGATTAGGGCTCCAATTATTGAATTGTGCTAATAAAATTGAATAAAAAATTTCATGTTCTGAAAACCGACTAAGTACTGAATAAAATTGAATAAAGAATTTAAAAACAAGAATAAAAAATTGTGCTAATAAAATTGAAGTTTAAACCTTAATTAAGGTTCCTGTAAATAAGTAAATTAAGTATGAATCAAAACCGCATTGAAATTTTGAGATTTTGATATTTTATATGCTGAGTGCGGATTGGTTGACCCGCACTGCAGGTGGGTGTGTCCGCACTCATGAAATCATGTGTTGTGCTGAGTGCGGGTGGTGCATCCGCACTCATGAATTTCTGTGTTGAACTGGATTTTCCTGAAATTCTTCTAAGTCCTCAGTGCGGATTGATTAACCCACACTGCGGGTCGAATGCATCCGCATTAGGCTCGGACTTTTTCTTGAATTATGTCAAAAATTTACTAAGTTCCCACTGCGGGTTGCTGACCCGCACTGCAGATTGTTTCTGTGTTAAATTTCATGTTCTGAAAACCGACTAAGTGTTGAGTGCGGGTCAAGTCACCCGCAGTTCGGATTGGTTAATCCGCATTCAGGGTAATTTTAACCCTAAAACTCAAATCGAACCTTCTCTCTCTCCCACTTCACATTTTCCCCATTTTTATGTGATTTTCGCCAAAAGAGAAGAAAAAGAGTGTGAGTGTTTCCCGTTCCTCTCAAACCCCCGATCGTTGCAAGAAATCAAAGTTGGAACCGAGTAAGTGGCTGTGGATCTCTCCTAGCTCTCCTATTCGGTATTCTTTTCTCTTCCCGTTTTTCTCTAAAATCTTGGATTTCTCGATTTCTCGTATTTTCGTTGTAAACTCGAGATTTGTGTTCGAATTGCTCGAGAACTAGTTCCTCTACACTCCTTGCCTGTTTATTTGTCAATCTTTTTCTCAATTTCTTCCGATTTGTTGATTTTGGGTTTCTAGGGTTTCGTGCCAAAAGTAAAAGTTGGCATAATTGTGATTTGATTTGTTTAACCCGACCAATTAGACTTGTAATCGGGAGGGTTACTTACTGATATTGGATTTTTAGAACGTTTAATGGTTAATTTGAGGTTTTGACCAAATTATGGTTTAACCAATCAGTAAATTGAATTGATCCGAGAACCAAAGTAGTGAAACGGTGATTGATGATTACCAAGGTGAAATGGCATATGGCTAGAGGGCCTAGATGCAATTGTGCACCGTTATATGAGATTTTTAATAAGAAAGAAGGAACCGAAAAGAATTGATTTAAGACTGTACAAACCTTAAGTAAACGTATAGACCACTGAACCTGTCTTAAACCTAGTATACGTGTAATATAGGCGTAGGCTCAGTTGAGCAAGACGTTGCGAGGCAATTCGAGACGCCCGATCCTTAGATTAAGCGGTATGCTCGTTATAGTAAGGTGCGGAATTTTTGGACTTGTTTGATACTTTATTGCAGGAATTAAACTGTGTATTCATTTGTCATGTTGAATATCATTGATTGCATCATTGAATTGTGTAAAGCATTTACATAGCCCAATCAAATTAAACTCGAATTAATGTGACTTGAGTGATTTGCATGCTGGTATGGTTGTAGGTTGTGTCGATCTATTATGATCTGATTTGATTGAAAGTCACCACGATTTGATTTGATATGTATGTGAATGGATTTACGAAGTTAAGCACTTGGATCCAATGAATTTGCCAAGTCGGGCTGTATGCTGGCTTAGATTCCCAGGATCCTAAATGGCCTTAGGTGAACGGCCCTCGATATTTCCAGTACCGGTTGGGACGAGGGAGGGTGATTATGTTATGAGATGTGTGATTTGAGATCGTAGGTGACATGTGTAACGTCTATGGCTCTGTGGCATTCTCCTACGTGTTAATGCATTTGAACGGTCAATTGAATATTACAACTATTGAAAATGATTCCAAAGAGAATTTTCTTTATATAATTGAAACCAGACCGTAATAACTGTTAAGCCAAGCAATTACAGATGGGTGTCAGATAAAGGGTCCAGCTTGGTTGGCCATCTGTAGACGTCGGTAACCCTACAGGTGTGGGTTTGATAAAAGGTTCAGCTTGAAAGAACATCTGTAATTGATACAAGCACTAATGAATTGAGTTAAGCCAAAATATCTGTTGTGTTTGAAATTCATCTTGGAAATTCCATAAACTGTGTTTCAGGTTGATTAACTGTTGTCGAGTAGTGGCATTCTGTTATTTATGATTTCTTATATATCTGTTTGCATTGTTATTGTTTGGGTTTCATTTTTGAATATAGAGTTTGATTGCAAGTCCAATAATCTGAACTGTAACAAATCCGCACTGAGAATTTATTCTCACCTCCACCCTATGATTATTTTCAGGTTTATTTCTCAGATGCAGCAAATGAGGATATCGGTAATGCATATAAAAGATCCACTGCCTTGCGTGTATATGTGACACTTAATAAATACACGCGACAGGCTGTCAGACCCCGGGGATTTGGGGTGCAACAATAGTTCTCTATTATAGGAATCCAAAATCAAAATTCAATAGGAATTATGTTGTGACTTAAATTTGAGAGGAGAGGGATGTGAGTGTGTTCTGTGTACCTATGTATTTGTACTAAAATATAATTTAGTAATATCATGATTATAATTAATTATTAGCCAATTCATATATCTATTTTTTATATTCAACATCATATTCATTATTCTTGGAGTTGGAATAATATGGTTACAAAAATAAGTACAGATGGAAAATATATTGGATGAAAAAAAAACACAATTGGAGGCAATATCTGATAAGGGAATCTTTTGCAATTATTATATCTTGACCGTTCTTTTTAACTCGGCACAAATCACACAGCCCAATAATTCTGCCCCCTATGTTAACCTGAATTTCAAACCGATTGAGATTTAATCTCAAACAGTAAAGTGAAGGTAATCATCTGCAATACTTGAGATGATACGAATTCCCAATTATTATGGAGACGTGAAAACTGAGTTAATAACGACCATGGGCCATCGCTAGCGTGCAATGGCTGCTGAATGCTAACAGAGAATACAATTTTTTACATTTGTCAGATGTATTAGGTGCTCATTTAGTTGATGGTAGGGGTGTCAATGGGTATGGTACGAGTAGGATGGAAGCATTTTCATACCCATACTCTATCCTTACCTATTAAGATTTAACCTTACTCTACCTTATTTTTACCCGTTAAAATTATCGAGTAACTAAACGGTAATTATTATATTTTACAAATTTGGCAGCCACTGTCAAACCTTTCAAAAAAAAATTATCGAGTAACGAAATGGTAATTTTTATATTTTACAAATAAAGCATCAAAACTCATTTATTTCTCACATATGCAATAATATTACTAGTAAAAATAGAAATAAAAATAAATGTGCAATCAATTTCAACTAAATCATATTTTTCATAAAACAAGAGAATTCAAAAGCTAAAATATATCTTCCAACATATTTAATTATCTAATTAAAGAACAAAACACACAAATACAAATAATATATTTAATATTTTTCTTACTGTAAAAATAATACACTAAATAACAAAAGTACTCGCTAATTATTGCTCGAACATTATCGTATTATATTTTATATAATTAATCTATAGAGTAACGGGTATAAATAGCATTTATTCGTACCCTTACCTGTTTAGCTAACGAAAAAAAATTCTATCCATACTTCGCCTTATCGAATACGGTATGAATCGGATAAACGGCTAAAAGGATATCATTGATACCCCCTACTTGATGGGTTATAATCTTACTTATATCTGTTAAGTTCATGTATTAAAATGTCGGAAGCCGCAACACAGTCCGTGGCCGTGGGTATCACAGAGGACATAAAAGCCGCCAACACCTGTGCAGCGGCTGCGGCCACAAGTAAAATCAAATTAAATTTACTAAAGTGTTGATTTACCCTCCTACATTTCCTTCGAAAGAATAGAACCCTGTATTAAAAGAATACAAAAGTTATTCCTGGGAAAATCCTATATATTCTCCACAACTTCACATTTAAAAATATGTGTGGTCCCCACTGTTTACAAAATTTGTTTGGGTCCCGATTTAAGTGCATAAAATATTTGCACTGTTTAAACGCCAGGTGCATGCGGGAATTTATTCTTCCTCGTTATACTACTCGTGCTCTCTTTCTCTCTCTACTTTATAGAAAGTGGTCTGTAGACTGGCACAACTTCGCAGGCACTGCGCCTCACTACAGCGCCCCTATTGATACATGAATATTTTCGAATATACCCCCCTACCTATAATTATTCATATACAACTCGAAACAAAATTTTGTTGATAAGATCAAACTTAAGCTCATTGAGAGAGTTTGGTTAGCACAACTTCAAAGTTATATATCGAATTAACATCAAATATTTAATTCAAACTATTGAAATCTACATACTTCATGAGTGATGCATATACATGCAAAATTTTAAAAGTTTTGAGTTTATTCGCTACAAGGTCAAGCGGTTGACCGTGTAGCGAAAAAATTCGAAACTTTCAAAATTTTGCATTTACATGCATCACTCATCAAGTATATGGATTTCAACGGTTTGGATTCAGCGTTTGAAGTCGATCTGATGAACTTTTGGAGTTGTGCTCATCAAACTCCCTTGGTGAGCACATCACACCCTAGCTTTACTCCGAACTTAATATAGCGGTTTTTGCTACAGCAAACTTTTAGGGTATGTTCGGATGAAATGAGAATAACTATAATAGAAAGCTATTCTAGAGTATTGGCTGTTTGGAATAGCAATGTGCATCCAAATAACATTTTTGCTATTCGGAATAGTTAGAACAGCTACTATTCTCTATTCCTTGTAAATGTTGGAATAACTACTATTTGAAAGTGTGAAGAGAGAAAAAAAATGCTTCCTTTTCGAATTTTCGCTAACACAATCTCAAAATTATAAAATTGACATCACTTATGTTATCTCCACGTCCTGAAAATTCATTTAAGACCCTACTTACCTATCTTTTCTCTCAATTAACACCTTGTTAACACTATTCTTTATGAGTTACAGCTATTCACTATTTTAAATTTACAATTCAAACAACATTTTTATTAATTTGAATAGCATCATTTTTATACTAATTTGAAAATTACTATTTATTTTATATTCTTAAATTTCACTATTTTAGTTATTCTTTCATCCAAATATATCCTTGGTCCGCTTCAGAGCGGGTTGTTCATATACACGACAAAAGAGCAATCATAATTTTGATTAAACTAGGGGCCGGGATGAAACTTTCCACTATACAGTATGGACTGTGAAGAGTATTTGATGTTGGTAAAATTTGTCTGCTCTAAAACTACAAGTCCAGTATCACACAAATATTCTAGTGGGGCCCCCCAATAAGTCATATTATTATTTTCAAACGGAATGAACCAGGTCCAAACAACATAATAACAGCATCAGTTACAATCTCTTTTCTTCCTGTCTCTCTGCTGCCTTTCCTCTCTTTTATATCTATCCATCACACCTAGAAGCTCACAAAGCACCAAACAGTGATATAAAGAGAGAAAATTCCATGGGCGCGCGGAGAGAAGCCTCACAAATCTAGGGTTAGGGTTAGTTTTTCAGCGCCTCCAATCCCGCGGATGCGTAGGAGAGGAACTGTCGAGCGATCTCTTCCTTTCACATATGGCGATGGTGCCGGTGACCTCGGTTGCAAAGGACAAGGGGAGCTCCAACTCCCTCATGGGGGGGCTGGATGCGGGAGGGAAATATGTGAGGTATACGCCTGAGCAAGTGGAGGCGCTCGAGAGAGTGTACAACGAGTGCCCCAAGCCAAGCTCGTTGAGGAGGCAACAGCTGATTAGAGAGTGCCCCATTCTGTGTAACATTGAGCCTAAGCAGATTAAAGTCTGGTTTCAGAATCGAAGGTTTGTATTTTCGTTTATAACTTTAGCTGAAGCTGTGGGTTTTCTCAGTGATGAAAGCCCCAGAAGTGTTTCTCTTCATGTACCGAGCTCCATTATGTTATAATGGAAGCCAACTGGCAATTTAACAGAAGAAAAAAATGGACCACATTGGAGCAAAGTTTTGTCTTTTCTGTATTCTGAAGATATTTTTTCTTGTATTCTATTATATGCAAAGTCGAGTCAGTCTCCCAATTTTGAAGCGAGTAGTTAATTTTTTCTTTTTCGTAAGATACATGAAGTATAAAATGTCATGAGGTTTTATCGAACTTCTAAGCAGAATTGTGGTGCTCTGATCCGCTTCAATTCACAGCATTGTTAAATTCGGATGCAAAATTATCCGAGCTTACTGAATTAGCGAAAAGTTCAATTCTTTTTGTGCTTTTGGACTTTTGAAGTTGGGGTGAATATTTTTGCTTGAATTCTAAAAAGATATTTTATGTTATCACAAATTCTTTTTGCTTTAGTTTTAATTATCGTGTTTTGCTAGGGGGTAGAGGTACTCCAGGTTCTTTCCTTTCAACATTATAAATTACATGAACAGTCTGAGAAACATGGACAGATACAAATGAACGTGAATTTTTGTACGCAAACATAGGAATCATGCATGGTTTTTATATGGAATACTATAACCTATAGCTTTGCAAAAATTTTTTTTTATAATTTATACTTCCATAAAGATTAAAATAAATCACCTGTTTTTTCCAATTTAAATCCGGAGTGCACTTTTCACTTATTCTTTCCTCTCATCAACTGTTGGAATTTTTCTTTGCAGATGCCGAGAGAAACAGAGGAAGGAGGCATCACGTCTCCAGACAGTGAACCGCAAGCTGTCTGCCATGAACAAGCTGTTAATGGAGGAGAATGATCGCCTCCAGAAGCAGGTGTCTCATCTCGTGTATGAGAATGGCTACATGCGGCAACAGATTCACCATGTATACTTTTTGCTTCCCTTCGCTGATATGTTTTTACTTGGTATTTCATGTCATCTGTTCGATGAACATTTGGCCTATTATTTATGACAAGGCAGAAACTATACTGGGACGGAGCAGTTTTAATTGGTTCCTCAATACATTCTGCCCAGTTTTGATATATTCTGTCCATGAAAATGTAAATGGAAGATCCTGTCAGTCATCATTTTAGTCTTGCCAGTATATGCTCGTTTTACAAAGCGTGTTTTTGGGTAATTTGTAGAACTTTCTTTTGTTAGTGTTTTATTTTAAAAGAGAACCTTTGAGCATTTGTGGTAGCAACTTTCATGTCTCAAAGTTAAACCACATGTACTCCTACTTTGTGATCCTGTTGTTAGTATAGCTGAGTTTGTTTTTCTTGTACTCTAGCACACATCTGCAGCCACAACAGACACAAGTTGCGAGTCAGTGGTGACAAGCGGTCAACGCAGTCAGCAAAATCCTGTGTCTCAGAACCCTCCTAGGGATGCCAACAACCCTGCCAGGTGAGTTTTATTTTAGCCCCTGATTTTTCATATCGGGAACTTCTATTGTTGATATCTAAGACCATGCTATCATCAGGCTTGATTGAATAATGTAACTCATTTTCCATCACAAAGTGAGAGCACAGTTAAATATCAATATAATTTGAAGGGGAGATTTGTAGAGAGTAGTTATTGATGTTTTTACAGTTTATAATTATCATCTTGCTAAAAACATTGTATAGTTTTTGAGTTCACATTTTAATTTGCTGAGTGCAAAATTTGTTATTCATTTTAGTATGGTTTTGCCTTTGTTTTACTCACTCGTGTTGCTTCTAATTGATTTTTCATTGGATGTCATTGCACAGTCTACTAGCAATAGCTGAGGAGACATTGGCCGAGTTCCTGTCGAAAGCTACAGGAACTTCTGTTGAGTGGGTCCCATTGGTGGGGATGAAGGTAATTGACTATACCTTGCTTTTATTAGCACTGCTAAGTTCCACTATGACCATTCAAATGCTTTCATTGTTCTTAAGCTATTTAGAAAATCTGCTACAATGACAATAAGGTCTACTACAATTATGTATAAATGCTGGACCTTCTTCTGCAAACTTATGCTTTTTATGGAATTTGCAATAGTTCTCTATGTTATTTTAAACTTTTTTGAAAATAAGATCTTCATAGTAACCTCTACATTGTTCTGCAATATGTGGAATTTCTAGACTGTTTGTTTTCATTTAGTCCAATTGAATGTAGTTTTAGTAGTATATTTAGCTAATTGATGTGCTCTTTTTTGTATTTTTTTTCAGCCTGGTCCGGATTCCATTGGAATCATTGCCGTTTCCCACAATTGTAGTGGAGTTGCGGCTCGAGCCTGTGGCCTTGTGGGCCTTGAGCCCACTAAGGTATGTTACTAATTGTATTATGCTTTAATGTCTTTTTTTTTTAAGAAAAATTGGACTTGCATGTTTACCATACAAATTATATGACAGCTCCGCGAAAACAACATGAGAACAAGTATACCAAGTATCCTTTGCAAATTGCATCTATTTTCACCAAAACATGCCCAAACTAATCTCCATTCATAATTTTTTCTTATCATAAAATGTGAGAAATTGGAGGACAGTTTGAGGACTTGTCAAATAAAGTAGTTTATGAGTGGACAGGTTAATAATTTGAAGTACATTTGTTTTTGCTTTCAGGTGCATGCAATTGTTGTCTGTACCAGATTAAATTCATTGACTATCTAATTTTCTAACTTGTATAGGTTGTGGAGATACTGAAAGATCGGCCATCTTGGTTTCGCGACTGTCGCCGCCTTGATGTGCTTACTATCGTTCCCACTGGCAATGGTGGTAATATCGAGCTCATATACATGCAGGTCCGTACTTCTTTTCTGATTCTTATGTTAAATATGCATTCACGGTCTTTCTTTTCTGTTTCCTCTTTATATGAGAGGTTACGTATCTGCACTGGGTTTTCAATCTCAATTATATATACTTCTTTTTGTAAGTGCTGATCGTATTTTTTTGAACTGGCTTCTGAGTTTAGTTTCTTCTATTTACTGTTTCCTTTTGTAGACTTATGCACCTACAACAATAGCAGCTGCTCGTGACTTTTGGACACTGCGTTACTCCACTGCCTTAGATGACGGTAGTCTTGTGGTGCGTGAACTGTATATGTTTCTTATTTGTATTTTTTTCTTTCTTTTTCATTCCCAAAGTTGGTCATTTCTACCTAGGAAATTAGATGCGTCTGGAGCATGCATAGTAAAACAAAGATATGTTGTTTTTTGTTGTTCATATGGGTTTTAAAGGACCAAATTCCTTTTTTATGCCTCTGTTAACAGATCTGTGAGAGGTCCTTGACACCGTCAACTGGGGGGCCAGCTGGTCCCACCACAGCAGGGTTTGTCAGAGCTGAGATGCTTCCAAGTGGATACCTTATCAGGCCTTGTGAAGGCGGTGGATCCATGATTCATATTGTTGACCATGTCGACTGGGATGTAAGTTGTGCTTTCTCGTCACTTCATGTGTTGTACTTGTGCCCATACACAACTTGGTAGATATACATAGTTGTCCGCGTGTGTGGGCTTAACAAGGGACATACGTTAGGTTTATACACTAAAGTAATAGTTTATTAGTTTAAATTGTAATAGGTTGTTTAAGTTTTGCAAGCAGTTGTTGAATGGGGATCAACCAGAACCATGAACGACAGTTATTTGAGTGCCAGCAGTTTTTATACTTTGGCCTTACAGCAATTGCAATCAATTAAGGGCTGTGTTCCTGGGAATTTACCAACCTTCGAGCTCATTTTTTCTTGTGTATATAATATACTTCTTCTTCAGGTATGGAATGTGCCAGAGGTTATCCGGCCATTATATGAATCACCAAAAGTTCTTGCACAGAAAGCAACAATAGCAGTTAGTCTCTCTCTCTCACACACTTACTCTTACCTACACATTCTTTTTCGCTTCTGTTACTCATTTATTGCTGGTTTTATACTTCAACAGGCTTTACGTCATATAAGACAAATTGCTCTTGAATTGAGTGGTGAGGTTTCTTTCACCGGCACTCGCCAGCCTGCCGTTCTGAGAACTTTCAGCCAGAGGCTTAGCCGGTAATTTGACCTTACTGTCCCAACTTCTACGTTGAATTTGCTTTTATCGTTTTCCTTTAAAAATTTGTTGCATTCTTAATATTAAATTAAATATGACTGATTTCCTACTTGAAAAAAACTGTCATTTTACACAGGGGATTCAATGATGCAGTAAATGGATTTGTGGATGATGGCTGGACAGTACTGAGCAATGACGGTTCCGATGATGTCACTGTTGCCGTAAATTCATCTCCTGATAAGCTTCTTGGGACCCATGCTAATCTAGCTCTCTTCTCTGCTCTTGGTGGTGGTGTCCTGTGTGCAAAGGCATCCATGTTGCTCCAGGTACTGATTTTCTGTTCAAAATTTTCAAGAGAAGGATCATTGTGGCATCCATGTTGCTTAAGTACTTTGCTTTACTTTGTTAAATGAGCGATATCTTATATTCTTATGTAAAAGACGAGTCTTAATTGTTCTTTCGCATCGCTCATGTTTATGGACCAAAAGAAGGAACTATTTTAATTCAAGTTATTGTGAGAATGCAGTGAGAAAATAATCAATGAAGAAAAAATAGAAGTATGGAGATATCTTTTAAGTTTGATGGAGTACTTAAGTTTATTAAAAATCCTTGAAGTTCCTGCGGGTATTCTCTTGCTTTTGCCTTAGCATGACCATCCCCGAAACCGAAATACTTTTTCTTGTATTCTTCTGAAAAACTGTCTTTTCTACTGTAGAATGTGCCACCGGCTCTCCTTGTCCAGTTTCTGAGGGAGCACCGCTCAGAGTGGGCTGATTGCGGTGTTGATGCCTACTCTGCTTCGTCATTTAGGGCTCATAGCCCTTTCCCACCTGGGCTGAGATCCAACACTGGCTTTTGGGGAAATCAGGTCATTTTGCCTCTTGCTCATACTGTTGAAAATGAGGAGGTAAGCTTGTAATGTTGAATATTATATGTTTACGAGTCGCCTAAATAAAATTCTGTGGTTATTTGGAACTTTGCAACTAGGTTACCTAATAGTGTAAATTTCTCGTGTAAAGCCCATTATCACACTTGTAATTTTGGTTTCTGATGTTTAAACGTGAAATAACTAGTTACTATGTGCTTTCAGTTGCTGGAGGTTGTTAGGCTTGAGGGACATCATGGATTTAATCAAGATGAGCTTCTTTTGTCAAGGGACATGTATTTTCTCCAAGTATGCATTCTTACCTCTGACAATATTGAAATTGTTCTATTTTTCATCTGCCCTTTACACTTTTCCAAGTTGAATCACGTCTCTACTTTTTAGTTAAACAGAAAAATGGATGCTGTCTTGGTAAATTGCCCCTTCTCTAAAATATTGTTGAAATTTTGCTCAGCAGTTGGGATCTGGAATTAAAATTGGACATACTGGAACTGACTTATCTTTTGAAAAATACAGCTCTGTACCGGAGTTGATGAAAACACCCCTGGAGCATGTGCACAGCTTGTTTTTGCACCTATTGATGAGTCTTTTGCTGATGATGCCCCATTGCTTGCTTCTGGCTTCCGAGTTACTCCACTTGAACCTAAATCGGTAGGTTCTCTCTCTCCATTTCTTCCAAACAAAAAAATTGTCACTTGGCTTTCGCATACTATACGGCATTATTTAACGTTGTTTGGTCCATGTATTTACTTGCTCAAATTATGTGTTATGAAACTGTGCAGAATGCACCAGCTGCCAATCGAACCCTGGACTTGGCATCGACCCTTGAGATTGGTTCGAATGGGTCAACCCGCAATACAAATGACAACATGAACTCTACTGGAACAAGATCGGTCCTGACACTTGCGTTCCAATTTGCTTATGAGAATCACCTTCGTGATAGTGTGGCTGTGATGGCACGGCAGTATGTGAGGAGCGTTGTTGCTTCAGTGCAAAGAGTTGCTATGGCCATAGCACCCTCCCGCCTTGGTTGCACCCAAATCGGTATGAAGCAAGCAAATGCATCCCCAGCGGCGCAGACCCTTGCTGAATGGGTTTCAAAAAGTTACCGGTAATGCTTAATTGCTTTGGTCTAGAGCTTTGGATTGTATTTTTACTAGCAGATATGGGTTTCTGATATGTTCTAATGTTCGGCTGTTTGAATGTTTAGGGCTCATACTGGAAATGAGCTTGTTCGAGGAGATTGTCAGGATGGTGGTGATGCCTTGCTGAAGCTTCTCTGGCACCATTCTGATTCCGTCTTGTGCTGTTCGTTGAAGGTATGCTTATTTTCATGAATAAGGTTTAACCAAAGATTCCCTTTGTATGGTTCAACAACTGTCTGGTATAATTAATTGATTCTTTACTGGCCATTCCAAACTAATAACATATGTGATTTGTTGTAGGCTTCACCAGTGTTTAGCTTTGCAAATCAGGCTGGTTTAGATATGCTGGAAACAACACTAATAGCTCTCCAAGAGATACGGATTGAATCTGTTCTTGACGAAACTGGTCGCAAGGCACTTTGCTCTGAATTTAACAAAATCATGCAACAGGTATTACCCAATTGCAGTTTCATTTTTTGGACAAAGCAGGTGAACTCCATGGAATTGAGGGTTTAATTTTGGTCCAATTGTTCTGTATGTACCTTTTTATATGTAAAACTTGAATCTGTTCTTGACGAAACTGGTCGCAAGGTGCTTTGCTCTGAATTTAACAAAATCATGCAACAGGTATTACCCAATCATAGTTTCATTATTTGGACAAAGCAGGTGAACTCCATGGAATTGAGGGTTTAATTTTGGTCCAATTGTTCTGTATGTACCTTTTTATATGTAAAACTGCGGTGTTATAGACTCTAATGGACCCTTAAATTTGAACTTCTATTGGGTCTGCAGAGTTAACTTCATAGTAATTTTGATGTTTTTTTTTCTCAGCAAGTCAGTCATCAATATGCTGTCTTATATATCTCTTCTTTTGAATGTTTGATTCTAGGGTTTTGCACGGCTTCCAGGAGGCATATGCATGTCGAGCATGGGGAGGCCAGTGTCGTATGAAGAAGCGGTGGTTTGGAAGGTTCTAGATGAAGATGATTCGCCCCACTGTTTTGCCTTCATGTTCGTTAACTGGTCTTTTATTTGAATCATTGTTTATATGAACCCTTTTGTTGTAGTTGTGTTGTCAAACTAGCAGTTGGTTCAGGTGGGAAAAGTGGTCTGTTGTGGTGTGTTATTGTAGTGTTATGACACCGTACTTTGTAGCCGTGACTCTGCTATTATGGTATGTTATTTAATTAGTTGAACGGGGTAAATGCCGTGTTTTTGCATATAATTACTGTTCTTGTTTTGAAATCTATTGTTGGAATGGCCGGGTTTGATGTTTGATAGCCTCCCGGAGATACAAGAAGTACAGTTTGCTTCTTTTAAATAAACATAAAATCTCCTATTCAGCTAAAAATACGAGAGGAACTTAACTGTTGAATGGTTCTATAATCTATAGCAAGTTCATCAGACTTTATTTGTGTGATTACGTACGCATTGTTTAATTTATGGATATGGAAAATATATAATTATATTTCATTTGTGAGTTCTGGTGATTATATCATAACAGGCGAAGTTTAAATTGATTATAAACATGATCAGCACACACCAAAGAGGATGACACGATGTCTAAATTGATTATAAACATGATCAACACGCACCACAGAATTTTATTCTAATTATTATTTTTAGTTTAACTAGAATATTTTTATAATTACGAATGATGCATAAACCGTTGCAACGTGACATATTATAAAAGAAAAAATATATTTTTAAAAAAAAAGTACCAATAAAAATAATAATTGTTCAAAAATTGAGAGATGTCAATAGAGAATTTATTTAATTTTGTATTTTTAATTACTTTAAATCGTGATCTCTAATAATAATTTGATAATGTGATGGTTTTGGATTTTTAAGTATCAATGATATCAAATAATAGTTTGATTCAAATCTAATATCAAATATCGTACAACAATTCAATATCGGCATACAACATGATATCAAATAATATGAATAAAAAGTGCCATCATGGTGTGTGTACATTGATATTTTTTTACAAAGTTATATACTCCATAAATTACAAACTCTTAAGAAATCAATTGTACTGCTACATAAATAAATTGTCTCAAAAATTAAATGCAAACCAAACCTGATTATGTTATTTATTAACATTACAAGATTGTTATTGATAACATTGTCATATTTACTTACATCAGCATATGTTGTCTAAGTATTAAAAATTTACTTATTTTCTAAAGATGTAAATGCAATTAAACTCAAAGTTTAATGCTTTAAGTAAAGACAAAAAAGGATTATTGAGGATTTAATTTTAAGAATTACGTATCAACGCTCATCAAGAAGAGAGAGAATCCCTTCGGGTTTCTCAAGCACAAATGAAAGTCAAAGATGTCACCAGTAATAATCTAATACACAATACTTTTAGCAAAAATAAAGATGCTTGTTTCAAGTTTGCTCGATTTGAGGGGGTTCACAGCTTGACCTAGACTTGGCGCATCCTTTTTTGTCCCGATCACACGAACAAGCAAAAACCAAGCTAACAAAGCATACGTGCATTCTCTATTTCTTCAGTTGCCAACATTCGGATAATTTTAAGCTATGCTGCCACTCATGGTTCTAAGGTTTCTCCTGCGATCATTATCACATTTGTTGGTGACCTTTCACATTTTGTTTTGTTTTCCTTCTTTACGTCATGCTACTTTGTGCTTTTATGATTTTTTCTTGGTTTTATTGGAGGGCTTCTATAATTTTCAAAGGGTTGTGGGTAATATCTGTATAGAAAAAAAAATTAAAAATATATTCTAAATTTCTCACATCAATATGTATAGAAACAACGAAAGAAAAATAAGGAAATAAGAAAATAAAGAAAAAATTAATTTCTAATCCGTATATAAACAAAGAAGAAGGAAATTAAAAAGAAAAGAAAACAGAAGGTGGAGTCTACTCAATTGAAGAAGAAGAAATAAGGAAACAAAAAAATATATTGCTAAATTTTAGAGTTTGCTCAATTTTAATCATGTGGCGAATATGTTCTTAACTAAATTTAGACTTTTATACATAAAATATACATATTTAATCAAAAGAAGACAGATTGTGTGATTGCAGGGTTGAGATTAAATCTGAAATTTCATCTTTCAATCGTAGCCATTGGCGAGTAAAACATGTGTACTCAGATCCATTAATAGATTGAGGCACAATTTTGTACACGGTGTTAATTTTGAATCATACACTTATAAAAGCAATAATTTCGAGTTTGTCCAAAAAATACACAAGTAAACATAATTCGAAATTTTTACAGTTCTCCTTTATTGTGTTTTTAATATTTTTTAATAAATTATGGATACGCCTATGATTCATAAATCATCGATATTGTCAAAAAAAACATCCAATATTTATTTCCCGCACACTCATAAAATTGTTATTTTCTCAAAAAGTGAATATATACATCGAAAATTATGCATATAATTATTATAAAATGCACTTATAGTGTATTGTGTGTTTGTTGAGGTTTTTAATAAAACCGGTTATGTTTATAATCCAATGATACTAAAATTGTCAAATAACATCAAATACATAATTCACTATTTTTCCCACATTTTAAATTTTCCGTAGGGTTCACACTTATTTATCTTGATCAAGAGAATCTGTCAAAAAGTACCAATGAATTTTTGTCATACTACGCACGAATTTGATGTGCCAGAACATGCTAACCTTGTATAGATTTTTAACGGGTCTAAATAAAGAAATAAATCCGAAATATATACAAAGTTCATCCTCTGCAGTACATTAAAACTTCATGCGTATGAATTATGTAAGACCTTTAAAGTTTAAACAATCGCTACCTGAGCAATTATTAACAACCCGTGTTAATAATCTCAATATCAACACGAATCTCAACACAGTCCACCGTCCAATCTGCCCTTGCAAGTTGCAAGTTTCATTTTGGACAGTAAAAACTCGATTCTCAGCGTAAATAACCTCAGAATAAATTCCGATGAAGCACTTTTATACTTAAAAAGTATATTTCCATTCCATGACACAATTTCAACGACAAGAATATGGAATAGTTATAAATTTAATAATCTGTTATTTTTATTTTAAAATGCACATAAGTTTTTGCAATAGATATGAATCACTCCTGGTTATTACAAACTTTTTTTTTTTTTTGCTAAATCTAAAAATAATTATTTTTGTCGCAGCAACAAAATTAAAATAGTAGATATAAAACTATTCTGAAATTAGTATAAAAGAATCACTAACTTATTAACTTGATAAATAAATTCAAACCTTCATTTCTCCACTCTTATATTAAGCACGTAGATGTCTTGATCCGCCAATGATTGTGATTAAAAGATGAAATTTCAAATTGAATATAAGCCTTTTAATTAAACAATCTGTCTTTTTTATTCTATGTATCTTTTTGATATTTTTCTACGTATAGAAGTATAAATTTATTTCGACACGTACAGGGGCGGATCCAAAATTTCTTTCAGGATAGGGCACTAATCAGATTCAATAACTAATCGGATTCAAATCCATTAACTTATCGGATACACTATTACAACTCCATGCCTATAACTTTGTTTATTATAAAATCTGTTATAATCATAAAATTGAGTGACACAGTATTGAAATATCTTTAGTAAGCTAATTAAAAATTTTTTTTGCACAATTAAAAGTGGGATTGTTCTTAGCCAATTAGCAAATTGAAGTCAAAGTTCAAAAAAATAATTTAACCGAAATATAAGTGTTGAATAATAAAAGGTACAAAAAGTTCGGCCAATCCATTTCTTAGAATTGTAATACTAGATTTCACCGTCAAATTTTTCTTGTTCTCGTATTCTTTTTCATTCTATTAAGGAAATAAAGTATCGCATAAAAAAACAAAACAAACTACACATAATCAACCAAAAGTCATAAGAAATTGGTTCAAGAATTGAACTAACTCGAACTAGGGATAGGCACGTTAAACAATTAATACTGGATCAAATTAAAAAAAATTCAAATTCAGAGGTAAGCACTTGCCTACCCCAATTTCAACGTAGATCCGCTAATAAACACGTACTCATAACACATACTCACCGTACTTTTCTCTTGTTTCTTTTCGAAATTTTTCCTAAACACCCATTATTTGATTTTCTGTCGTATACTCATTTTTCTTATTGGTTTTTTTTTTTTTAGAATGTCATTTATAGATAGAGCCGACATTTTTATTTTTACCTATTTTAAAAAATATTTTAATAAAACTAACCAAGGTCTAATAAATTTTTTAAAAATGCTCAAAATGCGGAAAAAATTCGCGTCCCCGAATAACAATTCGGAAGAGCGGAATAAATCCGCGTCCCCAAATAAAATTCAAAACAACAGAAGAAATCCGCGGTCCGGCCATTTTTAATCCAAAATTTTAAATGATTAAATAATTTTTTTCATTTAACGATCATTCAGAAATTATATGACTGATTAAAACGAATCTAAAATTTCGAAATACATAATTAGTTATAAATCAAAAATTTGTTACAATTCTATTGAATCATTTAGAAAAGAAATTTAAAATTTGATTTGTATTAATAAATAAATAATTGAATTATAATTAAAAGTATAATTATACGAAATTATTCGTACAAATAAGAAATAGAATTTATAAATCTCGTTCATTTATGATTTTTAGAGAATTAATTGAATATATATAATTATATAAAAGGACATCGAATTATTAGAATCTTAAATTGAAAAATAAATATACAAATTATATGTATCAATATAATTACAAAAATTTACAAACTTTCTATTTGAATTTATGAAAGAAACAAAATTTAAACCAATTAAATGAAACCATATTGAAATTTTAAATTGTTTGGACCTTTGGAGAGGGGAGGGAGGGAGAGGAGAGAAAGAGAGAAGGGAGGGAGGGTTTTTATTAATTGGGTGCTTCAAGATCGATGCTGGATTGAATCCAAAGGTCCAAACAATTCAAAATTTCAATATGGTTTCATTTAATTGGTTTAAATTTCGTTTCTTTCATAAATTCAAATCGAAAGTTCATAAATTTTTGTAATTATATTCGTACATATAATTCGTATATTTATTTCTCAATTTAGGATGCTAATAATTCGATTTCCTTTTATATAATTATATATATTCAATTAATTCTCTAAAAATCCTAAATGAACGAGTTTCATAAATTCTATATTTTATATTTTATTTGTACGAATAATTTCGTATAATTATACTTTTAATTATAATTCAATTATTTATTTATTAATACAAATCAATTTTAAATTTCTTTTCTAAATGATTCAATGGAGTTGTAATGAATTTTTGATTTATAACTAATTATGTATTTTGAAATTTTAGATTCGTTTTAATCGGTCAGATAATTTATGAACGATTGTTAAATTAAAAAAATTATTTAATTATTTAAAATTTCGGATTAAAATGTTAGTTTGTAATAATCTAGAAGTCAATAATACGATAATTTATCATAAAGCTTTATTCATGAATTGGATGATTAATATCATTTTGTTGCCTTGAGTATTATTGCATTTATGGATCATTTCGAGTTCATGACTGAAATTGTGAAACTCCATAATATAGATGATATATACTCTTAATCTTAAAAGGTCACTGACCAAGGTAATTAGCAGGAACACTAATTACCGCTATAAGGTTAGTATGTAGATTAAAAGATGGTTAAGTTTTACAAACCACCTGACACGAGATGTCATTTTAATCACATAGATACATGTTCTAGGAACATGGTATTTGACAGACCTCGAATGAAACATTAAATAGAATTGTGTTTGTGTCATTTATGTTTTCAGTGTCACGTTCTACAGTATGAGGTATTTATCGTTCCCACTGAGAAATATGTATGTGTGATTGTTATCCACCGCTGTTCGTAAAAAGCAGTCATAACGGTAGCTTTTCCATATGTATAGCTTAGCTGAGGAAGTGATAGTCTACGAAGAGTACTATTTGTCCCTCGTATTTTATACGAGCTATAGTATCACTGGGCCCCTTGATAGAGTAAGATTATTAGCGCGCGGTATGATTACAAGAGTAATCATATTTGATAATCTGCTCAAGATCAAGAAAAGATTAAGTTTAAAAGAATGACACACATCTACCTTGAAACTAATCTGATAGCTATGAGATAGAAGAACAGACACAAGTAAATTGTTTACTGGATCGTGATATTGTATAGTACAGCATCATCTGTGTAATTGAATGGTCATGATGTGTTGCCAGACGCCACCCATAATTATAGAAGTTAAAACAGTTTTAACTCTATTTACCAACATAACATAGATCCTATTGGGCCACACCATATAGGAGTTAATCGGAGAATCTTATTGTGGTTGATTATAAATTGGTTACGATCAATAGTAAGATGGTTATAATTAATTATACGTGTTATAATTAAATTATAAATGTTATGTAAAAAAATAACAAGCAAAAACATTGGTTAATTTATAAACGTGTGTGACACGCTGTATAAAAGTTAACCGGTTAATTTATAAATGTGCAGGACACGTTGTATAAATTACCGAAATAACAAACCGCAAGAAAAAAATATATATAATTGTTCAGAATAATTATACGAGCATTGTTTGTGTTCGGGCCGAGAGCATTCGGGTCTTTTCAGATTCGTCCTTATCCGCATGACATGTCATCGATCCTATCCAGATGACACGTCATCGATACCGAAACAAACAACCGCAAGAAATATAATTGTTCAGAATAATTATACGAGCATTATTTGTGTTCGGGCTGAGGGCATTCGGGTCTTTTCAGATTCGTGCTTATCCGCATGACATGTCATCGATCCTATCCAGATGACACGTCATCGATCTTATCCACATGACACCTCACCCCCCTAGGTGGCATGCCTTGTCATAGGGGTATTTTGGTCTGTCCACACCATTTTAGAGGCTATAAATAGAGGGGTGCATGAGAGGATTAAGATACTAATTCACTTGTATCGTTTCGTGCAGAATCGAATCGGTATTTTCTCTTTTTCTCGGTTTCTCTCCCAAATAGGGTTTCGGTTGAGAAAAGAAAGTTATACGTAGTTGACGTATAATCTTGCGGGTTGTTGTGGAGTATATTTACGGGATTGATGAATAGTGTTTTACCGAATTTAGCGGTATGTCAGTTTTGCTCATTTGATGAAACTGAGTAACTGAAAATTCGTGTTTACGGGTTTTCGTCTTTTCCCTGTGAATAGTGTTTTTGCAGAATTTCGCGGTTTACGGTATTTCTGACAGAAAAAATTAACCGCTATCTGGTTAGTCCTGGTGGATAACCGATAGAGGCATCAGACATCTGATGCTCCGAGACGAGTCGATTCCTTCCGTGATGTAGCTCTACACGCTCGGTCTGCATTCCAACTGTGATTTGGAAACAAGGTATAAATATGTTATATTAATCTATTTAATTGGTAAGTAGATTAAAGTTTTAGAAATAAATCATGGAGTAGGTCTGTAAAAGGATTAAATTGGGTTTTGATGCCAAAGGAATACTGAAGGTGGACCGCCTTGGAAAGTTTCCTGACATACCCTGTTTAATCCTGAGCTTAAGTTGGCCGTAGAAATTTTTGTTCTACGGTCATTCCGCACCTTAAGCCTAAACGAGTTTTGGTTACCGCGAAACCCCAAAAGTGGTATCCGAAACCCAACATAAAAAGTGCCGGACCACGGATTTATTCCACTGTTTCAAATTTTTATTCGGGAATGCATATTTATTCCACTCTTCTGAATTTTTATTAGGGGAAGAGAATTTATTCCTCTCTTCCAAATTTTTAGTCGGGTAAGCGGAATTTTTCCGCATTTTTGGCATTTTTAGAATTTTCATCACACCTTGGTTATTTTTATTAAAATATTTTTAAAAATGGATAAAAATAAAAATGTCGGTAGATAGAGATCCATAGTAATTGTTACATTTTTTTGTTTCTTTGTATGTTATTTAAGGATTGCAGATCCACATTTATAGAAAAAAGGGTACATATCCACATGTAATAACAATAAACATTAGAATTTTTTATGCAACAAAACTATAATAGATTGATAAAATAAAATAATAAATTGGAGTATTTTATTTTAATATAAAATACCACACAAAGTGAGTGTACATATGAATTAAAAGTTCTATTTATTTTCTATGAAATACTGAATTTTGAACATACTTGCTATCCTATGATATCATTCATAAATACGTTGAATAATTATTTCTTTTATTGATCTATCTTTTATTTTCATGATTTTTTTTCTATGAGAATTTTTGTTCTTTTATAGTATATTCTGGTTACAACACACAGACACAACCAATTTAATAATTATAGAAATGAAAATTCTCCTATTAGCTTTGAGGAAAAAAAAAACTGAAAAAGAAAGCAAAAATTACAAAAAGGAGACGATATAAACACGTTGGTAGTGTTCGACACATTATTCTTAAGATTTCTTAGAGCTTCTTAGGAAACTAAAAAGTGTTACTTATTATTTTGTAAAACTTAAAATTACTGTTTTAGACTTCCTTTTGCTTATGTTTTTAAGTTGTTTAAATTTTTAAGGAGTTATTCATTTAGAATGACTCAAGGCATTGAGAATTTGAGATATTACAAGAGGTGGTGTTTGGTTGTGGTTTAAAGCTAAGGAAGTCTAAATTGGTTATTCCGACTTAGGCCGATTTGGTTGAGGTCTAAAGTTAAATCATGGCTTAAAGTATTTCTTGTTTGGTTGGAATTGGTAGAGGACTAAAATTTTGAAAACCTAAATTAGTTTATTATTTATAATAAGATGGTAATTATATAATATTAATATATTAATAATAACTATAATATATTATAGAGGAGGGTTCAAATGCATCCAAATTTTTGTGCACCCAAATACATCCTATCTTTCAAATTCTTTTTCTCCGTTTTCAAAGTCCGAATAGTCAGATCGAACTATTAGATGCGATCTACATATTAAGATGTGCTTGGAGACCAAATTTTACATTTTTTGAATTTTTTTTACTATTTATTAAGCCACTTTGAAAATCGTTGATTTTACATTTTCTGGACCATTGGATCAGCGATTTTCGAAGTGGCTTAATAAATAGTAAAAAAATTTCAAAAAATGTAAAATTTGGTCTCCAAGCACATCTTAATGTGTAGATCGCATCTAATGGTTCGGATTGACTATTTGGACTTTGAAAACAAAGAAAAATAATAGGGTGCATTTGGGCGCACAAAAATTTGAGTGCATTTGAAACCTCCTCTATATTATATTATTATAAAATTTATTTAATATATTAATAATATAAAATATTAATTATATAATTATAATTAGTAATTATATAATTATAAAATAATACTAATTAGATAATTATAAAATAATAATAATTATTAATATTATTAAAATAATTATTTAATATATTAACAATATAAAATATTAATTATATAATTTTATATTAATAATAATTATTAATATTACCAATATATGAAAAACAACTATAATATATTATTAAAATTATTATAATAACTATTTAATATATTAATAACAACTATAATATATTATAATAATTATATAACATATTAACAATATAACATATTAATTATATAATTACATATTAATAATAGTTATTAACAATATAACATATTAATTATATAATTACATATTAATAATAGTTATTAACAGTATAACATATTAATTATATAATTACATATTAATAATAGTTATGAATAAGAACATACTAGGAGAAACGATCTTCGTCTTCCATTCACTCCATCCCTCTCTCCCAACGACTCGAGCCGCAGCCGATGGCAAACCTACCTTCTTCTCTCTCTCTCAGTGCTTCTTCCTTCGGAAACATTCCAGCCATGTCGGCCCCTCAGTCACCTTCGCCGGTGGGCGGCGCGGCGGGAGGTGGCGTCGGCGGCCAGGCGGCGAAGGAGAAGAAGATGCTTGGCGCGGAGCAGCTCGTGCTTGACCTCTGCGACCCCGATCTCAGAGAAAATGCTCTTCTCGATCTCTCCAAGGTTCCTCTCTCTCTCTCTCCGTCCCCGAAACCGCCACTTGCTGTTTGGTCGAAAGAGCCCTTTTCCTATATCCGAGAAAATATTTGGGTCTTCAGTACTTCCTAAGGAAGAACAGCGTTCAAATAGAACCAACAGATCGCAATTCTCTCAGAATATCTTCTTTTGGTATGGTGATCTTGTAATTCCAGCCTTTAAGTTGATCTACACACTAGTAGTATTTGGTTATTATTTGGGAGTCCTTTCTGTTATTACCGAGCGGTATTTTGCCTGAGGAAATTTGGAAGGTTTATGGCCATGAGTAGCATGTTCCCTGTTTTCCAGATTATTTAAGATAATTCTTGTTCTCAGTAGTTGTTAGAAGTCTTCTGGGGGTGGACAGAAATTTTCCATACTTTTATCTGCACTTATCATTTGTTTCTGTTTTCCACAGAAAAGGGAGATTTTTCAAGATCTTGCACCACTGTTGTGGAACTCTTTTGGGACTATAGCTGCTCTTCTACAGGTGAATAATCTTCATTTCTTCCTGTTTGTCCCCTTGATGTGCTGCGGACACCGATTGAAATACTAAGCAATTCAAGCTCAGTTTTTCCTGTTTACACAAAAGGGTTGAATTGAGTCAACTGAATAATTGAGCTCAATTGGGGCTTGATGCCTTCCTGTGTTACTTGAGACAGAATTGGGTTAATGTGTGGAGATAATGTATTGGTGTTAAATTGAATTTAGCCTGGGCTTAATGGACAACTGGAGACATTCATTTAGATTTCCTTTATCATATATGCTATTAATTTGAAACTAATAAATTCTAGTGTGCTGCAATTTGTATTGAATTGCAGGAGATCGTATCAATATACCCTGCACTTTCACCTCCAACACTGACACCATCAGCGTCAAATCGCGTCTGCAATGCACTTGCTCTTCTCCAGGTGATATTTGTAATTTCATTGTCTGCGCTATTAGAATAATGCTTCTTTTCATTCATTTCTTTTTTCCGTAAGATCAGTTTAATTGGTTACTAATATTTTATTTTTATGTTTTCATTGTAGTGTGTGGCTTCACACCCAGATACTAGGATCCTTTTCTTAAATGGTAATTTGCGCTTTATCTTTTTCCATGTTCACTCTTTTCCATCACATTTGATTCAAAATGTTGAATCTGATATGCCTCCTCTCAAACCTTGATATAATATATACTGGTTTCTCATAGATATGAGCTGGTTTATCACTGGTATTTGTTGGGTAGTATATTAGTCCTCATACTTAATTGGTTATATCTTTCCTGTATTTTGTTTATTGATATCTACTTAGAGGATGAAGGCTTCATTGTGTACCATTTGGGTTTGGTACCTGTAACTAGCTGACAGAGCTGCAACTCTTGAGACAGAGGAAGACCTTTTTGAGCCCTTTGGTTATAGTATAATTTTGTTCTTTTTAATCTTATTAACTAAATTTATGAACTTGTTATAACATGGTATGATATATATATTTTGTGTATTCTGTGTGCATTTCAGCTCATATACCGCTGTATCTATACCCTTTCTTAAATACGACCAGTAAAACAAGGCCATTCGAGTATCTTCGGCTGACAAGCTTAGGTGTAATCGGTGCTCTTGTTAAGGTACATTTATTCTCTAATTTTGTTTTCTATCTATTTTTGTAGATTATATAATAGGAGAAGCAGGCATATTCTTATTCTGATAAGTTGGGAATTGTTGGTATTACTAAGGTAGCCTAAAATATTGGTATTTTAGTATTGTGGTTCCTTTTGTTTAATTGCAGTCAATCAGGAAAGGTTTGGATAGTTATACTTGTGTTTTTTTGTTTAGGTTGATGATACAGATGTCATCAGCTTTCTTCTTCAGACAGAAATAATTCCTTTGTGTCTGCGCACCATGGAAATGGGCAGTGAGCTCTCGAAAACAGTAAGTTTTCTAGTTCAATTTTTTCATTTCTTTCCTCTTGTTCTTTCCCTGTCTCAGAGTATGGGATCCCAAACTAAATCAATTAGCTGTAACTCAATCTGAAATTAGAAATAATTGGGAAAGGAATCAATTGAAATAGGGCCCCTTTTATACGCCCATTTCTTTAAAGGGGAGATGTTTGGAAATTTTGGTAATAAAAATGTAATAAAAACGTAATATAAAAGGGAGATGTTTGGAAATTTTGGTAATGTAAGGTGGAAGAACTGAAGGTCTTATTCTGGAAGTAAAGATCTTCCATGAAAGAGTAATAATGTAATCTACATTTTTTTGTACATCTTCAATCCTGTTCCAATATAATTATTTGATTTTTGCACTTCTTTTGGGGGATATCTCTTCTTCCACTCTATCCCAGAATACGAAGGTGGTACCAGGCATGCCCTAATCATAATAATTGTTCAACTTGGCACCTACAGGTGTTGAACTCGATCTGTATCCCATATGGTGCCTCACTTATACGAAATTGGTCTGTGGCAGAAGCTGGGAAAATATGTACATGCGTTTGTTTGTGTGTGTCAAATATTTGCTCACCTTTATGACAGTGTAATTGTGGTTTGAATGATAGGTGGCGACATTTATAGTACAAAAGATACTTCTGGATGATGTGGGGCTGAGGTACATTTGCGCCACTGCTGAGCGATTCTTTGCAGTAGGATCTGTCCTGGCAAACATGGTGGTTTCACTTGCTGAGCAACCTTCCACACGGTTGTTAAAGCATATCATACGTTGTTATCTCCGCCTATCTGACAATCCCAGGTTTGTCTATAGAAGATCAACAATTTGCATGTGGATGTTTTTGTCTAGATGCATGTTTTATCGTGACTTAAGGTTGTGCATGACATATAAATTTTACCAGTTAAATTTTCTGTCATAAATTGGGGTCTTCTTCAGATCTTCATTTTAACTAAGCCCTTTTCAGTCAAGTAATCTTACAAATCAAATGTCCTTAGCTTTTTTTTTGTTCTCTTGATATTTTATTGAACTATATTTTGTAGAGCATGTGCTGCCTTGCAGAGTTGCCTTCCAGAGATGTTGAAAGATGGCACATTCAATAGCTGTCTTCGGGTGAGATTATGATAGATGCTAAATCTATTTCCTGCATAAGTACTTATAGATGATGAAATGTGACATTCTTTCTTTATGAAAATTAGGATGATCCGGCAACACGCAGATGGCTTTCACAGCTGTTGAGCAATGTAAACAGTACCATTTCCGCAGCTCAGGGAGGAATGGATCACTTGATGAACATGTAAATGTAGTTACAAATTTAGATTTCATTTCGGAGCCTTTTGTGTTGACAGTTTAGGATGACAAGGTTCATCTCAGAAAGTGTCCTTTCTTATCCATGCACCCCTGCAAAATGTTGAAATATCTCACGTGCCCTACAAATATCAGAAACATTCATTATAGAACTCATGCCTGAAGCGTTCTTCTCATTGATCTCATCTATCTGGATTTTGGAGATATTTTAAGGTTTTGTAAGGTTGCATGTGAAAACATTCCTCGTAGTGTCTATTATAACATTAGATGAATAACACATAGTTGCATTCCGTACATTTGAAAAGTGTTGTGTTAGCTGTAGTTCCTCATGGGTTAGTATTAAAGATGAGCCCAAATTCTTTGTTTGGTTTGAGTTGCATGTTATTGTTAAATTTTCACAATTATTGTTGTAATCGTGTTGCTAGATGTGTGACATTGTTATTTTAGATTTTGAATCTTGTGCTCCCCACATTGTTATGACCACTGGGGTTTGAGGACCGCACTTGACCGAATTTGTATCCGCTACATTAACTCAAAAGGGAATCTTTAACGTATCTCGACCATCTGATATGTTTTAAGATTCACGCCGATTAGATTTGCACTAATATTAAAGAGCTCCCTATGTTATAGGCAAAAACTGGATTGACTTCGTTTAAAATGAAACGGTTGAGATTCATTAACTCAAAAGATTTCCTTTTGAGTTAATACAGAGGATACGCATTCTGCTTGGCCGCCAGTGTTGTAGGAAGTACGTTAAATTAAAATTCTTCACAAATACCAAATGACAGAGACTATTAGTGAAAACTATCGGAGGACCTCCGAACAATAATAAAAATGGTAAGCATGTAATATGTTTTTCCTACATTTGAAAAACTTGTTTCTAATGATCATCTCTTTTACCGTCAGCGAAGAGTAAGGAAAAAAAATATAGTGTTCGATCAACCATGCGAGAAAGGTATAATTTGTTGAGTCAACCTAATATTATACCGATTGGACTATACACTTAACCTTAGAATCTTAGGATTAACTTTGAGATTCGCGCTGCATGATTTTTGAATAATCTACACGACTTTTAAAAAAATCGTACGGTTCTAAGATTAAGTGTACGGTACACTCAAGTGTATATTAGTTTTACTCTAATTTGTTATTCATGCACTCGTCAATTCTTTAGCGATATTATTTACGGGATTTAATTTAAAACGCAAAAGTTGTCAGGCGATCAGAATAAAATTACGAAGTTGCACTCCTTCTTGAAGAGTTGAATTATAGGCCGAGGTGTCTGAGGATCAGCTTCGCCTAGGGCCCTAGGCCTTACTTTGCTGTGAGTTTCAACTTTGCCTTCTCTCTCAACAAAAATACCTTGTCTTTCCCGTTATTTCTCTAATTTCGAGTAAGAGAGTCCATTTACTTATAGGATCCTCATAACTTTAAACAAACCTCCTTCCGAATCGTCCCCTCGCTCCTGTCGTCCTGTCTCGTGTACTGTATCCTCTCGCCCTTTCCCTCCATAGTCCAAAAACCCTTCTCTTCTCCTCCACACAACGCGAAGTTGAGTATTTGCTCTCTATTGAACGAATAAAGGGAGGAATTGCTACTAGACAAAAGGCTCGAGGCATTCTTGGAGCAACCTCTCGCGCTTCTTCACGACGACAAGGTATTTTCCAATTCCCCAAATAAATTACACTTCAATTGCGTCACTATAAGAAAAATATGATAATTTGCTTACTTTTCACTAAATTTGAAACTAGAAAAGGTGTGAAATGATACCTAATTATATAATATAGTTAAATCCTCCTAATTGACCAAAGTCGTCATCCCAATTTGATATGTCATTGGCACACTAGATCTCGAGCCGTGACCAGATGATGCTAGTCAAAGCACTCTGAGTAAATCGTTTTGGTAGGGGTTCTAGCAGAAGAAGATACTGAGCTGACCAATGGACACTAAACTTTGGATTCATCTCTCCATTTGTATTATCCTGTCTTTGAAATTACTTGTACAATACTTATCAAATTTCTTCTTGTAAGTTTGTGTTAATGAAGTACATTAAATTTGGAAGCTCTACAATTCTGAGTGAATTTTGAAGTTCTGCCCAGAAATTGTTTGTAATTCTTGCTCTTTATGTGGGGGAACTTGCATCTATTGCTATTTAGTTCGAAAATTCATAGCAAGCAAAAATGTAGCTTTGCACGGTCAACAGTGGATTGATGAATTTTGAAGAATGTAGTGCAAATGGGTATTTCATGGGTAAAAACACAAAACTTATAGATGTCACTGATTTACTGCTCAGGCTCTGATGCACCTTGAATGTGTAAATTATTTGTTGCTAATTTAGCCTAGTATTTTTTTTTCTTTAAGTAAAAAGAGCTCAGAGAATACTGTTACTTTGGTTTTCGTTGCTTTTCCGTTATGCATCCATTGGAAGCTTGGAAGTTTAGATTGTTCATATGTCTATATAAGATTAGGCATAGGAAGAGGCTGGAACAAGCTAGCATCAATGAAGAAGAGGAGAGAGAGAGAGAGAGCATCCTTGGCAGTCACTGCCAAGTTTTTGAAAAAAAGAGAGGAAACATTAATATGAATTAGTTGTAAAGTGTGTATATTTATGCCTTCGGCGTTCAATTTATTGGATTCTCATATCATCATTCTCTTTTTCCTTGTATCCTTCTCTGTCCACATCTATTTGTCGTGCAGAATCTCTATATGCCTCTGTACCAGAAAAAGGAACATCTATTGGCAACCTTATCATGTAGCAGTAACTTTTGAGCCCCTGGTAAATAGATTTGTAACGATCATAATATCATAAGGAAACTATTGTCAACTAGCAAATTATAGAGCAAAGATAAACCCTCGAACCATCAATATTCGTTGCTTTTTTCAGGTTATCAGTTCAAAATATATATATATTTTTTCATTTGTGGAATTAATTTTATTCACCTCCTGTTGAGCTCAAGATAGAACAACTCACATCATCTAAAGGTTAATGGATGCATACCAAATACTCAAATTTGACTGGATGCTTCTCTACTTTATTATTGTCATAACTTTTAGTTAACGAGTTGTTAGTGCTGCTCTTCCTGTCTTGGTAATTGTCCTGAAACAATGAAAAAAATATTTGTTGTTAGAAGTTTTTGCTATGAGATTTATCATGGAACAATATATTTTCATCTTCCCCTGGATTTAGTTTCTTGTAGGTATGTTGAGCGGCTATGCTAGCTTGCACCAGAGAAGTGATTCTGGGGAGCTCCTAGAGGATTTAATATCAGAATCAGAATCAGAAGAATCAGTATTGTGTGGAAAGGTTGTTTACAGAGCATCATTTACTGAGCTCAAGGGAAATAATTTGAAGTATGACACCATAATATGGGTTTTAATTTCACTCTTACTTGTTATGGCATGGGGAGTTGGCCTTCTCATGCTTCTCTACCTACCATATAAGAGATACGTGTTAAGGAAAGAAATTTCGTCAAGGAAACTTTATGTGACTGAAGATAATATTGTTTATAAGGTAATATATTATTTTATGTGAAACATAATATCTTTTGTAATTAGATAACTTTTCTCTTGATTTATTTGTTTATTGATTCAATGTTGTTCTTAGGCATGTAGGCCTTCATTTATGCCATTCTGGGGGCCTGTAAAGATCAAGAAGCAAGTGCCTCTTCACCTAGTAATTGACATTATTATTGAACAAGGTATAAAACCTTCCACTTCGGATTAAATGGAAAGAACCAAAAGCTTGAAATAATACCAGTAGCTGTTTTAAAGATGAAAAGTGATTTGCTATTTATTAGCTCCTGTTGTGTTTCTTAATCAATCGACGTTTTTAGGTTGTTTGCAAGCTATGTATGGATTGCACACAGTTAGAATTGAGAGTAGAGTTCGTGGTAAGCCTGCTCCAGTCGATGAGCTTCAATTTCAAGGCGTCACCAATCCAGGCCAC
This sequence comes from Carex pumila, assembly GCA_033356055.1. NCBI lineage: Eukaryota > Viridiplantae > Streptophyta > Magnoliopsida > Poales > Cyperaceae > Carex > Carex pumila. The sequence goes on from JARJHM010000031.1 coordinate 522,718, forward strand.
CTTAGAGCGGTTGTTTGATCTTTTTGTTATTATTTGCTTAATTTATTTATTTACAATAATATCTAAAATAAGTGTTAGATCTTTTCAATCATGCCTACCATCTCCTAAAAAATAAACAAATTTACAATTTGTAAGTTTTGAAAATATCGGTTCTGGATTTAGTTTGTTCGTTGCTTTTTCCACAGATTATTGTCGCAGAAGCAGCAAAGAGTGTCAAAAACATGGCAAGCTGGCCGGTCATGTCGATGTCTTCTTTTGAAGGCCAGCTCTCCACTCCGAGAATGCAATCCCATTCGGACAATCCTGCATTTAACAGATTTCTTTCTCCTCCAAGTGGAAAGGTACGAGTTCTTTCATGGGATCTGACATGTTAAACATGTATCATTATATCAGTGCAATCTATAGGTACAGTCAGGGGCGGAGCCAGACTTTCAAGCTATATTGGGTCAATCATATAAAATTTTTATGCTACGTATTGGGGTCAATTTTACATTACTTTTAGCATTTTACTCTAAACTATATAGAAAATCATGTATAAGTACACAAAATTTGGAAAAGAATTTGACCCCCATTCCCTCAACATGGATTATTAAAATTTGAAACTGACCATGCTACTTGTGCAGGTTAGAACTCCAAGATGTGGCCCATCTGAGGTGGAAGTTGCTGTACCTGCTGGTCTCTTGCTTTATAAGCTAGAAGAAGTTAACCAATCAGTAAAGGTGCTGTGTTTATATATATTTTTGTGCTGTTTAATTATATTCTAGGATTTATATTTCGTTCTTATGCTTCCGCATTCTATTTGCAGAAAATCGAGTCCCTTGTGGTTGGATCACATTCAGAAACTGTTTCCATCGATCCATGACTTGAAAGTTTATTTTGATTATTATTTTCTTTTTGGTACATTACATTTTCTTCTAGCAATGGATGAAGAGATTACTTGAGAGGTTTGCTGCCAAGTTCTAATGTGTATATTATAAAAGTCTTTTATTATAGTCAGTAGCATTGGAGCACCTCTGAAGTCGTCCATTGAATGTGTATTCTCCAAGTGATTGGTCTATTATATATTTATATTGGAGCGTCTTCTCTGTGATTTTCTGTGCTATGAAATCTATATTAACTCTAAATTACTAACCTGCAAAATAGTTTGTTTTTTCTTGAAAAATTACCCAATTTGGCCTTGACCTTAGTTAATTAACTGGTACTTTCAAATGAAAGTGTTTTTCACTTTTATATGATGATCATTTGAATTGTTAGCAATATGCTTGTTCGAAATGAAACTGACTTTTATAGTTAGCGTGACTAATTTCTAATGGAACTCTTTTTTTTTTTTTTTTGAAACTTTAGTGGCGGTTGCTAAGTATAATTTTTCATTAAATAAAAGTAAAATTATATTCATCATCGCAACATTATAACATCATCACAATATCATCCAATAAAATAAATATAAAACACACAACAACATTTAAAAAACGCAATACGACCGCTAACAACATAACAATAATATCTAACAAATCAACTTCAAATGATCGTCAATCTCCTTTCTTACCTTTTTGCTCTCCGTTACATCAGCCGGTTAACAATACCAAGGTAGGGGCATCTATAATTTTTTTTTAAAGGAAAAGGGGGTGGTGACAAGTGGGGGAGGTCAGCATTAGTTGTGACCTTCCTCACCTCTGACTAGGATTTTGGTGTAGAGGTTTTAGAGATCGAAAACAAGGTTAGAGTGACGGTTAAAAAAAAGTTGTTGGAGGAAGCGGAGGGGCTACGCCTCCTTTCTATCGCTCTCTCTTTAAGATCTAGACTTTACTGGTGGCAGCCAGAGAAGACACTAACGGAGCAAGAAAATTAGAATCAACAATCCTCACTGAAGAGAAAAGAGAAATGGCAACTGGAGAAGTCATGGAGCAAGGTTGATAGCTGACTAAAGGAGTCCGTACAGATTGAAAAATAGTGGTGGAAGGAAGAGGGAAGAGGGGCGGGGGGAGGGGATGGCGGCTTCTAGGTATGTTTAGAGGATTAATTTCTAATGGAACTCAAAAATTAAGTCAAGTATCTTATTTTGCTTGATTGGAACAATCAATATGATAATAACTATTTAATATGTAATATACTATTTAAATTAATTTGGAAGTAATTATGATTGTGTTGGATGAGATATTGTTGTTGAAAGAGTTGATCAATTGATATTATATGATGATCAAACTATAGAGCACGGAGAAGTTATTGTGAATAAATAAGGGCAACAATATGAGATGCACCAGATACTTGTTTGACAAAGAAAAATAAAGGTCCAGTCTTCATATTTCATTAATAGGACACAAGATGTGTCAAAAGATACAAGTAAAATAAAAACACTAAAGTTAAAAAAAGGAAAAGAGCACCACACATATACTAGTGATAGGATTTGTTACTGCACGATTTTGTGTTAGTGATTTTTAGTAGAACATAGCAAATTAAAATGACTATTTTCATTTAGATTTTTTCTTAGAAGAGACGCAATTCTGCATTTTAATGCTTGCTGTTTGAATTGAAGCCACTGGATTATTTTAAAGATAAATAAAATAAAATAAAATTAGCAAAATTGCAGACGAGTCTTCGAAACAACACTCACATAAGATATTATGAAAAATGTTATAATTGGAGCATGCCAAGTTTAGCGAAATTTCTAATTAAATTGTACAAGGGATGAGACAATTGTTTCATCTACAATAACAACCGAACCTAACAAAGTCAATAACATTATGCATAGAAAATAATTATTCATCCTTAGCGTTTGAGATTTGTAACAATTTAGTATCTTCTAATGAGTTCAGTTCTAAAATTTCAGTCTTAAAAAATAATGGTGAGTTTCTCGAGCACACAAAATCAAGCATCCGTGCATGATCATAATGCATAAGTTCAGTTTGACAATTTAATGTTTTTTCTAAATTTGATAAGGCTTAACATGAAAATTTTAAGTTTAAGATTCACGCACTTAAATTAAACATCCCTTTTATCTCATTCTCTTTCTCTCAGTCTGATTTTATTTAATAACGATAAAGAAGGTTTTCATTATTCACATCCATATTTTAAGCCCAGAAAGGTACAAACATACGAGTATATGACAATTTCAATATCATTATATATTGTAAAGACACAATTTGAGCCACTCCTTAGACCTAAGTATTTGTGCAAGTTTTTATTTTACCATTATTTTTATTATTATTATTATTGTTGTTATTTTGCTAATGCTGAAACCCAAATAACTAGTTCATTGTACACCAAATACTATTGCAGATTTTGTGTCGCCTAAATCAATGGTCAGAATTGCATCTTGAGTTCTTGATAATTCTAAAAGAGAATGCCCAACTAATGTTGTTAGACTTTATTGATGATCAAATTCAATCGAAGTACAAAGAGAAAACTGATCTGTAGGCCCTACATGTTAACACACCTCTCTCTACCAAGTTAGTAATTTATTGACTGTTTGGCAACATTTTCTTTGGAACCCTTCACCCTGAAGGAACGTTGAGAAGACTTGTTTATTCACATTTCTTTGGCTGTCTAATGCCAACAAGTGGCAATTTTGTGCTGTGCTTCAGTGGTACTTCCGCCACATGGGAGAATGGCTCGCAAATAATACAACTGAGGTATGTGTGGGGATTTTTCTCGCAAGTTCTTTGGTAAAATCCAAAATAAATGAAGTTCTCTCAAAGGATCAGTGATATAAAAATTAACCCATCAAGCTGCCGAAGTCCAATCAAGTATTTTAGTATTATTACTTCTACTTGCTGGAAATTTAGGCACTGCTCCCTCAATTTTTCAAAAGAAAGCCCAATAAGATTTGAAACCAAATCCTCTGCAATTCGGGGAGCTGGAAATTCCTGCCCTCAGAGTCTCTGCGGGGTGAGACCGGGTGGAACCAGTTACTATTTAAGAATTTAACTATTGTTACTGTTTTTAAATGGGTCCCACCTGCAGAGACTCTGGGGGTAGAAAATTCCTACTCCCGGGAAGCAGAGAATTCAGTCTCATAAAATTTCCAAAATTTTATTTGTACTTTAAATATATTACTTCTATCCTGTTTCTCAATTTAGGCACTGCTCCCTCAATTTCTTTTAGCAGTGCTTTCACTTGCTCTTCTAAAAAAAAATTCTCCTATTTCTCTCATTCCAAATTGCCTACGTACCGACCGCCCATATCATGTCCCAACGTGATCTCGTATTTTTGAGCTTATTGATTTATCCATTTAGCAAAGTTTATAAAAATATATTTGGTGCGATAAAAATGCAAATAATAAAATTATCCTAACTACTCACACAATCTGATGCCAACCTTTATATATTATAAAAAAAATGGAGATAAATTACATTCTCTACTATCTGCACCGTATTAAATAGATGCAACATATCCAATAACAATCTTCATTATGTTCAACTTTGTTTATCTAATTTGATACTTATAAATGATGATCTGCATTGTTAATAATCTAACAGATTCAATATAAGACTAGTATCTTATTGGATTTTCTTATTTTTAACCAAAAAATTCAAAAGAGTTTTATAGTCTGCATGTTTTGGAATTTTTTTAGAGTGTATTATCAGAGCATATGATATTCATATATCCAACTGTTGTATATATTTGCATAGTGTTTAAATACGTAATTGACAATCACTTATAAAAATTGTATATTTATTATAAAATATGAATTGAGCTACGGTGCTATGCATATTTAGTGGCATTTATCACACATAAAATTTATTGGATTGACTTTAAATAACAAATTAAAACCATTAAAACCGATTTACCTCATAAGTAATGCATTTACATATAAAATTTGTAAGATTTTGATTTATTTAGTATAAAGTCAAACGGTTAAAAAATAAAAATGTACAAGTTAATCTCAATACATTCATATTTTTTATAATTTTTTATCACTTGACTTTAAATAAATAAATTTATAAAATTTACATATAAATGTATTATTTGTAAAGTAGTGACTAAATAGCAGTTAATAGTAAAACAACTAAATTTTCTCATATTTTTTTGACCTGGATGTAATCAAGAAATTTTAACTATTGAAAGCTTAAGGAACATCGTAATATTTACAAAGTTTTTTTGAAAGGCGTAATATTTACAAAGTTAAGGGACTAATACCAGAAACCTCTATTATAATATTTGCCAACTTTCCGTCGAGAAGTGTCTTACGACTTTTGGAGTCCGCATCGTCTGCATTAACTCAAAAGAGTATCTTTTGAGTTATACATCTTTGCACGAATTTTAAAGCTAATCGGACGGTCCAGATGTATTAACACAAAAAATTCCTTTTTGAGTTAATGCAGAGGATACGAATTCCGACTTTTGGGCACCTTAAACTTCATTTGACCCTTGACAGTTTCATTGACACGGGAAGGGTACTTTGAAAATTGCAATAAACACCCTCAATCGCAGAAATTAATTAAAAAGAGTTTGGTCCAGATGGCTAACTAAACAACGGGAGTTATTCGCGAAAGAATCTTATTTTTGATATTTTCTGTGTAGTTGGTACAAATTAAACACTGCAAACGTAATTAAAATAAATTAACATCGGAAGGATTCCAGACTTTGATTAATCATTTAATTGATTGACATATCCAATTAGTACATTCCAAAGGCTACTTTGTCTCTCCGCCACCCCCAAGAGCTATTTTTTTTCCAGTTTTCTTTCTTTAAATCCTCTCAATTCTTACTGAAATTAAAACCAAAAACCCTTTTTCTCTCTACAGATCATACAGTAAGACCAGCTCGATCGGCCATGGCGCAAGCTCTGTCAGCTCAGGTCAGTCGATCCATTTTAATTCTCTTTCGTTTTTTGGCCTTTGCATTTCTAGTATAACTAAAAGTTCAATGAAAGTGTGCGACTTTCCCCCGACCTCTCCTATGTATCACGATACACTCAGTCTATTAGAGATTCTCTTTGATCAATCTTTTCGATTTGAGACAGTCCTGAATTCGTCAGTAGGGGCTTCTCTTTTAGATATGCTAAATGCAACATTTGCATTGTCCTTATCTTTTTTGTGTGTGTGTTGTTTCGATTGATCCATGTGCGATCGTCTCATTAGTTGTACTTCTTTTATATATATATATATATATGCAGGTTTCTTGGTCTGTTCAGATTGGGTCTGATGCTTCTGCGAGAAAAACTACTGGGTTTAAGGTGTGGTTTTAGTCCCGTTTCTCTCAGACTTTGCTCTATACAAGCAATCATGTTAAGATAATTAGCATTAGCTCCAATTGTGTAGTGCTTTTATGCAAGATAATTGGATTTCTCTCTCAGAATTAACTGACCATTTGGGGGCCCAGAATGGTGCCGGTCAGGTTTTTTACTAGTATGTACCAGCCAAAATTACAAAACCTTCGGTTATTTGATGATGCCAGAATTCCAGATTCACATTATTACAGTCAAATCTTATAAGATTCTTGTAGTCTATATGAATTTCCCTTGAACTAATTATGTTGGCTTATCTAATTCAGGGACATAACAGTATCTGCTTTAACAACAAATTATGGCTCTCAACCCCTCTTAATTTAAAGGCCAAAAACATACAGCAACTTAAATACCAATTCAAGGTACAATGCACATCATTGCAACAAGCCGGCAAAACTAAAGTTTCAGTGACTCCTCTCGAGTTAGAAAATGCAAAAGAGCCTCCACTCCACCTGTACAAGAATAAGCAGCCTTACACTGCCACAATCGTCAAGGTTGAGAGGCTTGTAGGCCCTGCAGCACCTGGTGAGACATGTCATATTGTAATTGATCACAGCGGCAACGTACCTTATTGGGAAGGACAGAGTTATGGCATCATTCCACCGGTATCATCCTCCTAAAATTTTGATTATGTTTAGGCAGCAGAAATTATGTCTTCTATTGTAATTATAAATTAAAGGACAATTATGCATCCGTACTTTTTTAAGAGGACATTTGTATATGGACATGTTCAAATGTTGGCATACTTGTTTGTATATATTAATGTGTAATTGGCCTATAACAAGTACCATACCACCTGGTTTTACAGTGTCCATTGTTTAGTTTTGACACTATTTTTCTACTTTAATTTCATTTATATTGTGGGGGCCACCTGATAACAATTACCATAAATAAAGTAGCCTGGTATGTGTTGCATGCAAGAACTGTACTTTCTTTGATGAAAATGGTTTATTATGCAGGTGGTAGAATAGGCATGAAAGTGCAGAGTGTACAAAATGATAGTGTGCACAAGAATCGTATATTAAATGTGATCTTCTGTTTGTTTTTACAGGGAGACAATCCTAAGAAGCCAGGGACCCCAAACAATGTAAGGCTCTACTCAATTGCTTCGACCAGGTATGGTGACTCATTCAACGGCAAGACAGCAACCTTATGTGTGCGCCGTGCTGTTTACTATGACCCTGAGACAGGAAAGGAGGACCCCTCCAAGAATGGCATATGCAGTAATTTTCTCTGTGACTCCAAGCCTGGTGACAAGGTTCAGATAGCAGGTATGTTCTCCTTAATCCCTGTGCATTTCGTTTGTTGGTTTGTTTGGGTCTAACATCTACGAGAGGTACAGGATGCCATATTAGCATTGTTTGTTCTAAATTTTTGTTTCACCTCTCTTAATCGAGGATTCATAATAATCAATTGGTGGGCAAATAATATCTGAATTTAAGCAATCATAACTGGAACAAGTGCTGCACTGGTACAATTTTTCAATGTACCGATATCAGTAGTGCTTGCCAAAATTCAGCCCCTCTCTTTTTTTTGAGAGCTTGGGCAGAGGCTATCAAGATAAAAAAAATTCAATCCCTCTTCCTCTCCCCATCTCCCTCTCTCCCCCCCTCTCCCTCTCCCTCTCCCTCTCAATTTAAAATGTTATAACTTGTTTATTTTATAATACAGGACCATCAGGAAAGATAATGCTTCTACCAGAGGATCCAAGTGCAACTCACATCATGATTGCAACCGGTACAGGTGTGGCCCCCTATCGTGCGTACCTGCGCCGCATGTTCATGGAGGATATACCAACATACCGTTTTGGTGGCCTAGCATGGCTCTTCCTCGGTGTTGCCAACTCTGACAGTCTCCTTTACGACGACGAGTTCACCAGCTACCTACGTGACTACCCTGACAATTTCAGGTAAACTACAGTAATCATTTTCAAGAAAGGAACGAATATGAGTTCTTGTTTAGTCCCTTTAAAATCCAAAATATCCTCTATACTCCTAAAATGCTCGAGAATTCAGATACACCCCTGGAAATGTTGAGAATTACTCGTATAGTATTTCCGTCACCCAAACTATCTTCATTATGGAAGAATTGAGGGATGGGCCTTTCTTTGAAAATAAAAGGAGCACAGTTATAGAATGATTTCTTCAATATTTTGAAAGGGTATCTCCTCATTTTGTTGGAGAATACATGGTGTTCATTCATTAGCTGATGTACATGGGAGATTTTCCTTTATTTAGTGGAATGTGAAATTTTTGTAATGCCTTTTTCTTATGCTGACATTCAAACTTACCCTCCATAAGATGGTGGCGGGCTAAACATGTAATTTTCATAGTTTTTTATGGATTTGGAGGATTGTTTTGGTATTTCTCATCTTTACAAGAGCAAAAGTTCTGAGATTTTGTAGGGACTTGTAATATCAATTTACTCCTATCTATTGGTTATGGCTACATTTCTTTAGTACATAATTGTAGGTATGATACGGCATTAAGCCGGGAGCACAAGAACAAGAGTGGTGGTAAGATGTATGTGCAGGACAAGATAGAAGAGTACAGTGATGAGGTATTCAAGCTACTGGATGGTGGGGCCCATATCTACTTCTGTGGGTTGAAGGGTATGATGCCTGGCATCCAGGCAACACTAAAGCGGGTTGCTGAAGAGCGGGGCGAAAACTGGGATGAGAAGCTGTCCCAACTAAAGAAGAACAAGCAATGGCATGTCGAGGTCTATTGAGGTTAAAACAAATATTAGAAACCTTATTTTTTTGTGCGGGGAGGGGGTGGGGTCGTGGGGATATGATTATTTAAGTTGTTCTCTTAAGTTAGCAGTGACATTTATTTGCTTTATTTTCCCCTTCTTTTGCTAATAATCATGAAATCAATACTTTCATTGTTTGTAGAATTACTGCATTGGTGCAGGGTGCTCGAATTATGATTGGTGATTAGTCATTAGTGTTTCATCTTACATAATAAAACATTCTAGTTTTCTATTTTAGTTTGGGGAAATCCGGAAATGTCTTTGGTTGATTAGTCATTAGCGTCATCCCGGCACACGCACCTGCAGTTTGTGTAAAGTTTTGTTCTCAAGTCCACTCTACAACTACTAGTCCTGTTGGCACTTGAACGCATCTGTGTTGGCACTGAAAGTACTAACGAAATGAGCATGTTCCTTCCAAAAAAATACTAACGGTAACAGAATGAGCATATTTTGTTCAAAAAGTTAGCATTTTGAACGAAAAAAAATATAAAGTGATTTGGTTTGAACAAATAATAAAGTTTAGTGACTTCTAGGGCAAAATTTACCCTAAATTTTGTGATGAACAAGGAACATGCGCAAAAATTTATCTGGTACAGGCATATAAAATACCAAAAAATGCTAATGGCAAAAAGTAACGCTAGTTTAGAATAAAAATAGACGGACGCCGTCTTCACAAATTATGAAAAAAGAGTTGAAAAATGCATCATTTAGCAAATTAAATGGCGATTTGGATAAAAAAAATGAAGTTATTCTCGCTACTCGCTGCGTGAACTGCTGTATTAAGTGGTGATCCGGATAATAGTTCTTTCACCGGTGCTCAAATTCTTGAATTCAACAGTGAACATATGAAAAAAATTATGATTAAAAAAAATGAAGAATTCTAATGTACTGTTCCAAACGCCTCTTGTTAAGCATGTGGGACCTGCGATCCGATAAATACGCAACCTACCTCTAAGTCTGGGTGCATTGCAACCTTTAAAGATTGGGTGTTTTAACGAAGCGAGATTATGCAGCCGCCATTGCGAGATTTCTGCGCCACCCCAAAACCCAAAACCCATTCGCAAACTCGATACACTGGTTTGATCATTGATGAATTCACATCATCTCCGTTACCTGATAAGGGAATCTCTTACCATCAGAGACGAAGCTTCTGCAGGAGTAGGCACTTGAAATTTTTTTTTTTTGAACCAGGCTTTTTTACTGGACTTGTCTACTCCAGATAATTAAACTTGCCTACCCAGGCCCAGAACTCAAACCCAATAACCCATAGCTCATAGAAAAAAAAAAAAAAAATCTCAACCTCCGCTCCACTGCTGAGGGTGCCTGCGCGAAAGAAAAGAAAGGAAAAAAAAAAAAACTGCGCGAAGAGAAGACCTGCGCTGCGCGAAGAGAAGAATAGCCGCGCCTGTTACCGCTGTGACATCCTGTTTGTTACCACCTGTGCCAGCCCCACCTCCGCCTGTGCCAGCCGCCCAGCCCGCCTGTGCCCGCTGCCGCTAACCCTAGCCGCCTCTACTGCTGTTCGGTAAATCTTCTTCTCTAAAATTTCCTTCTCTAAATTCAGAAATTTCTTGTTAATCTGATTCAATTAACTGCTTAGACTTTGAATTGCTGAAGAAATTTGAACTGAATCAGATGATTAGATATTGTAAGATTTTGGCTTTTGACAATTAGAGCACTAAGCACAGTAAGAGTGTAAGACTCTTGGTTTTGGTTTTTGGCAATTAAATGATTAGAATTGAATCAGATGATTAGAATTGCTTAGACACTTGCTTAGAACTGAATGTCTGAATCAGATGATTAGAATTGCTTAGACTCCTGGTTTTGGCTTTTGACAATTAAAGCACAGTAAGACCTTTTCTTTAATGGGTCTGAACTCGAAATTGCTTACCATTTGCTAATTCAGTTTATTTTTACTGTCTAAAGCACAGTCAATTAAAGCACAATTTATTAGATATTGTTTACTTTTATTTTTGCTAATTCAGTTTATTTTTACCATTTGCTTACCATTTACTGTCTAAAGCAAAGTTGATTAGATATTGGGTATTTTTGCAATGATAATGACTTTGTAGGTAGTGGTGACGATATTGGGTTTTATCAGATATTGTTTTCTTTTCATTCATGTAGGTAGGAATGCAATAGACAGGTATTTTTGGGTATTTTTGCAATGATAATGACTTCGTAACATAGTGGTCTTCCAAGTGATCCCAATTTTATATATCAACAGGCTGATCTTATAATGACTTTGTAACATAGTTACTATTTTTAGTTTTTAATTCACCTTCTTCTTTTCAATTGCAGGTCGGTGATCTGGGATATGCTTCTGAACTAGGGAATTATGCCAAGTAGCTGCCACTTTCAATGGCATTATTTGAGCTCTTAGAGAGAAGGTAGGTGCCTTTTTACAGTACTTTATTTTGATTTGTGCATGCTGATATTGAGCTCTACGCAATGGGCAACTGGACAACTGGTATGGCTGAAGTGCAGCTTCCAATTGAGCAAGTGCTCCATTTAATTCTCCTTTTTTTGTGCTTGTAATTAAGTTTTGAGCTGCCAGCTAACTATCAGGATTTCCAATTGAATTACATATTAGATTATTGTATCATGTAATGTGTGAAAAACAGATAGGTATGGTATGAGATTTAATGATCCAGATGATAATATTATAAAACCAGTGAAATACCATTGATACTATTTCGAAACTTTTGTAGATAATTTTGCATTAGAACTTCTCCAAGCTTTTAAAGACATTGAATTTTTTTTTGGCAACTATATAGGTTCTTCTGTATATGTTCGCCTACCCCTGACGAAATTCCTCGCTTCGCCACTGCTTACCATTAGTAGATTTGGGCCGTTCTTTTCTTTTACAATTAGTAAAACTAGAAGAACCATCCCTGTTTTACACCTCAGACATGTTTGGCGCTTCAACTTCCACTGCCTCAAACCCTACCTGGTCTCAAAACCCGGAGGATTGCGAAATCATATCCAATATAGCCATTGATTACATTAGCCGAATCATGGAAGAAGATATAGATGAGAAAGTGAGCCACTACCAGGAGGAGTCAGCCATGGTTCGTGCTGCGGCCAAGCCTTTTTATGACATTTTGGGTCAGAAATACCCTTCTTCACCTGATGCTGGCAGAACCGGAGCCGTCTCCTTACCTGCACCCATTTATTCTCTGGAGAGCCCCTATGAGAGTTGCAATAGTAACCAGCCTGTCTCAGTTGACTGGTCATCCCAGCCTCCATTCAGTTCAACCAGTGACAGTGGCAGTGATTTCACTGAGTCATTCGAGGAGCCGCTGATCACTTCCACTCGTGTGCCGGAGTTCTTGATCGAGAGCCTCCCAGCTTGGAATTTCAGAAGGGGGGCTGAGGAAGCGCAAAAGTTCCTACCTGTGAGTGAAAAGCTGGTCATTGACATGGAGAAGCCTGTTGGTGGAGTTGCATCACTACAGGAAACTCGAACAGTAAGCGAAGGGGAGAAAGAGATCATGATTAGCTTTGGGTCGCGGATTCGGAAAAACCCAAACCAGAATGGCCATGATTTGGATTTGATGGAGGGGAGAAGTAATAAGCAATTGGCTTTGTTTGCTGATGAGCCGCCTCGGTCTGACATTTTTGATATGGTACTCCTAAAATGTACCGCAAAAAATGCAGCGGATTTAAGAGAGAGAATGAAGCAAGAAGCCACCAAAGCCTCGCAAAATGGCCAAACTAAAAGTCTGAACAATACTAAATCCAAAGGGAAAAGGCAGAGCAAGAAAGAAGTGGTGGATTTGAGAACGCTACTCATACATTGCGCACAGGCTGTGGCCACAAATGATCGACGATCTGCTTCAGAGTTGTTAAAACAAATAAGGCAGCACTCTTCGCCTTATGGGGATGGGTCTCAGAGACTCGCATACTGCTTTGCTGATGGATTGGAAGCCCGTTTAGCCGGTACTGGCAGCCTGTTATACAAACAGCTCGTCGCAAAACGAACAACTGCTACTGATATGCTAAAGGCATACCACTTGTACTTGGCAGCTTGCCCTTTTAAAAAGGTGTCTCATTTTTTCTCAAACCAAACCATACTAAATGTGGCCGAGAAGGCGTCCCGGGTTCACATAATCGATTTTGGTATTTATTTCGGGTTTCAGTGGCCGAGCTTGATACAAAGGCTCTCTCACAGGAATGGTGGTCCCCCCATGCTCCGCATAACAGGCATAGACGTACCACAACCTGGTTTCAGACCAACTGAGCGAATTGAAGAAACAGGCCGTAGGCTTGAAGATTATGCAGAAATGTTTAAAGTACCTTTTGTGTACCAAGGAATCGCCCAGAAATGGGATACCATTCGAGTGGAAGATCTAAATATAGACAAAGATGAGGTCGTAATCGTAAATTGTTTGTACCGGTTCAGGAATTTGATTGATGAGACCGTGGCTGTGGATAGCCCAAGGAACCGGGTGCTGAAGACCATTAGGGAAATGAACCCGGATGTGTTTATTCACGGCATTGTTAATGGGTCATACAGTGTACCCTTTTTTGTGACCCGGTTCCGTGAGGCCCTCTTCCATTTCTCAGCTCTGTTCGACATGTTAGAAACAACGGTACCGAGAGAGAATGAACAGAGGTTGCTAATTGAGAGAGATCTTTTTGGTAGGGAAGCATTAAACGTAATTGCTTGTGAGGGTTCGGAGCGGGTTGAGAGACCCGAAACATACAAGCAGTGGCAAGTGAGGAATTTGCGGGCCGGGTTTGTGCAAATACCGCTTAACCTTGATATCATGAAGAAGGCTAAAGATAAGGTCAAAGCAATATATCATAAGGATTTTGTGATAGATGAAGAGAGCCATTGGATGTTGCAAGGTTGGAAAGGTAGGATTATTTATGCAGTTTCTACTTGGAGACCTAACCGATTTTGAGGAGACAAGTTGCAAGCATGAAATGATAAGAAGGATGTCTTGGTTTTTCAATTAATTGCAAGGTATTTTTGGCAGTATTTTAACACAGACATGCACACGCGCACACACACTAAACACATTATATATGATTTCAAATAATTTTTGTGCAACAGGTAAACTGAGAAGTTATCAATTTGCATCACAAGGGCTCAAATTAGGAGGTTGGAAGTAGTTAATTTAGTATGTAGAAAAGAAATAAAATGCAAGAGGTGGAGAAAAAGGCAAGTCTTTTTCTTCTTTTTTTCTTTTCCTTTTTTTTTTGGGTGGGAAACTTGATGCTGTTAGATATGTAAGGGTTTTGAGTAGTAGTTTTGTTGGATGCTTTAGACTTAGAGATTCTAAATTATTCACATGAGCTCTAATTTGCTTCATACTCTGTCTTTAATCTCAAGTCTCTAATTTAGGTACATTTTCTTTCCTATTTTCTAACAACAAGGCTAAAAGCCCATTTTATTGCTGAAAAGTTAAATACAAATGCAAACGCAAATTGTATGTTAGCTATCCATACTAAAAGGCAAAGCTTCAAAATTGCTTGCCTCAACAGCCCACTCGCATGATCTGCCTTTGCTAAAAGAACAAGACCTCCCTAGAATCAAACAAAAATTCAACAACCGGTACCCATTTACAAATGGGTGCCATTCACAATCATTTCATGTACCCGTGTGTTTTAACAACCCATTTGTACCAATCACAACCACTTGAAGTACCTATGTGTTTTAACAGCTTATTGCATTCCGACAAAAACACAACCAGTCATTTTTGAAAACCACATCGCAACCATTTCATTATCCAGCAGCCGTCAATAGCGGTACCAACGATACCAGTGGAACCAGTGGAGCCCCTCTCCCGTTTGTCCCATCTGACAAGGCTTCAGCTGGCAAAACACACTGAATAGAAATGACATTTAACTCCACAGGGAACCATTATTCAGTTGATTTAACCACTCAATCCATATTACCTATTCAATAATTAACCAGCAATTTTTAGCAAAATCAGATTCCTAATTGATGATACAGTTTTACGAGTAAAACATACCTCATTTCGCATTGTCCAAATACACCAACATAGTGAATTGAGCACGAGAAGAAAGGCCTGTTCTTGATATTTAGGTAAGTTCAAGGCACAATACTGTGTGTCATCAAAAGAATTCCAGGTACGGTAAAATATCTTGCCATCTGCCTAATGGCCTGACCAGAACCAGACCTTGGCTACATAAGGACATTTCCTTCTATTTTTGTTAAAAACTGTTGAATAACTGGTGATATGACGGATGTTGTTTGCAATATCGATAGAAAAGCCAATTACGGTCGCAATTTTCATTTGGAAAAAAAGAGAAAAAGAAAAATGTGTGGTGTTTAATAGATTATAGAGGGGTAGTATATCATCATTTAGGACCTGTTCGTTTGTCACATAATTATACAGGATGGGATTTGATAGGAGTGGGAACCCACTTTTGAAAAAAATGGAAACCTATAGATATGGATACGAATGGGATTAATTATAGGAATGTTGAAATGGATGTTCGGTAGTATTGTAGGATTAATTGTGAAAAACTCTATTTTTCTATTTTTCTTTCGAAAATGCTTGATATCAATATAATTATTCTTATTAATAATTATTAGTGTAATTAAATAATATGAATAATATAACAATATTTATTATTTTATAATGATGCTTTTACTCGTAAACTTGTTATCAAATCACCGAAAAATAAATTTAAATTTAAATTAGCAAATTGATAATTAACCATTTTTAATTTGCTTGAAATAAAATAAAAAATATGTATATTTTTAATTTTGCTTCAATTCTATTTTAAAAGGTTGGTTTTTACTTTTTTTTTCATAGTAAAACTAAAATTAATCACCAATTTTAAAAAAAAAAACTGTTTTTCTTCTTGTTATTTTGAATCGATGATTTCTATTAAATTAAATGATATCATAAATTGTACTTACATTGAAAATTCAAACCATATTGAAACAGGATTTGATTATTTTATATGATGATAATCACATGTGAATCATCAACTTTTTTATCATTTATAATAAAGAAAATATTTACTGCAATTGATAGCCGTGTAGGAAAAAAAAACATTAGCTCTGAGCTAATGTGCAAATTCCCACAAATTTTCTACTTTTTGGACTTATCCATGGGGTTTACCCGTTACCAAAATGGACAGCCGAACAGCCAACGGAATAAAATTTCTACTTTTCTAAAAATCGCATGAATCCCACCTCATTCCTATATGCCTTAATGTGATATTGCAAAGAAGACTTCTTTAGGGAGCTCATGAGGTGTCTGTGACTTGTCTTTTGGTTGGAGCCTCCTTTTCTCAACTATCTTTGGCTTTGCACCTCTGTTCCTCCTAGAGTTTGGGATTATTGTTTTTCTTTTTTTTTTTTAGTCGATTCACATCACCTCCCTGTATAGTTGAATTCAATTTAAGGTTGAAAAAGTATAGGGTTCATGGCTCTTAATGACTATCCGAAGCTACTTAAGCACCAATATATAAAGATATTTTTGGTGCTTACACTGTCAGCTTTGGCACCACTTGGTACTTGGAAACAGTGACCGCTTTTTTTTGTTGTTGTTGAAGAAGTGGTCAAATCACCAGTTTCAATGAGAAATATAAATGGAGAGTACAAGGTCATAAACTCATAATGGTATCACATCCCAGTACCATAAGAATATTATAAAGGAAAAAAAATACTAATGTTTAAGGCTACATAAGAACTGTTTAATGGTATCCATACTAGGCTTAGTCCTTGGACAATTTAGTAATTGGATTAAGTGTAGCTATATATGTTGATTGGAAGTCGTCTGTCGATGGGAACAAATTCTCAGCTGTTTTTTTGAGGTTTATGCGACATAGGTGCTCAAGCCGTCAGAAACCCTACTCCCGTCAGGAAATAACCAAAATTTTCTTGATCGTTCTATTTTTATTTGATTTAAAGCTAATAGGGGTTTATTGGAGGTGAAGACATATCTGATTGATCTATGTTGTGGCTGAATTAATCTACATTTACTAGAACTCGATCAATTTAATTGTCAGATTATATCTAGTTTATGTATTTAGTGACTTTATTAGTATACAATATGTTGTTATGTTTATCTTTGTATTAGGATAGTTTGAGAGGGTTATTTGTAAGAGTGTTTGTAAGGCTCTATATAAGCCTAATCCTTTGCTTAATAAAGATAATCCTTTTTTTACACAAATCAAGTTGGTATCAGAGCTGTTTTTCAGATCTAGGGTTTCGCATCAAAAACCGTGCAGCAGCCACCACCTCCGCCAGGGCTCTGCCAGCGCCGCCACCACCTCCGCCCGCGCCACCAGGCCTCCGCCAGCTCCGCCAGGGGGTCTGTTTGGCCTCCAGGGGCTCCGCTAGCCCTCTGCCACCTCCGCCAAGAGGTCCGCCAGCTTCACCAGGGGTCCGCCGGCTCTTCCAGGGGCTCCGCCGGGCTTCCAGGGGCTCCGCCCGCCCTGCTAGTGCTCCGTCGGCCCTGCTGGTGCTCCGCCACCCTTGCTGGTGCTTGGCCAGCGGCTCTGTCAGCAAATCTGGTGACCCGCCAGAAGTTCAGGTGACCCGCCAGAAGTCCAAGTGACCCGCCAGAAGTTGCTCCACCCAGATCTGGCCTCCCTGACCTGAGAACAGCTGGTTTTTCTTCAATTCTTCCTTGATTTGCTCCATTTTTCCTTCTCTTCTTCTTTCTTTCTTGATTTGATCTATCCTCTTCTCTTTTCTCTCTATTTCTCTTGTTGATTGTTGCTTGGCCGGCGTGGGGGGGTTTATACCCCACGATACCCGAGAGACGGGTATTAATCAGATTGTTTGAAGCTCGAATCTTGATGTTTTGAGATCAAGATCGGGTTAAAAGGAAAGGGAAGGGGTTCAAGGTAATGATTTTCTAGATCTTGCGGGTTCGAGATCGTGTCTTGGGGAAGAAGGAGGATTTGACTCAATCTTGTGTGTAGATCAGAGTCAGATCAATGGCAGGTGAGGGTTCGAAGACGGGTATCGCAATGAAAGAGGCCTTGGAGAAGCTGAGTGGTGATGAGATCGCAATGTTGATGCGAGCATTTAGCTTTGCCTCTAGTGACACTGCACCGAAACCAACCCCAGCACCTGCACCAGCACCAAGGGTGGAGCTTCTCCCGATTGATGTGAAACTCGATGGTCCAGGTTCGTATCTGAGCTGGTCACGTCGGGTGCAGTACACTCTAGTTGGGAGAAAACTAGAGGGGTACCTGACTGGAGAGATTGCTGAGCCAGCTGAGGGTACTCCGGCGAGGGATGAGTGGAGGTCCACTCATATGCTGGTGTACATCTGGCTCTTGAACTCGATGACTCGAGAGATCGCGGCCAATGTTGATGGCATGGAGGATGTGAGGTGTGTCTGGGAAAAATTGAGAAAGACGTATGATGGTGTGGGGAACAACCTGAGGGTTTATCAGATAAAGGGGGAGATTGTTGCTTGCGTACAGGGGGAGAGGACTGTGTAGCAGTATGCCATAGAGCTGGAGCGCTTATGGCTGGATCATGACTACTGCACGAGGACGTTGTATTGTCCTGATCCTGCGTGCAGGAAGACTGAGGCTTGCATGCAAGATAGGACCATGGAGTTCCTTAGAGGTCTGGCCCCAGCCTTCGAGCAGAGGATTGCGATGTTACTTGCTCAGCCGAAGATTCCCTTGCTGGAGGAGGCAGTATCGGCCATGATACAGGAGGAGACCCGGATCGGGCTCCAGACCGGGGCAGGGGGACTTCCAGGGGTGAAGTCAGCTCTAGCCGTCTCCAACTCAGGTGGTACCAGGTCTAGAGGTGAGACCCGGGAGTGCTACAACTGTGGGGAGGTAGGCCACCTGAAGTCGGCTTGCACTAAGCCACCAAAGGTGAGGAACTCTGGTGGACGTGGTCAGTCTGAGGAGCGCGGTCGTGGTTGTGGCCGCAAAGGAGGTGGAAGAGGGGGCTACCGGGCAAACCTGATGGTAGCAGGAGAAGAGGATGAAGGGGGTGCGCAGGATGAGGAGCTCTCTGCGGAGGATCAGGAGCTCTCTGCGGAGGATCAGGAGCTCTTGAGAGCCTACTCCCAGTTACTTAGGAGGAAGAGAAAAGGTGTGGCAGAGGATGCATCTACCTCAGGTAACATTGCCACTTATGCTCATTCAGTTGTAGGTACTAGTGACACCCATGCTCTTGCCTCTATATCCACCGTTAGTTCACCATGGATTATTGATTCTGGTGCTTCCAGACATGTGACGGGTACTGTTGGGGAGTTTTCTTCTTATACTCACCTGGCAGTCCCTGAGAGTGTTCAGACAGCCGATGGTACGGCCCAGCCCGTAGTGGGTAAGGGTACTGTGCGATGTACCGACTCCTTGACTTTTTCCAATGTTTTGCATGCTCCATCTTTTCCAGTAAATCTCTTATCCATTAGTGCTATTATCCTCCAACTGAAATGTGTTGTTTCTTTTGATATTCCCAAGGTGATCTTCCAAGAGAAGGGAACGGGCAAGAGGCTTGGGACTGGCACATGGCATAACGGATTGTGGTTCCTTGAGAGAGAAGGGATGGACTCAGCCCTCGCATCTGTGGTGGAGAGATCTGGAGGAGTGAGGAGTAGTGTGGAAGACTTGTTGTTGCTCTACCAGGCGGATGGGTCATTCTTCTTTTAGTCTTTTGAGTCGTTTGTATCCAGCTATGTTTGAAAAGGCTAATAAAGAGAGACTTGTTTGTGATGCTTGTGAGCTTGGCAAGCACACCAGGAGTTCGTATATTAGTACAGGTAGTAGGAGCACCTGTAGTTTTGATTTGATACATTCTGATGTGTGGGGACCTTGTTCCACAACTTCTGTTAATGGTTTTCGATATTTTGTGTCTTTCATTGATTGTTTTTCTCGTACTATTTGGCTTTATTTGATGAAAAACAAGAATGATGTGCTTGCTTGTTTTAAAGATTTCCACAAAGGGGCTCAGACTCAATATGGGGCAATAGTGAAGGTATTGAGGTCTGACAATGAGACAGAGTACACGAACAATGCGTTCAGAGAATACTTATCCTCCCAAGGAATCCTGCATCAGACCACGTGCCCATACACACCAGAGCAGAATGGAGTGGCAGAAAGAAAGAACAAGCATCTCCTTGAGGTAGCGAGAAGCATGATGATCTTAATGAATGTACCAAAGTACTTGTGGGGACAGGCAGTCCTGACAGCTGCGAGACTGATCAATAGGATGCCGTCACGTGTGTTGGAGTGGAAGTCCCCGCTTGAGTTATTGAAAGGTGAGATTAGTGATAGTCTCCCCTTGAAGGTATTTGGTTGTGTGTGTTTCGTGCAGAACAACAGACCAAATGTGGGAAAACTGGATCCGCGAGCGGTCAAATGTATCTTTGTGGGGTACTCGGCCACTCAAAAAGGCTACACATGTTGGAGTCCCGTGGAGAGGAGATTGTTTGTTAGTATGGATGTCACATTTCGAGAGCATGAGCCATACTACTCCTCTCAGGTTACATCACCTTTTGGAGACTCGCTCGATACTGGAGGTATGAGGCGAGAGGGGGAGAGTAGCAGTGGTAGTGAGAGGAGGATGGTGGGCGTGAGCGATGTCCCTTGCGCGCCAACAGTTGAGGAGTCAACTGTTGTGGAATCGGCTGTGGTGCCGGAACAAGGCGGGGATGGTCCCGATAATGGTGGCACTCAAGCTCAAGGGGAGCTGCGAGTGTACACGAGGAGAAGGAGGCAGGTTGAGGATACCGCGCCTACAGTGCCGCTTGTGTCAAGTCCCTTGTCCCTTCCTACCCCGACTTCTGAGACACCATCCACTGACTCAGAGCACACAGGTGGTATGATTCCTCTCTCTACTCCTCCCACTCCCATGTCGGTAAGGAGGACTTCTCGCCTCAATGCGGGAGTTCCCCCTGATCGATACGGTTTCCCACATGATATTGCCCAGTTTGTTTCTTACTCTCACATCTCACCTGCACATGGAGCATTCATTGCATCTCTGGACATTGTCTCTATTCCTAAGTGTTGGCAGGTTGCTAAGGAGGATCCAAAGTGGAAAGCCGCCATGCTTGAGGAACTTGAGGCTCTCGCAAAGAACAAAACCTGGACGCTTGTGCCATTACCACCAGGAAAGAAGGTGGTTGGATGCAAGTGGGTTTTCACTGTGAAGCAAAGCCCAGAGGGTCGGGTTGAGCGTTACAAGGCCCGGTTGGTGGTAAAGGGGTACAGTCAGACGTACGGTATTGACTATGATGAGACTTTTGCACCTGTGGCGAAGATGAGTACAGTGCGGACACTTGTTTCCTCAGCAGCGAATGGGGGTTGGAAGTTACATCAGCTTGATGTGAAGAATGCCTTCCTTCACGGCGAGTTGTTGGAGGAGGTGTACATGGAGGTCCCACAGGGTTTTGGTACGAAACAAACGGAGGGTAAGGTGTGCAGACTCAAGAAATCTCTTTATGGGCTGAAGCAGTCCCCTCGAGCTTGGTTTGACAGGTTTAGGAGGGCTATGGTAGGCATGGGGTATCAGCAGACCAATGCAGACCATACAGTGTTCTTCAGGCGACATGGAGTTCACATTACGATGCTGGCAGTGTATGTGGACGACATGATTATCACTGGTGATGATGAGGGTGAGATTGCATCACTGAAGAAGAGGTTGAGTAAGGAGTTTGAAGTGAAAGACTTGGGGCAACTCAGATACTTCCTTGGGATTGAGATAGCTCGTGGTGCAGAGGGGATTGTTTTGTCTCAAAGGAAGTATGTGCTGGATTTGCTCACAGAGACAGGTATGCTAGGGTGCAAGCCTGCGGTGGCCCCGATCGATCAAAAGTCTAAGCTAAGTGCTGAGGCAGGAGAGCCAGTTGATAAGGAGAGGTACCAGAGGTTAGTTGGTCGCTTGATCTATTTGAGCCACACTCGTCCTGACATCTCCTTTGCGGTGAGTGTGGTGAGTCGCTACATGCATGACCCTAGGGAGGGTCACATGGATGCTGTGTACCAGATCCTGAGATACCTGAAGAGTGCACCAGGCAAGGGGTTGATCTTTCGCAAGAATGGGCATTTGAATATTAAGGGATATTGTGATTCAGACTGGGCTAGTTGTGCCGATGATAGGAAGTCCACGTCTGGATATTGCATGTTTGTAGGAGGCAATCTGGTCTCCTGGAAGAGCAAGAAACAGTCGGTAGTTGCGAGGTCCACAGCCGAGGCAGAGTACAGGGCCATGGCTTTAGGTGTTGCAGAGATGATGTGGTTGAGAGCTCTGTTGGTGGAGCTCAAGATGGACCAAGGGGCACAAATGAAGCTGTGGTGCGACAATAAGTCAGCTATTAGCATTGCTAATAACCCTGTGCAGCATGACAAGACCAAGCATGTGGAGATCGACAAATTCTTCATCAAAGAAAAACTGAATAGCGGATTACTTGAGCTGAGACATGTAGCTACTAGAGAGCAAGTGGCTGACTGTCTCACTAAAGGGCTTAGTTCGTTGGATTTGTCGAGACTATGTGACAAGATGGGCCTAGTGGATATTTTTCGTCCGTAGGCTCATCTTGAGGAGGAGTGTTGTTGTGTTTATCTTTGTATTAGAATAGTTTGAGGAGGTTATTTGTAAGAGTGTTTGTAAGGCTCTATATAAGCCTAACCCTTTGCTTAATAAAGATAATCCTCTTTTTTACACAAATCAAGTCAATATGTACAAGTCATAAGTATTCCCTTTCATCTTTTTATTTTTATTTTTATAAGAGTCAATAAGATTAGGAATTTGGTTCATCTCCTTCATCTCCTTTTGTATTTGTTGTACATCTAAAGATTCCCTCCCAGTCCTACATGCTTAGAAGTTACCAGAAAAGAAATTTATCTAGAAAATTTTGATTTAGAGAATTTGGTTTGGTACAACTAATTACAATTTCAAAAGATGGTTATATTTTTTTTTTTTCAGGATGGAGAAGGCTCAGCATCGCTAGCATGTTTGGATTCACTTTTGTGGGGTCCATTGGTAATTACAGGGCATCTTCTTCTCTGTAACTTGTCATTTAGCTTCTTTATCAAATATTTGCAGTCAACTAGGAGATAGATTCACTGGTAAAGTTGCCACAGGTTTTCACAGATGGACGACACTTGGGAGGAGCTGAGGAGGTGAAGTGAATGCATGAGGGGAGGGGGGGGAATTCAGATCCAGTAGGGTACCACACAAGGGAATCTTTTAGAATGATTCCCTAATTGGTGGATCCGGACTGTTCTTTTAACTTGGCACAAATCTCAAATAAATCTCAACCCGTAAAGTGAGGGTGATCCTCTACAATACTACAGAGGATACGGATTCGGAGGGGGGGGCACAAGCTTGGGAAGACTTTAGGGAGTTGGGAATCATTGTCAGTTAAAAAAGAGGGACCCAGCCAGGAGCTATGCAGCGGTTGCGGCCTGCGGGGTATGAAATTTGTGTCGTGCGAAACATGCTTGGTTAGTTGTAAGGTGTTTGTTTCAGAGGATGGAGAAGAAGAAAATGGTGGTTTTGTGAGATGCAAAGTTTGCAATATAAATGGGATAATCAGATGCACTCTTTGTTGCTTATTATGTAATATGTACAGTGATTGATATTTTCATTTGATCTATAAATTGGTTGATTTATCTTGTCTTTTCTTTCTTACATTATAGATAGAGGGATGATTGCATTTTTGATGTAATAAGAAGTTGATCATACTGAGAAAACAGTAGAGAGAAGTAGTTTCTTTAGACATATTTGTGTTTTTGTTCACTTGGTAATTAAATTATTCATTGCTTCAGTTGGTATAATGTCATTGTTGTACATATATTTCAGTTACAATATATTTTGATACACCATAAGAAATTTCTCTCTCTTTATTATTTGAGTGCACTTTATATACTGGTAAACTGAATGTGAATTGAATCAATTAGGACCCACCATATTTTGATTGAATCAATAATATTGCTAAGACTTTCAAAGTAGTGATATATATTTATATTAAGAATATAATATAATTTGTCCATTTCCATGTCCAATTCAAATTAAAAAAAGAAAAGAAAAAAAGATACAAATTCGAAATCTCCAACAGTGAATTGCTTGCAACTTGCTGTCACAGTTAAGAAGAGATCACTCCCACTGTCACTGTTTAGAAGATGGAAACTGCTATTAAAACTATCGAGGCATTAAAACATAAAAAGCATTAGGAAGACAAAAAAATAGAAGATTTCCTGACTGGAAACTATGTCCAATGATATATTTGTGCAATAGTACAATGCAAGCATTTTTTTCTTTTATATTCCTGAATAACTATTCTCATATGCATCTCATTTATGCAAGTAATTTTCCATTTTTTTTATTCCCGTGCAATATATTTATGCCTCATATGCATCTTAGAGCAATAAAGCAACAATATAAATGAACAATTATTCTGATTCAAATCTGTTAATATGCTCTTAGAGCAATAAAAGAAGTTCACAAATAAATACATAATTTCTATATCTTAATAAAATACGTAACTTCTACAACTTAATACAACTTCAACACTACTGTAAAGATTACAAAACGCCAACATTTATACAAGTACATATAACAGTATACAATAATGCAAGAAATCTATATCTAATTTGAGTTGAGCACATGGTTGATAATAAACAGTCACAACCTTTAGAAATTGTAAGACACAAGTAATTTACTGGTAGCTGCATCAGTACCATCTGCATCAACAAAGGCATTGATCCTTCAAATTTTTTTTCATATCTCAAGTCCTGTCCAATCATAATTTACCAGAAAAATAAATAAATATCAGAAGCAGGAAAGCAAAATAATAATAATAAAAAATAATAATTAGTGATGGTAAAATCTTTGTTAAAGCCTAAATTATTCAATTAACATAGCTACACCAAAGCACAGCTGAGAATTTGTTCCAATCAACATAGCTAGACCTAATCCAATTACAAAATTGCTTAAGCTTAGTATTGAATAATCAAAATCAAGATGTTAACAAAACCGTACCAGTTGAAGAAGAACTAGAGAAAGATGTTGCAGAGAATGATAGCGACCGGTACGAGATGAACAAGGGACGCGGAGAAGCTGTTCTGCACAACCTCCTACTTCGATGTCTCTGACTGTGGCTCCCTCGTCGGCAGCTCGTCCATCTTCGACCCGCTAGAAATACTCACTAGGCTCGAAGACCTCTACATCCTCTCTCTTCTCTCTCTCTGCTGTGAAGCTTGCTTGTTCGCCGGAGAAGATATATAAAAAAGAACCCTACAATAGGAATGACAAAATGAAGAGAGCAAATAGGCGAATTAAATGAAGCAATCGGTAAGAACAAAGATGGTCGGAGAGTTGTTCGTCGGACCGCTCCGCAGCCGCTACCACCTCCTCTTGAAGCCTTCGATCGAGGGAGGTGGTCGACGCAGAGTGGGAAAGAGAGAGAGGAGGTGACGGTCTGCGTGGAAACTGAAAAGGAGAGAGAGAGATAGAATGCGGGTCGGAGTTTGTAAGGTTAACGGGTTTAAGAGTCAGCATTTATCAAATTCGTTTTAGAATATTGCCAAACCGTTAGATTAGAATTTGATTGATATACGGTGGATGTTGCCCATCAGAACCAAACCAGGTCCGATGGGCATCGGACCTACAATTCCAGAAGGGAAACATATCGATAATAAAAGACACGCGTCAGTGATCGAAATGAATAATGGTGGATAGATCACCAACCGCCGAAATCAAATCCAACGGAGGTACTCTTATCTACAGTAATCGGACATCCCAATTATATCTATAGATAGATATCATGGATACTATAAACTGATTCATGTTTACAGTATGAAAATTTTTATATAATTATTTCTCAATGTGTATTTGATTTCTATAATACAAAAGTCTTATTCCACTGTACATGTCACGGGACATTTTGTTTTCCAAATGAAAATAGAGTGGGGTTAAAATGCACCCTCCTTTTTATGCTCCAAACATGCATCATTTTCTCGTTTCTTCATTTTTAAAGTTTAAATAGTTGATTTGAATCTACTAACGTGTTCTACATATTAAAATGTGTTTGGAGACCAAATTTTACATTTTTTTAAATTCTTTTACTATTTTTTCAGAATTTTTGAAAATCATCACTGTGCTGAATTTTTTTATTATTATTTAGTTTAATAAAAAAATTCTGAAAAAATAGTAAAAAATTTCCAAAAAATGTAAAATTTGGTCTCCAAGTACATTTTAATATGTATAACACGTTGGTAGATTCAAATCAACTATTTGAACTTTAAAGATGAAGAAACGAGGGAAGGGTGCACGTTTGAAGCACAAAAAGAAGGGTGCATTTTAACCCCACTCATGAAAATAATACATCATAGTATATTAATATGTCATGTAAACTTATTTAACAATGTCATATGACAAGTTTTCTAATATTATTTTTTATTTAATTTGTTTATAATTTTAAAACAAAAGATTTGTATTTTTTTCTGATTTTTTTAATTAATTAATTTAAAATCCGAAAAAAAATGTGCTCAAATATAATTGCGCGACACAAGTATTATACATTATTAGTCACATCAGTAAAAAAAATTCAAATTATATATGTAACATAGTGTAATCAAATTACAATGTATTTGTCATGTTATTACGTCACATTATTATTTTTTTCCTTTGAAATCTTGCATGTGGACCCTCTGTGCATAAATTCTTCTTTTTCCCGGTTGTTTAACTGAGTCTTCTTTCTTTGCAGATTGTGTTATTAACACTTTGGGAAGGAAGCGTATCCCCTTTAGTACCGCATTACTGTACGCAATCTTAATCGAACGATAATTTTTTTGGACCAATCATAGATGTAACAGAAGTTTTTAAAATCATGCCAACTTATTTAAGATTCGTACAAATTAAGACGGACGGTGCAAATTTATATATCATTCTACAATCTGAATCCCTTTGGAAACGCCGTATGCACATTATTTGCAAATAATTTTTTTTTTTTTTTTGAAATTCCATAGACAGTTGCATCTGATGATTTATAAAGCAGCTATTATATATGATTCTTTTGTTTAAATTAAAAAATATTAAAACCTATACATTGAGCTATTTGTACAATCATCTAATTTGTTATATCTAGAAATAAAAGATATGTGAAGTCAGAGAATGTGAATTGATTTATTCGCGCCCGAATAATAAGTAGGCCTTCTGATTTTCTTCTCTGATAATGTAGACACGACAATAATTTCTTCGAGTTGCATAGCTCTCGAACTACGCTACGTTGAACCCTTCTTTGAGGCCGAAATGTTTTTTTCTTTTCGAATTAAACGCTGCCTAGAGGAATTCACAGTCGAGAGGTAATTGAATCAAACCGAACCATAACAGTCACCAGTCAGCTGAGATGACACTAAATCAAACCAGAACAAATAACTGAATCAACCAGACCATGATAGTCACCACTTAGAGAGGAAGAAGAAAAAAAAAAAGAAGAAAAAAGACAACTATTTGCGTTCTCGTCATCAACAACAACCAAAAACACATACCTTATTCACATGTAGATATATTAGATACTACGAGGTGGAATGAATTCACAAATTTTTAGTTAGATCCGAAGAGTCAAGACAAATGGAAAAGATAACAAGACACGAAACTCTTAAACGGAGTCATTCGTTCAATTGAGACGAAACAAGATAAACCAGATCGACAAAGGAGGACAAGTGGAGGGACGGAATGGAGCACCAGCCACTGAACGACTTTCAAACACTCCGTCTTCTTTTTCACATTCGATCGATTTTTCTTTCCTGCGGAGTTCCCTAAGTTGACATCCTGCATTGTAAATTGCATTTGCAAATAATTTATTACGCTTACTAACCGTACCACTAAAGACTACTTATATCTGGCAATAACAACCCACAAATGGAACAGGTCAAAAGTTTGCAAGAAAGAAATCTGATTGTTGGGACTTGGGAGAGCAGAATTGAGAAATAATACAGCTGTATTTAATAAACCATCATTATTTTGTTTTCTTTTTTGAGAAATGTTTTTTCTTGTTTGAAGCGTAAGATAATTTCATTTCGAGCTCGTCCAACAACAAAGGGCTAATAATTATTAGCAAATTTCACACGTGTGTGGTCTGGACACTTTGATGATGGGATGAATCTGAAACAAAATGTCGGTAATAATTATTCGCAAACACTTTTTTTCGTATTTCATTTTGTGAAGTTTCAAAGTGTTAAGAAATATATATATATATATAAAGAAACCATCATGCATGAATAACTTCAATAGTTCAACGTATTAATGAGATGTTGTAGCCAGTACCAACAGCTCACAAGAAGATAGTTGGACCACCTTCATTGAGTACTCTCTGAAAAGGATAGGATTCGCAATTATTAGCTTCGTAACGGTATCATTTATTTGAGAATTAAATCCAACAGAATATATATGAGTTCAAGAAAAGCGAAGTAGCTATCTTGGAAAGCTTCGGTGATAGGATTCGGAGTGTTAATGTCACTTATTTATTGGTTTACTCGATTTGTATCGTATCTGAAAATACTGGTAAGGGTGATATTTTTTTTTTATTAGCTTATCGGATACAGATAAGGATAACGATTATTTCTGTTATCTTGACTATTTTCATATAAGATATTTTAAAAAAATAAAATTATATATATTTGTATGAAGATGATACAATAAAGTTTTATATTTTATTAAATTTTCATAATACAAATTAGTTATATTCATTATTATTAAAAAAATTCTTATTTTGAAAAATAATTTATTAAAAGTACAAATCGAAATATCAATAGCAATTTTTTTTTATCTTTTTATCTAATTTGTATTCTATTCAAAAATACAGATAAAGATAAAGATAATGATCTTTTTTATTATCATAACAAGTATGGAATACATATATGAAAATACTTACATCCAACCCGTCGTACCCGTTAACACTCTTAGATAGGATCTGATGCTTTTAAGCTATATATAGAAAAATCAGGGGCTTCATGTTGCTTTTGATCTTTTCTGAGAAACAAATCTATATATAATTCAGAAAATACTCAGCCACCCGTAGTTTATCTCTCCTCATAAATTATCACGTATATATTTATAATTTAGTAGTTAAAATTTTAATTTATTATTTTAAAAATGCAGGTTCAAACTCTGATTATACATTATGTATTTTAAAATTTAACTCATCTAAATTTTCTAATTCCGTTACTGTTCCTCTCTTCTTACTTTTTCTAATTCCGTTACTGTTCCTCTCTTCTTACTTTTTATTTTTTTTTATTTCTTTTCTTTCATCGCTTTCTGGGGATAAGCCTCAGAGCTTAGGATCTAAGCCCAAGGTCCCTTGATAAGATTAAAATATTTTAAAAGCACATGCAACCACCATTTATTTATGAAAGAATTATTATACGGCATGGGTGTTTTTTCAACCAAAAAAAATTCTAAATTTGAATTTTCCTTGAAACTTTAATTTTGCATAGGACAAAGGGAAACCCAAAAAAATAGAAATTAAATCTGCTGAAATCCTAAAGGATTTCAGGGCCTTGAAATTTCAAATCCAACCATCTAAGTTTTTTCATACACGAATCTCAAAGCAGACAGATTTTTACACACAAATCACAAAATATATAGATGGTTGAAGTGGGAATTTCAGAGTCCCTAAATCCTCGGAGATTCCAACAGATTTGTTTCCCAAAATATATTCTTGTCACTCGTAAGTCTAGGGGTGTCAACGGGTACGATACGGGTCGGGTGGAGGCATTTTCATACCCGTACCCGTTATGATAACGAAAAAAAATCTTTACCCTTACCCGTATTTTCGAATACGGTACGGGTCGGGTAAACGGATAAAAAAGTGTCATTAACATTTCAATTTGTGTTTTCGATAAAATAATTTTTAAAATAAGAAAAAATAATAATGAATACAACTAATTTATATTATGAAAATTTAATAAAATATAAAAAAATTATTGTATTATATATCATCTTCATACAAATATATATTTATATATGTAATTTTAATTTTTTTAAATTATCTTATACTAAAACGGGTAAGATAACGAAAAAAAATCATTATTCTTACCCATACCCGATTAGCTAACGAAATAAAAATCTTATCCTTACCTGTGTTTTCGGATACGATACGAATCGGGTAAACGGATAAAAGGGTGCCATTGACACCCCTACGTAAGTCGTAATGTATGAGACGTGATTACATAAGAATAAACAAATCGAGCTGAGTGGTTAAGTCTAACAATTTCTAGCTGCAGGACTTGGGACGCGCATTTTATTTGGCATTCCTTCAACGTTTGAGAACAAAAAAATCGAAAACTAAGCCAGATGATGTTTTTTTTTAAGAACGCTGATAACAATTCCCGCAGGTTCATTTCCGCAAAAAACCCAGCACTAACTGTCAAAAAAGTTATGGGGGGACCGCTCAATCATTAATACTCTGCATAAAATGTTAGTATTTAACTTGAAGCATCAAAGTATTTATCCTCGATTTTCAAAGTATTAATCCCTATGCAATGATCTCTATTTATGAAAGAATAAATCAATTCATTAATTGTCCCCGCACAAAATTTCCTTATTTTTGAATCATCCCCGCACAACTGGGGACTATTAAACATGGGGGAACCACTCAATCATTAATGAGTGTTTAAAAAACTGTTAATATTTAACTTGAAGCATCGAAGTATTTAACTTGAATTTGTCAGGTATTAAACCCTATGCAATGATATCTATTTATGAAAGAATAAATCAATCCATTAATTGTCGCTACACAAATTTTTTTTTTTTTTTGAATCATCCCCGCACAACTGGAGACCATTAAATAAACAATCTCCTCACCCAATGATAAATACTCTGAGACATAATGATAAATATTTTATGTTACATGGGTAAATATTTTACATTATATGGATAAATATTTTATGTTACATGGATAAATATTTCTCATGCATACTTGCAACTTTCAGTAAAAACATCAATGATAAATACTCTCATGCATAATTATAAATACTTTATGTTACATAGATAAATACTTTGTATTGCATAGATGAATACTTCTTAGACATAATTACAACTTACAGTAAAACATCAATGATAAATACTCTCAGACATAATGATAAATATTCTATGTTACAAGGATAAATACTTATCAGAAATAATGATAAATATTTTTATTTAACATCAATTAACAGATAAGCATTATTAACGGAAATTGTTTTTAGATAACAGTATAATTAATGCAGAGATTGTTTTTAAAGGAATAATTAATGCAGGAATTGATATTAGAGGAAGGCATAATTAATGCGGGGATGGGAGTGGGGGGTTTCTTATAATTAGTGGGGGGATAAAAGGAAACTTTTAGGAAAATTAGTGGGGGGATATATGCAGTTAAGCAAGAGAGAGAGTGCGGGGAAAATGGGGGGATGAGAGTGGGGAGTTTGTTATAATTATTCTTTTTTTAAAGAGTATATCAAAACCAGTTGTGGTTAAATTCAGTAGAGCAGATTATGATTATGTGGAACCTTACTATTTTTTTTTTTTGGTAATTGGAGCCGTACTATTATCTGTAATGATTCTAAGGAATATGTAGGCGAGTAAAGCTAGGGTGTGATGTGCTCTTCAAGAGAGTTTGTAAGTATAACTTTAAAAGTTCATCGGATCGACTTCAAACGTCAAATCAAAACCGTTGAAATTCATATACATCATAAGTGATGCATGCACATGCAAAATTTTGAAAGTTTTGAATTTATTTGCTACACGGTTAAACAGTTAAAGAAATGAACATTTTATAAGTTAATTTATGAGTTGTTTTATATATTCAATTTTTATTATTTCTTTGACCACTTGACTGTGTAGTAAATAAGCTCGAAACTTTCAAAATTTTGCATGTACATGCATCACTCATGAAATACATAAATTTCAACAGTTTGTATTCGGCATTTGACATCGATCCAATATACTTTTGGAATTGGCTCACCAAAATTTTTTGGTAAGCACGTCACACCCTAGCTTTGCTCTAATCAGGCTAGTTATTTACTAGATATATACACAATTTGTTGCTCGGCAGTTTGGCTAATTGGGCCCCTTTAATTATGCGTTGCTACTCAATTGAGAGCAATCTAATTAGAGTAAAATTAGGGTAATCTGAAGCTCACCAAAGTATTTGATGAATTTAACTCCAAAATACATTATATTGGTTTCAAATAACAAATTTAAGCCATTGCAATCTATCTACTTCACAAGTGATAAATTTACATGCAAAAATTTTGAGTTTTCAAATTATTTTAGTATAAACTCAAGTGGTCAAAATTGGAAGGTTTATAAATTAATTTTAGTGCATTCATTTTTCTAACATTTTTTTACCACTTGACTCTATACAAAATTAATTCGAAATTCTAACAACTTTACATATAAATTCATCACTTGTGAAGTAAATTGGTTTCAACGGTTTTGATTTATTGTTTGAAACTAATCTAATAGATTTTGAAGTTAAGCTCACCAAGATGTTTGGTGAGCTTAAGAACACCCTAGTTCTACCCATCTAATTATATCACAATTCCCGAACACATTTACTAAAGGAATTGGGAGTCCTTTAGGTCCTGTTTGGCGTAGTTACTATGCGCGTGGGAAGAAAAAAATTCAGTTCAACTGAATTTTATTTTTTCCATGCGCACAGTAACAAACAGTTCAATTTGACTTATATCTCTAAGTCTGTTTTCAATACCATGTGTCCGCCAAACAGGGTCTTATTAGGAGCAATTCCAGGGACATCAGACATAATTAAAATGGAATTTGGAGCGGTCTAATAAGAATCAAATCAAATTTTGTATGATGTTTGATTAAAGCCATCCAATTCATATTAAGATTCACACATAATTTTAAAATTTGTGTTGATTAAGTGTACACAAACTTTAATAGAGATTGGAAGATATCGGACCGAATTTGATCTGATTCCAATTAGATTGCCCCCACTGTTAGTAAAGAAAACAAGTTCAATTATATTTTGTCGTCTGATCTATAACATTAAATTAATTTGACTTTCAATTTTTTTCCCCTATCAGATCATGCTCATAAACAGGCTGATGCAATTCAAATGACTATTTAGAGGAACAAGAACTTGCAATAAACTACTAGATGAGTAAAACTCAATAATAATAATAATAAAAAAACTTCAAGCGGTTTGATCATACATTAGTAATTTAGTATAGTACTTTATAGAGTCCTTATGCTGGCTCTAGAATCTTCAATCAATTAATTGACAAAATGTAATTATTTACTAGAGCGGAGATACCAATTGTTATGACATGTACGAGAATTTACAATAATTAGTAATCACCAAACTACGCATACGGCTTAACTGAAGATTTTCAAACCGACCTCTGTTGGATGTTTTGAGCATAAATTTTTATTACAGGTCCAATTAATATGACTTCAAACACGTTGAAAATAAATAACGAGATCTACAACAGATAATTTCTCTGGTTCTTTATGCATATTTCAAAATTCGGAGTTTATCATGTAAACTTGACTTGCAATAGCTTATTATTTAGTAATCCGCCAATTAACATGGTTTGCTAATTGCTATCCAGGCCTATGTAAATTAATATATATGATCGATTGATATTCAATAAAGTCAATATGTTTAATTTAAACAACAATAACAAAAATCAAATTTTTGCATTTATGTTTTTTTTTTTCCTCATACCTAAAAGTATGATTATTAATTTATTATTAAATAAGATTCTTTTTGTATTTTACGGAAGGATTTGAATCTTTGCAGTAACATAACCAAAACTTGTTGCCTTACCGTTTGGCGACACCCCATTTTTTTATAGTTATCCAACTCAGTGACCTTAATTTGTTATTTCTAACATAATTCTGATTTTTTTTTATTTTTCTTGATTGGGAATTTTTTTTTTTTAGAAAGAAATATTACTAAATAGCTTAGTATAACTGATATAACTGTTATAGACAGTCCAATACTAAACAAACTAATATCTCCACCAGATGGGAGAAGATCCTCTTTGAAAAGTAATTTTAGTCTCATCTGCTATAGATTAAAGAATTTTCAACAAACCAGCATATTTAGGCCCAATATGTTGTTGAATCACTGCAGATATTTATCTTTCTGGCCAAACAAATTTACTCAATTGACAAGATTGACAAATAACTTACTAGCTCGGAATCAAAAAATGAATCGAGATCAAATCTAATTAATCCATTTTCTATGATTAAATCACTACATATCTATACGATTGAGTTCTTAGGTTTTCAAAATACATAGTTTAATGTAAAAAGAAGTGCTTCAAATTATTGCTATTTAACTCGGACTTGTTTTGAAAAAGTCGAGATATTTCGAATTGTTTGTTGACACAAGATTCGTTGGCGATCGTATTAATACGTTCTCATAAATATTATTATTTATTTGCGTACTCTGGAGACTAGAAGAAGTATTCTATTCTTATCAAATTCAAGATAGTTTTGTTTCGAGTTATTTCTTATTTTGAATCGAATCTCACTAATTTCTCTGAAACAATTTTTCTTGTTTTTTCTTTCAATTGAAATGTAGCATGTGTTATATGTGTTTCTTTTTTGTGTAAGTGGAACTCTTTATATCACTTGCTGTCGCTACTCAACAGTTTTTTGTTAAGGTTTATACCATAGAGGTACTCCAATTGAATTAGTTATCGATTTATAGGTTTTGTCGTAAAAATAATTGGCTATTGAATCAATAGTTCAAATCGCACTCAAAGGTAGAGCATTTACATGGAAATGTATACTATAGTTTTTCTGTGTGTGTGTGTTTTTTAAATATAATTGTTTTTAATTTTTTTAACGGAACAAGTATTGTTTGTAGTAAAGTTATAAAAAAAAAGGTTCCAAGACAAAAACAAAAACAAAAAAAAAAATATTTTTTCCACCGATATCTAAAATCAGAAGAGCCATTTTCGGACCACCGATAGTGCAGAATTTAGATAAATGTAAAGTTTTTTTCACCAATTTCTATAATCTCTAATCAGTGGAGCCTTTTTTCATAATTTCTTCACATACAGTGTTTGTTCCATTAAATTTTTAAAAAACAGTTCTATTATAAAAAAAATCGTTTTTCTGTCTATTAATAACTGTATTTGTTGCTCGATAGATGTGAAGAAGTTGATCATTATCAACAACAATAAAAGGCCAAACTAGCATTTACAGTGAATCTCCCGATTATGTTACATTGGTTACATGTCCGTGAGGTATATTTTGTTGAAGAATTGAAGCTGCCTATGTTATTTGATACTTCAGCATCCGCCGCATAGACGCTACAAAGTTTAATTCACTGATAAGTCCAATAAATTTTATAAAATAACGCATAGTAATTGTCTTTTTCAAAATATCAGTTTATAAACTGTGAAATATCAATTTGAGATTCTTTTTTGAAAGGACTCACCGCGTTTTTTAAACAATCTATGTCTAATATTGAACATATTCTGCTACTATTTCATAGTGTCTATTTCCTTTTATGATTCGAACCTAAAAATTAAATAGAATTATGTTAATTATATATGACAAACATAATTTTCCTTTGTCCTTCATTTTGGTCCTATAAATTTGAGTACCTTTTGAAGAAATTATTTGAAAAATATTGGACTACATAGCTCAAAGTTTGTTTGCTCAGTTGTTTTGTATATTTTTTATTTTCTTAATTCTTTTTGATGAATTTGTTAAGTAAATTATAAAATTGTCTTTTTATTGTTCTTGTATTTGTGTGGTTTAAGTTGGATACAAAATAATTGAAATATATTTCTCTCTAATCTCAAATATATGTTGAATTTTTATTGGTTTTTTTATTACAAGTTTATTTAAAATAATTTTGTAATTAATTTTTGACACATTTATTTTAAATTATTGTTCTCTTTTATTACATATGTAATTTTACTACAAATTTTTATTACTACAATGAACATGCCATATTGCAACTATATAACATTTATTATCTATTAAATGCATCCGCCACAAGTCATTTAATTATATGGGTCTAATGTCAGTAGCTTATTTCCTCTCCAATATTGTAAAAGATTCTCTTCATTTTACGGCTTGAGATTAACTTCCAGATGCTTCGAGATTCAGGCTAGCGCAGGGAGCAGTATTATTTGGCATTGAGATTCGTGCCTAGTTAAAAATAACGGTTTAGATCCAGTAATTCTAAACGATTCTCTTTTACGGTACCGGGGAGGATCTGAATTCCGGCGTTATTTTACTCTGCTGGCTGCTCCCACTTACACGAGAATTAATATAACCGATAGTAACTCGAATTTTGAGGTTAGATCTAGACCGTTCAATCTGTTTCGGCCCAAATATTGAAGGGACCGCTGCGTTCCACCTCGGGCTAATTACGGCCCGGATCTAAGCTCAAAATTTGAGGTACTTCAGAGGACATGGACTACTTCCACAAGCTTTCTCACTGAATCGTTCTCTCTCTCTCTCCGTTCCTGCGAAGACTTTGTCTAAAGTTCTCTCCTCTCTCTCTTAAAAGCGCACAGAAGTCCAGAAAAAGCTTGTCTTATGTATCACAGTCATTTTTTCTTTCCTCTGAAACCTATGTTTTCCCTGTCATAGAATCCGACAGGCCCCTGAGAAATAGCGAAAAAGTTTAAAGATCCCACCTTTTTCGCTTAATTCCAGTGATATACAGAGAAGGAAACGAAAGCAAACAGGGGTTTGGTTTCAGTGTTATACTGTTACTAAAGGGCGTTACCAAACAGAAGTAACTACCTACTTCGACTTATCATCCATGGAGCGGATCCCATCCGTAAGGCTCAATTTTCATTCTTTTTATGATTTTTGGTTTGTTTTCTTTCTATTTTGTGTGAATTATTGAGCAATATCAGTTGCTGTGAGGTGTTTGAACTGTGAAACCTTTCCTCTCTTTCTCTCTCCCTCTCTATCCAATTTCATTTAGTTGGAGTAGTTGAGCAGTTCCTGCTTTTCAGAGGTAGAGTTGAGCGGTTTCAACTTTATGACAGCAGTCAGGAATAAATTTAACTTCGGTGTTTTCTTTTAGCTATCTTGATTGGGTTTGTAAATCAGAATTGAATCCAGTAGAGTTCTCGGTCTATGCTCATGTTCAATGTTTTTTCCTTTCTGATAAAATTTCTGCTTGTTGTTCTCACAAACACCTGAAAGTTTGTCTTTACAGTAGGACACCTGAAAGTCTGTGCTTTTCTGAAGTTGCAAAAAGGAAATTAATGATACACAACTTTAAAAAGAGAGAGAGAGAGAGAGAGAGAGAGAGAGAGAGATTTAAGTTACAGTGG
Source organism: Carex pumila (assembly GCA_033356055.1). Taxonomy (NCBI): domain Eukaryota; kingdom Viridiplantae; phylum Streptophyta; class Magnoliopsida; order Poales; family Cyperaceae; genus Carex; species Carex pumila. The sequence goes on from JARJHM010000031.1 coordinate 559,937, forward strand.
GTTTTGCAAACTTGAAAAAGAGGTTGGGACCTTTGGGTTTTATGGTTAGGCTGGTGTCAAAAAGAAATGTGTAATTGGTTACCACTTTCCTCAGACTGATTTTTTGTTCTCTCTATCCCTCCCTCCCTCCCCGTAATTTTACATCCCAACAGATCGTCTCGGTATCCAACATGACTGGTAACTGCCTCAATGTATCAAATTTTGTACTGCAATTGAGCACCGAATTTTACATTTTAAGCATCGGTTGTAAAATTACCATGATGAAGCCAAAGTAATCTCAGTTTAGCACCAAGTGCAATTAAATGACTTGGTCAAACTGATACTGGTAGCAGTGTTGTCAAACTGGTAAACAAAATAAGCCACACATTTATTTCAAACTGGTCTGGTACCGGTGTGATGTGTGCATATCATTTCACTGTGTTACGGAGCAAGAGTGTGTCTAAACAAATTCTGCTTTTATGTCTGTAGGTTTAGTTGCATGTTCTGTTGAATTATTTCCAAATTTCACTTATTTAATTTCAAAATAACTTCAGGCTCCAGACAAAAGCGGCATGGTTTCAATTGACAAATCTTCAACTCTCCCCTGTACCAACTTTACATACCCAGACAACATTTCACATAACGGGTCGGACCTGTTTCATAAATTTAACCTTGATGAAGATTCATATTGGCAAGGGCTAAATAATGGTTTCCAAAGTACCTTGGTAGGTTCAAAAGAGAGGAACATGCCAACTTCCTTCCCAAGTTCTGATACAAGTTCAGAAAATTATATTGATGATTTGGTGCAGCTATTCTCGGATGCAAAGGATTGTTTAAACTCCCTACAGTCCACTGTTCGAAATCATATCCAGATTTTGAAAGAAGGAATTAAAAACCAAAATTCTGAAAATGTTGGAAAAATTGGTCAACAATTGAATGGAGTAGAGAGATCACTCCAATCAGGATTAGAGAAAATACGAGATATGTTTGAATTGATAAGTTCATCAGTGTATGATCTTAATTTGGTACAGCAATTTCATGGAGAAATCATTAATCTGACAACCAGAGATTGTTTCAGAGCGGTTAAAGATGACTTTGAGGCTCGGTTGTGTAAGCAAAGGAGTGTGATTAAGGCCTTAAACAAGCACTGGCAAGAGAAAGTGCAGGAACTTGACTTTATGCAAAAGGATTTGCATGAATTATTAAAGCTTCTGTTGAACTCTGAAAGTAATAATAAAAGTGATAACCCAGAGGATAGAATAATCTCAAAATTCAAAGATAATGTTCGAATGGGATCAATAGAGGATTTCTTAAGTGCCCAAAAAGAAGAGAACGGTGAAGTTATGGATGATAATTTTCAAAGGAGCCTAATTAGGCCTGAAAACCGAGATTTTTCACATGTTAAGTTCATGACAAAGGAGGAGATTATAAATTATTTTAAATCAGAGATGATTAATATGAGGCGGCAGCATGACGTAATTTTGTCGAAGAAGACTGAAGAACTTTTTAGGTACAAAAGGGAGGTACCTAAGGGTTTACTGTTTGTCAGAAAAGACAAGGAGTTTGAGTCTTTGAGGAAAAGAATAACAGATATAATTTCAAAATTGGATGAGATTCGTTCTAAGAAGATAGAGGTATTTGTGGTTAGCACTGATCAAGATGAGATTAGTAGGTTGAAGTGTAAGGGCGAGTCTTTATATTATGAAAATCAACATCTTAAGAAGGTGATTTTGGATACAAGTAAGGAGGTAAAGAAATTGTCATACCAGTTATCCAGCAAGAATATAAAAATTGAAAAAATCCGGGGTGAATGTGAAGAATTGGAGATTGAGGGAAGGATTAGAGATGAGATGTACAATACCATACTTAGGAAGGTGGTTGATGAATGCAGCAAAAAGATGGAGAGCATGAATGAGAAGTTCGGGGCTGTTTTGGTGGGTTTTCAGAAAGAGAGGTCTTCTCTTGAGAAAAAAAATTTAGAGAAGGATAAAGCATTGCTTTTGGCAAATGAAGAGAATAAAAAATTACAGGAAGACATGAATAAAAAGTGCGCCGACATTTTGGCAAATTGTCAAAATGAAATATCTTCTCTTCAAGCAATGGTTGTAGAGAAGGAGCAGCAGCAGGCTTTGGCAAACGAAGAAAAAAAGAAGTTGATGGAGGCTATGGATGAAAAGTGCAGGAGTATTTTACTAAATTGTCAGAAAGAGAGATCTTCTCTTGAGGCAACCATCTTAGAAAAGGAGAAAGCACTGGTGTTAGCAAATCAAGAGAACAATAGATTAAAGAGGACTGTTCACAGTTTCTTGACATCCACAGAGGAAGGCCAAAATCTGGTGGAGAATAATTATGAAAAAAAATGGGTTATATGTGAGAATGATTCAAGTGCGTCAGATGATAATCTAGGGTGCATTATTACGTCTATGCTAAATTTATCAAAGAAATTTTCAGAGACTGAGGCCAAATTATCAAAGAATATTAACAGATCAGAGAACAGGTAAACTTTTGCTGAACAATACTAAATTCTCATAGAAACTATCGAGTTTTTAATGGATGCAAGATTTTGGATATGTATTGTTCCATATTTGAATAAAAGTAAAGTTTTACCAAATTAAACCCTGCATTTTAGTTTTTTGCAGAAACGCCCATCTGTTTTTGGTTGATTGCAGCAGAGCCCACCTTTTTTATATTAATTCGACCAAGTGGCTTTATTGTACTCATATAACTCAAGAATGCATTACATAATTCCTTTCTTTCTTAGTTATGCTTTCATGGATTCTGGAGTTATATTTCTGTACCTAATATATCTTTGCAACATTGCAATCTACTTGTGGGTGTTTGTTGATAATGAAAAGAGTTTGAGTGCACAAGAATGAGAAATTAGATATTTTTGTAATTTTTGCATAAATGTTGGTGCATAATTTGCTATATACCTTAATCAACAAAAAAGAAAAAAGATTTTAAATATTTATATTTTGTTTAACCTGCAGATTGGAAGGTCTAAACAAGGAATGCAAACCCTTAGCCCAACAGGCTGCCTCAATGAGGAAAAATGGTACATTGAATCAAGAAATGCTTGATGTCACTCGTACCGAGCTTCATAATGCCGAAAGCGAGGTAAAAATCATCTTAAAATGCTCTGTATCTGTGCACATGAAGTACTATTTTAATTACTTCTCTGTGCAACTCTAGAATAAAAAAATTACCCTCTAAGATTCCAACCCAAACATAACCTAGTTGAGGCTATGCAAATGGTTGATGCGTCAAGTCCTGGTTAGAATCCTTGGTGTGCTGGATCTGATCCAACCTGCATATGCTTAGATTTATTATTTAAAATAAAAGGCAAGGGCTGAACTCTGGTGACCAACCCATTCAGGGCCAGTCTACAGTATACTTAGAAAATTCAAGTAAATAAATTTTGTCTTTTTTTTTAGGTTAATGTTTTGGGAAAGGAGGTGGATGCTCTGTTGAGGCTTCTTCAAAAGATATACATCACAATTAACCGTTACTCCCCTGTATTACAATACCATCCAGAGGTATGTATGTTTTAAATTTGATGCCTGTATGGATCCAACAGCACCAGTCATGTACAAGGATTGATTCATTATTTTCCGATTTGTGATTATTTTGAGGATTGCACTGGCAAGAATTTTAAATTTGGTACGTAGCTATGGTGATTTTCACCTACTTGATACAGTACGAAGAATGTACATGCCAGTTACCTCAAATGAAACACGAAACAAGCCAAGAAAAGTGCAAAGAAGCAGGCTTGAAATTGGTCAAACTGGTATTCAGTCAGGTGCTAGTATGCTTCTCTGTTAATGACTAACTATTCTATGCATGGATGTAGTTATTAGGTGCTTTCATGAAGACATGCAACCTCATCACAAGTTTAAGAAGTAACCGGATGCAGTTGTAAAGAGATGCAGAGGAAACCAAAACGGCTAGGTTGAGCTCCTAATTCCCTTTTTGCCTCCAAAAGAAACCTAAACCGGTAGCATAATTCCAGTGATTATCTTATCAGCTTTGCAAGAGTTGTGATGTTTTTTCTGTAATTAATGTTTCACATGTTTGTAGATAATAGTAGTTCACAAATTCAAGTTGAAAGAGGCGTGGTAATGAGATTCAATTTGTGCAAGAAATAGTAGCATGTATTGTACTAGCTTGAGAATTAAGTTAGCAAGCTAGAAGGAAGAAAGGTTTTAGTGATAAGACCGTGGCAACCAATGTGCAAAAGAAAGCTCTGTAAGTATTTTGGAATTAAGAGTGTGTAGGTTTTGTAAGTTGGGGGGTTAGAGCAATATAATTTTGTTTTATTTTCGTTTTTTTGTGAGATATGTTTGTTTTGAGGGTCTTCAAATGCTGTACATTGTAAACAAATTGAGAACTATTTTTGGTATAGCATCAGGAATTGATCTAATGTGACAAATGACAAGCTTCAAGACTTAAGTTCAATTATCGAATTTGCTTCAAACAACGAATTCAATTAGAAAGACCAATCTACAACACAAGTGATACTAAATCACTAAAACTGATCTTCTTCACAGTAATGTTTATATACAAAATTCATAAATTTTCGAATTGATGAGCTTACCCTAGTTATACTCGCACTTCGGTGGAAACTGGAAACCCATTGCTGTAATAAAATAAATTACAGGAATATTCTGCTACATAATTACCGTGTACTTACTGGACCTGATCGGAAGTGTACTTGGGCTAGCAGAAACCCAATTTATTTTATTTATTTTCTTCTTGAAACAATAAATTCATGCCCCATCCATGGTTCAGTCTCAATCTGTAGTTTTGTACCTTTTGGGGCCTAGCAAAGATTGTACCAACAACAAGCTTACAAATAGGTATACTGTACATACACGAGCAAAAAGAGTGCGATCATGAAGCTTTTTACAACTTGAAAGACATAAAATGATAAATCTCTCTTGTAAACATTTCCAGTGAAATTTGAAGCTTGTCTGGCATGAATGTGAGCCAACAAACTCATTGGTGTTCAATTTTAATAAATAACCTAAAAGTTATCCCATAACTGTCATGAGTGACGGGCTTATGCATTGACGGTTATGGTCGTTTAAATTGACTAATGTTTGAAACAAGATAATTAATCTAAAGATGCGCTCAGGCGCAGCTGTTAGAATACAAATGAACCCCGTAACCTGAATCAACTTTCTTAATATATATTGTTCAAATGAACAAAAAAACTATCGTTTGTACATGTTGAGAATAAAACATAATGCTGTCTCAACATGATTATTAGTTAGGAAAATTCATAACCTTAGGATGATTCTAGCGTACATCTGATTCTTATCATAACTGCATGTGGTTAAAAACTATTACTTAAAAATTTGAAAAATAACTGCGTGTGTTCTCAATTATTCAGATCTAGCGTGCATCAGATTTGGATCGATTTGAAGTTAACCTTCCGTCAAATAATTAAAAAATTTAGCAGTTGAGTTTTAATAAATTTGTAACGAATGACATTCATTAACTTTATAGTGGCTCAAATTTAATGCACGCACTATCTACATAAATAAGAATGCAACTATTGTTATAATTTTTTATCTAAAAAAACATTTTTTTAATAAATATACTGTAAATATTGAATTAATATTAAAATTAAATGTGCGTTACAATTATCCCATTAAATATGTGCCTACATTATACATACTAAATATTTTTCACGAACAATGCTGTACTAAAAGAAGAAAATACAAAATTATATATTGCACAACCATTTCAGGGAAATAAATCTATTGCAATTCCAAAAAATCCCTGCGATTCCTGCTTTTCCAAATCTAACCATTAATTTTTTGGAATCCATGAATCTCAAAAAACAATTGATTTTTATACATGAATCTCAAAATAAATGAACAGTTAGATTTGAAAAGGCAGATCGCGGCAGGTTTATTTCCCCATTTCAGTATGCATGACAACTTTGACAGAATTACAAGTGCAAGGCAAAGTGTCTACCAATCTATCATAGTAGGAACCAGTGTTTTAAATAATCATTGGTAGGAACTAAAGAACCGTACGGAATAGAATGAACTTTTAGTCAAATCAAATTTTATGTATACGAACTTAATCTTAGATTCACAGTGACTTTCAAAGATTCGTGGTGGACTAAAACGGACGGTTCAGATCTCACTGTACGAGATGCAGTACCTTACTTGATCGGATTCGTTGTAAAAATGTTGAACCAACTCTCACTGGATCTGGCTCCGAGATTTGCGTTCTGCAACCTTACATCTCTGGGGAATAAGTACATTTAATTTGGTCAAAGAGAATCATAGTATGAGACAGGAGCGTGGCATCTAAAGGTTAACCCAATTTCCATGCAAGAGCTTTCATTGATTAATTAATTCTACCCCACTAACCTTTCTGGGTTGGTAATTTCTATAAACCCAAATGCTTTCTTGTGAGACTTTATTACGAGCTTCGAATCATTTTTATCTGTTGCTAATGGTTTCATTGCTGTTGTCAAAGTAACTTGCTCGGAAGTTCAAAAGTTTAGCATTTGTAAGACCTCGTTATTTTTTTTATTATTATTATTTCAGTAACTGACAAACAATGGTTGTACCTTGTTAGTTGTTCGTACTCCAAATAAATATATTTTGTTAATGTCTCTTAATTGATTATTTTTTGTCACGAATAACTGCAAACGTAGCAACGTCCGTGACAACTTGCTTGTGTCCTGGTTCCATTTTTTAACTTTCAACTATTTGATGATTGGAAAGGAGTGGTTTCAAGAGCATCGGATTAAATTTCTCTGGTGTTTTGGTCAGTGCCGTTAGATTTACTGTAAAAATCGCGCAGGGCCATTTATATTTAGTGTGAATTTTAAAATAAATTGCTACATGCCTACATGTGAATTTTGATACAAATTAAACAACTCTGAACATCAGACTGCTCCATTCCAGTTGACATCAAACTGCCCCATTTGATGATCAGCTTGCAAAAAAAAATTAAACGTGACATGTATTTTTTTTCCACATTATTCTTCGTTCAAAACTATTTGAGATTTTGACTAAAAATATATTAGGTTAAAGTCTGTGATCTATTTTACAGATACTAACTTTGAAGAAAAGGAAAAAAAAAAAGATCATAATCTGCATTGTGACAAATAAATTGTTCAGGTTCGGTTCAGATATATTGGTACAACAAAAAAGTAAACCCCCCCCCCCCCCCCCCCCAAAAAAAAAAAAAAAAAAAGAGAGTAAATTTGTAGAATAAAAATGTATTTTTATTGTGAATAAAGTGTATTATATAATTTTTGTATTTCATTTGAAATTCGGTTTGAAAAGAATAAATAAAACGTAAATTATTTGCAAATTTATTGCTTATAATGTTATTATTCGTACTTGGCATTCTTCGTATCATGAAAAGATTGATCCTCTATTTTTCGTCCAGCCCGTCTAGTCAGAAGCAAACGAATCGTATCATACCATTGATTAAAATACAAAAAAAAAATTAAGATCCGATCCGATCTGTCTATTGCACATAGATGATGGATCGTAAGGACCCCACCAAATAAAAAAAAATGCTTCTTAAAATCCATCATTTCTTTAAAGAAAACAATGCAAACGGTTCAAGTCAAAAAAAAAAAAAAAATGCAAACGGTCAAAGAGCAGGATGGCTCTGAATATGTGTCAGAGTAATAAGCGTCAGCAGTAATATGCTTAAATGTCCATTTATCATGCACAAGCACAAAATCTTGACTGCTTGATTATTTCCCAGCAAAACAAAAGGTAAATTTGAAAGTTCCTGACTTGAACCAATTGATCCGATTCTCATTTTAAACTGCAATTTTAATCCCGTTTAAAATTTTAATTTGAGTTCGGATAGATTATTGTCTGAAATTTCATCTGGACTATTTCTCCTAAATACTTCCTTACTTGAACCAATTATCATTTTAAAATGCCAATTTAAAGGAACCCTGTATTTATATTATTTTGTTTACTGGAATAGAAATATATCATTCGGAACACCCAATTGTCAGAGATAATGTTCTCTGAGTTCAAAGCAAATTGAATTGTACTATACAACTAAAAAAAATTAACTGTTTTGTATATTTTCTAAATTTTATTAAAAAAATCATGAATTAATTTAGCTAACCATAATTTTTTTTGCTTTGTTTATATTATTGAATCGTTTTAATTTGTTTGCACTATGATGTATTGGTGAAAAGAATTACATAAGCAAAATATCCACAATTTTTTTACCTTCTTTTAGACATTTTATTTATCATTTTAGTTTTTAAATCTTTCAAATGTTTACACTGTTTTGCATTGGTGTTAATTTTTATTGTTCATATTATTTGAGTCTTTTAGCTGTGATTAAAATTACCGAAATAATTGCTCTAAACTGTTTTTTTTCAAGTTCTTATTGACTATAATTATTACGGATTTATTGAAAGCATTTTTTAATTAGAATTATTGTATATTTATTCTTAAATTATCTCATAGATGTTGTTCTTTTTCTGTATAATGCTTTATTGATTATATTTATTACGTAGAATCTTTACATGTTCTGTTTTTTTTGTTTCTCGTCAGAGATACATAAACAATTTACTGAAAAAATAAACAACATCACTAAAATGCAGCGCGGAATGTGTTCAGTTGAAGAAACTGGAGAGCAAAATTAAGACGTGCTCCGGTTAATTGGGCTCTGAATGACACTTTAATCTGAATTCTAACCACTTTAAATCCATTTCTTTTTAATAGAGATATAAAATCAAACCACCTAACTATTTAATGTCCACTAAATATTACCTTTTTTGAATTTCGAATCCACAATTTTCCAAAAAAAAAAAAAACATTACTTTTACTAGTAAACTAAAAGCAGATTCACTTTAGATCCATTTAGTAATAGAAAGAAAAATAAAGCGTAAATCTCAGAGAAACGTTGTTGTGTGCACAGGGGAAAAGTGAACCGCTTTTTTTTTTTTTTTTTTATGTCTCATCAGGCGTGCATGTCATGTATTATATATCTCAAAAGATGAGATTTATGCATAAAAGTGTGTTTTGATCTGAGAAAATATATTTTGGAATTTTATATTCTGTGTTTCAAAATGGTTTAAGCTTGTTGTGTAAATTGTTCATATTTGAGTCCATGGATGTTTATAACCAGTATGCAATATGTTCACTTATTTTATTTACTTTTTTCGCATAAATATTAATATAACGTTCATAATTTTATCTATAATAACATAATATGTAATCAATTTAATCATTATATAAAATATCTTTAAGAAAATATGAATACATCCGAAGTGCGGAGAAAAATAAATGCAATTATCATTATGCATTTATGTCGGTTCAGCACATTGTTGTGTAGTTTGAGAGCGGAACATCTCTCGTTTTGAAACATTTTTATCTACATTTTATAAAGTCGTGTGATCTGCTAATTTTTATGAGTTTTACATGAATAATTACTCAGCAATTAATAAAATGAGATCGGATATGCTTTCTCGGTTATTTTTCTTTTTGAAGTAAACTTTCCATCAAGACTGCAAAAAATTAATTAAGATAGAATGCTAGCTGAGTCTGGCATTCTTTAGTAGCTTAGTGACAATAATTAGGAGTGTCAACGGGTTCAATACGGATCGGATGGAGGCATTTTATATCCACTATGATAACAATTTTTTTTATTTCTTATTTATTTTTCCGAATATGATACATATCATATAAACGGATAAAAAAGTACCACTGACATTTCAATATGTGCTTTTGATAAAATATTTTTCAAAATAAGAAAAAAAAATAATGAATACAACTAATTTGTATTATGAAAATTTAATAAAATATAAAACTCTATCGTATCATGTATTATCTTCATACAAATATATATAATTTTATTTTTAAAAAATATTTTATACAAAAACGGGTAAAATAATAAAAAAATTCTTACCCGTATTCGATCAACTAACGAAAAAAGAATCTTACCTTTATCTATATTTTGAGATATAATATAAATAGGAATAAACAAATAAAAAAGGAGGGTTCAAATGCCTCCATTTTTTGTGCCTCCCCCATGCCTCCATTTTTAAAAACTTTAATAACTCAAAATTTAACACTTAGAAGTTAAAATAAAACTGTTGGATATGATCTACATCATTTTATCTATGCACGTGTAAAAAATTATGACATTTCAATTTTGTTTTAATTGTCATCAAGAGCTTATAAAAAACAAACTAATGTGGATAATTTATAGATGTTGATTTTTCAACTTATTGATTCACATAAAAATTGAAATGTAATAATTTTTATATGAGCACATAGAGAAAATAATATAAATTACATCTAACGATTTTATTTTAATTTTTAAGTTTTAAATTTTGAGTTATTAAAATTTTTAAAAATGAAGGCATAATAAAAACACAAAAAATAAATACATTTGAACCCTCCTTCGGATAAAATGGTGCCATTGATACCCCTAACAACAATCTTAGAGCATCTACATCCCTAAAACTCAAAATGATTTTTAAATAACTGTTAACTACTTTTTAAAAATTATGGTCTTTAAAGTTTCTAACTCTCACATCTCTGAAACTCATTTTAGAGTTTCTATTAAGCCACGCCAGCAACAAATTAAGAAGGAGAAACAATTTGAGCCAATCATTTGGCCAACATAGAGTTTATAAACAGTTTCTTAATAAGAAACTTTCATGTATAGTTTCTAAATAAGAAACCCTCCCACATCCCTGAAACTGGATTAAAAACTGCCACGTCAGATTAGAAACTCTGATAGTTTTAGGGATGTAGATGCTCTTAGATCCATTTCTAAAAATTATCGGAGCTAGAAGCACGAAGCTTAATCTTAAGTAGTAAGCAAACTACGTTTTGTCTACCAATAGTCAGGTTCAGTAGAGCATGCAATTTCAACATATGACAATCAATTGATTTTTATTTATTTTCAAAAATTTGTATTTATTAATAATTTTTTCCATAACTTAAAGTAAAATGCTACAAGTCTTGAAAAATTGATTTCTATATGCAACACAAAAAAATTTATATAATGGATTTTTATTCACATTATTCTAATAGTTTGAAAATTCGGTGCTATCTTTAATCAGGTTTGTGTAAGAAAATAGAATAATGCGAGACAGAATTATTGTAATTTTTTTTAAACATTAACATATTTTGGTAAACAAATTCTAAAAAGAATATAACATGAAATACATATTGAAAAGTCTTTTGTCAGTGTGAACTTTCCGCCAATGGTTCATTGCCCAACGCACTAGCGGCGAGCCGGCGAGTTGAACGCAGAATAACAATTATTGTTTTCAATTGAAAGGAAAAAACGACTATGCATCTGGAATTAGTGTATTTATACTCGGGCGGGTACGGGTACCCCGGGTATACCCGAGTCGGGTACGGGTACGTCTCGGGTAGGGGTATACTCGGGTACAAGGGTATACGGGTAAGGGTATCTCGGGTATATTTTTCAAAATCCATACCCTACCCGTCCTATACCCGTACCCGTGTACCCTTGACAGGTAGGGCGGGTACGGGTATTTTTTTTTTTCTGGTTTTTTGTTGGTTTTTTTTTTTATTTTTGTTGGTTTTTTCTGTTTTTTTTTTGGAGGGAAAAACAAAATTTTTGAATTTTGAAATGGGATGAACAGTACTCAAGTATACGGGTACAAGTACTAGGGTACTCGGGTACGGGTTTAGTCGGGTACGAGTAAACTCGGGTAGGGTATAGTCGGGTATTGGTCCAAAAAAAGGGGTCCGGTCCAGTTTTTGCCCGTACCCGTGTACCCGAGTACCCGACCCATACCCGAGCTCGGGCACGAGTACCCCAGGCGGCGGGTACGGGCGGGCACGGACGGGTATACCCGAGTCGGGTTTTATTAAAACTCTATCTGGAATAAAAGAAGCTGAGAAAGGATCCGGGTTCTCTTTTACGAATTCCCTATAACAGAGTATGTTACGGGTCACAGCGGACGAAATCTATGAGTATCTCCAATCGCTTGCAAATGTAATTATAAAGTTCTTATTGGCAGTTTCATTTTCATTTTAAAAAATATTGAATCCTTTCAAAATTTGAAAGCTTTTATATTATGAAAGTTTTCAAAGGTACTTTTATCTAAGAAAATTGATTGTTACTGTTTTTTTAAAAAATAAAATTTTACAATTACTAATCTTTCATGAATATATTTATTTTATAATTAGTGGCTACTTTTAATTTGACAACTGTCTTACAAATACTAATCAATTGCATTGATAAAAATGCTCAAAGTAAAGACTAAGAATATGTTTGACCGTCTAAAGGGAACGGAAATGAGAATGGAAATGAAATTTTTTGAATGGTCAAAACATTTACGTGTGGAGTGTGAACTGATTTTCGCGAAGCTTAAGTACAGTAAACAACCTAACAGCCTAAACTTCTTTCATAGGGTGCTTTGAATGCCGATGAACGGTGGTACCTTTTGCCTGAGACTCGTAGCATAATGATAATCTATTCCAAAAACAGTGAGGATCTGTCTTTTATTGGCCGAGACAATTGTAAGCGGGACCTGTAGGCTGTAGCCATGCTGCCAGTGCCACCAATAAGCTTTTCTGAAGGCTCCCACGAGAGGAAAGAAACATGATAAACCCACGCTACTTGTTGCAGATCTACTAGGGGGTGTAAACGGATCGGATATTATCCAATTTCGTCCGGATCCGAATTTGAAAAATTATTAAAATTATTCAATCCGTATCTGTATCCGAAAAATTATAATAGATATGGTAAAACATTTAATTATCCGTATCTGATCGTTTATATTTTTAAACCACAACAATGTGTTATATGTTTTTAAATTAATTTACTAAATTGTATATTATATCCAATAATATATTAAATTGCATATAGATATATATTTTAATGAACAATGTAACACTATGACATAATTAGTGACTAATATCTTAATAATATAATAGATATTTTGTAACAAATAAGCTAATTATGAAAAATTTCTGTATCCATATCCGTATCCATATCCAAAAAATTATAACTGATACGGTAAGATCACTATCTGATCCGTATCCGACCATTTACACCATTAAGGTATATGCTTGTAGTGAAGTGGGCCCATGAACTTCTTGACTTGGGAAGATCTACACTTAGAGAACAGCTTGGGTCCGATGGCCATGGGACCCAAAGTGGTTCCAATGGGTTTGCTCACCATTGGATCTACTTTAGAATTCGCGCTCACACTTCTGCATATGCTTTAAAATTCGTGCGTATGAATCCTAAAACAGATCTAATGGTGAGCGAATCCATTAAAACCACTTTGAGTCTAATGACCATTGGACTCAAGCTGAAGTCCTACGCTTATCGTTAGACCTACACTCCCTAGGCCCCTATTTCACTCAAGGATTTAATCTGCTTCATGATTTTTAATGTACTTCTAATTTGTATTGAATCAAAGGGTCTGTAGGCAAATAAGAAAAATCCAGACTAATACAAGTAACGGAGACACATGATTAATTTTTACAAAAATATCTAAAATAAAATTAATATCGCAGTTCATGAATGAAACTTTAAAAAAAAAATGTAGTATGCAATGAAGAGCTAAAAAACAACGAATAGAGTTCAAATAAATTATCAGTTGAATACTCGATGAGGTAATTAAATTAATAAACTAAACTAAGATAGTCAATTGTCCATACTAATAAATAAAATTCTGTAATTTTTTCTATGATCTAGAGAGTGTTTTTTATTTATTACCTATAAGTTTGATTAATAGTTGATAGAAAATATTTTAAGGCCTTAAAATTTTAAAAATGTTGAGGATAAAAAAATGTTCCTACAAATTTTAAGATCATGTTTGGATGGAGCTAGATTACTGAGATTTTACAAGCTTTAATATATTTCAAAATAAATTTTCGAGGAAACATTATTATTAGAGAAACTATAATAGAAGTAAATTTTTATATTTCACGTGTCAAATACCCATCAAATTAAAAAATATATATATACTAGAACCAGCATTAAAGGATTATTATAAGTTGGTTTTAAAATTTATTATTATTATTAGCACCAGCAGCAAGTCTGAAAGTTGCTTTTTAAAATTAATACATCTTTGCAAAGGCAGAGAGTAAAAATAATTTCTTTCAGGTCAAAACTCCTGGTCACGATCATGTGTTCGTAAATTAAATGAAGGGTACAAATATCATACCGCAATTAATTAATTCAGACAATTTTAGACGGACTTTGCAATCCGCGAGGCTTTACACTTTTTGGCGGGTAAAAGGTCCCTTCTTCCAGACAAAAAAGCAGAGTAACTCGGAATATTTTACATAGGCCCGGATCACTGCACCAGCAGCAAAGGATTCTCCAGCCAACTTGCTCTGTTTGTTTTCTATGATGTTTGACGCTGAATATATGTTATACTATACATTTATCAGAAGCACCTGTGTTTAAATGTGATTTTTATGCGATATATAAAAAAAGATTACTGCATATCGTATATACAGTATAAAGCCGCATATGCAGATTTTAAACTGAGAATTCACATATATATAAACAAGTATGTGATAATAAGCGATAATGTGTGGTAATATGTGGTATTATACAAACAAGTATGCAGTAATATGCTACTAAATATGCAGAATTGCATATTTGACTTAATACAATTATTTTATTCGGATTGCAACTAAATAGGAATATGCGATAGCATAGATTGAATTTTAATACACTGATAAAAATCGGAGTTACGTACAAACAATGAGGGTCAATTGACTTCTATTTTTCGATTTTTTTTGTATTTATGCATGATTTGCTATGTAGTGCACCGTACATACTTCCCGTCCTCTAGTTGTTGCTGGTACGATGATTTCTCTTTCGTCGCCATCTGCTGAAGTGTCTGTTTTCATCTTACTACAGAGGAAGGGATTGAAAAAGAAGGATTTAAGATAGTGAGTGGTTTTATTGATAGCTGGGAAGAGAGGGGGAGAGAGAGAGAGAGTTGGGCGACATTGACAAAGACAATTATGTAAAAACATTTAGGGTTTTGAGACTTAGTATTTTTTTTTTGCGAGGTAATGAAAAAGGTTTAGGGAAATATTTGATTCCCCGCTGCGAATTCTACATCTTTAGTATTTCTAGATCCACCAGGCTTGATCCCCACTCTTACCCACAATGATTGATTAGTTGCTACCGGTGAGGATCCTAGAGGACTTAAATGTAGACTAGAAAGCCATGCTAGGAGCGTCTTGCTTTGACTATTTAGCAATATATACCAATTTATTTCAAATTGTTTACTATTTGAAGTGGTGTGCAGGGGTATAACTGACATTTTTATTAATATCCAAAGTTAAATACAAATTAATAAATATACCTATGTTAGTTGGGTATTTTTAAAAATGCTCAAACCGGCCATTTAATGGTTGATCCACTTGTTTTCTCAACCGAACATTAAATGACCGATTCTCAATTTCTAAGTACCAAAATTATGTACCTTTATAATTTCGAGTAAGATATTACGGTACTATAAAATTGACTCTCGTTCTCTGTAATTCTTTTATATGATTAAACACTATATGTATTTGATTCCTATAGTTTGAAAATCTGACTCCGTCCCTAACATCCATACTATATAATTCTTACCTCACTTTATTTCAACTTAGAAATAAAGTCATATTGAAATCAAAATTTTATTTCAAAGTTAAGAATGAAAGTTCCTTTCAACTCTGAGACTCTAAAAAGATCATAAATCTAAGAAAAAAGAAAATGAACTCAATGTTTTATTCCCAAGAAAAATAAGAAGAATTTCTTAATTCCGTATAAAATAGTGTTCGATAGATTAAGAAATTTAAAGAGACTAAAATTTACATTGCTAAACAACAGGCCCTATAAATATAGTTGCTTGTACTTTTAAAACAAAACTAAATTAAATTATCCAGAGAAAAAAAAAGCATAAAAGTTACAGAGCTCCGCGTACTGACAGCATTCCAGATATGAAATTAGAGGCTATGATATCCTCGTCTCCGACATGAACCGGATGCAGTCAAAAGTACATACAACACAACCAAAATGAAAAGAAAAAAACAAATAAAAAACAATAAAACACCTCCCGTTTACCAATGCTCAATTCGCGCTGCACTCGAGAGGAGCTTACTCATACAGTAAACTCGTCACTCCACCTGCCAGTCTCTCTCCTACTAGGGTTAGGGTTTCTCATTTTTGTTTCTACATTTTTCACCCAGTAAAATTCTCCGCGTTGCATTTTTGGCCATCTTTTCTCATTCCTTCTTCATTTTCTGGTCCCCAAATCCTCATACATTGAAGCCCCTGTCCTTCCTTTTTTCTCCGTGGAGCCCAACTTAATGCAAGCCTTTTTGCAAGCGGTGAGGTTGTTGAATCACTTCTTCGTTTATTAATTTGAGAGTGACCTGTTTTGGTTTTTATTGGTAGAACTGATTCTCTTGCCCAGATTACATTTTTTTTTCCCATTTTAAGCTAAAGCCCGTGGTAAAGCTGTCCTTTTCGCTCTCTTTTATAGCTAAATCTTATAGCTAAATCTCTCTCATTTAAGCTCAGACAGTGCTTTGGAGCTGCTTAAGTGCAATGACGACCAATGCTGACTTTTAGGTCTCTCTGATTTTTCGAAAAGTTGCAAAACCTTGGTCTTTTTCTCTATTAAAACCCCTTCCATGAAACTTTTCCTCAACACCTTTGCTTTCTAGTGCCAATTTGGGTATTTTAGAGAGAACAAAAGGGAAGAGCAAATGGAGCTTATTGGAAGAATTTGTTTTTTACTTTTCCTCACATTGCCTTCGTTAGCCCAGCTTCCCTCACAGGGAATACTTGCTCTTCTTGCATTCAAAAAGGGTATAACCCAAGACCCGTCGGGTTTTATAACCGATTCATGGAATGAGGAGTCGATTGATTTCAATGGTTGTCCGGCCTCGTGGAATGGCATTGTCTGTAGTGGAGCTGACGTGGCAGGTGTGGTCTTGGATGGGCACGGTCTATCAGGCCATGTGGACCTCTCAGTCTTTTCCAACCTCACCCTTCTGGTGAAGCTCTCAATGGCCGATAACAACCTCTCTGGCATTCTTCCATCCAGCATGGGGGGTTTCAAAAGCCTGAAATTTCTTGACATTTCAGACAATTTGTTCTACGGGGAGCTGCCAGGAGAAATTGGCAAGCTTTCCAATATGCAAAATCTTTCCTTAGCTGGTAATAATTTCACAGGTTCAGTTCCTGATTCAATTGATGGCCTAAAATCTATCCAATCTTTGGATTTGAGCCGAAATTCCTTATCAGGTCCGATACCAACATCACTAAAAGGGCTCAAAAGCCTGGTATCCTTAAACCTCTCTCGTAATGGGTTCACAAAAGGAATTCCTGCTGGGCTGGGAATTATTTCATCCTTAGACTTTCTTGATTTGAGTTGGAATCAGCTAGAAGGTGGCATTGATTGGAAATTCCTGAGTGAATCAAGTGTGGTTCATGTAGATTTGAGTGGTAATTCACTTGTCAGTTTCGGCCCGAAAGAACTCAAATTTTTAGCCGACATGTCTGAAACTGTCAAGTACTTAAACCTTAGCCATAATAAATTGACGGGATCATTAATTGATGGGGCTGAGATGTCCACATTTGGGAGTGTAAAGGTGCTGGATTTGAGCTATAATGGGCTATCAGGCGACCTACCCGGGTTCAATTATGTGTATGATTTGGAGGTTTTGAGGATTGGGAATAATGGTTTTACTGGGTTTTTACCTAGTGGGCTCTTGAAAGGAGATTCTCTTGTGTTGAGTGAGCTTGATTTGAGTGCAAATAATCTGTCAGGTAATGATTTATCTTTTTCTATTGTTTAAATTTTGCTTTTTATTGGCTTGATTGGTGCATGTTGATTTGAGGTGATTGAGGCTAAGGTAAGATAAACCATGGGGCAATGAGGCTTAGTCACACATTCTAGGATCAACTTAGGCTAAATGGGGTGCATTTTGTGTTTTTTTTTTTCTCTTAAACATATATTTCGAGCCTTGAACAGTTATTCGGTTAAGTTAGTGAAATTGCCACCTTTAGCAAAATTATGGGCTTGTGTTAATCTAGAACTTCTAGCAAAATTGGGAAAATATCAAGTGCATTATGGTACTAATGGAAATTGAATCTTTACTGTTATTCACTTCACTTTCGTTACTCTACTTAGTTTAACTTCATTTTTTGTACCTTACACGACTGTCACAATATTACAGGGCATATTAACATGATCACATCTCCTACTTTAAGAGTGCTTAATCTCTCAAGCAACTCACTTTCTGGTGAATTGCCACTTCTTACTGGTAGCTGTACAGTTCTCGACTTGTCTAATAACCAGTTCAAGGGCAACTTGTCTCTAATTACAAAATGGACCAATGACCTAGAGTTCATTGACCTAAGCCGAAATCAACTTACTGGTGTATTTGCTGATACCACCTCTCAGTTTTTGCGGCTTAACCACCTAAACCTCTCTCACAACACTTTGACCGGTGCCATTCCACAGTCGGCAGCTCAATATCCAAAACTCACAGTGCTTGACCTAAGCTCTAACAAATTCAAAGGCACTGTTCCAACCAGTGTTTTCACCTCCTCAGTTCTGGAAGAAATATATTTGCAAGACAACTCGCTTACTGGGGAGATCTCCTTCTCGCCTCCTGCCACGGTAAAACCAAACTTACGTGCAGTTGATATTTCAGGAAACTTTTTTACTGGTAGTTTCCCTGATGGTTTCACTTCCTTGACCGGTCTTTCTCTCTTAGACATTTCTTCGAATAATTTCTCTGGCCCGATACCACCTTCCATTTCCAACCTAAGTTCTCTCACTTCACTTGACATGTCCCGAAACAACCTTACCGGGTCTCTGCCAGGTTCACTACCAGACACTCTCCTGTCCTTTAATGCGTCTTACAATGACCTCTCTGGGGTCGTCCCGGTGAATTTGAGGAAGTTTCCTGATTCTTCTTTCCACCCAGGTAACTCCAAATTGGAGCTCCCACCTGGTTCATCTGGATCCACCAATGCTTCATCTAATTCTTCAGGTCAGAAGCATCTAACAACAGGTGCAAAAATTGGCATCATAGCCGCTTGTGTAGGCTTTGCATTAATCATGCTCTTAGCAGTTATATTCTGGTATAAGAGTTCATCCAGTGAAACTGATCCAGAAAAGCTCTCCGATAAGCGTTTCCAAAAAGGAGAAATTCATGACATTAGAAAAGGGGGTGATGTGGTAGTTTCGGCAGATGATCTCAGGAAGGGGTCCACCTCAGAAGCAATGCTTACCCAAGAGGAGAAATTGACTGCGATGGGGCCTCCCATGGCCTCCGGGCTGTCGCCAGCTAAACACAGTCGGATGTCATGGTCGCCTGAATCAGGTGACAGTTTGGCACGGCTTGAGGGCAGGTCACCTGACAGACTGGCAGGAGAGCTGTACTTTTTGGATGAAACAATTACTCTTACACCTGAGGAGTTGTCGCGGGCCCCAGCTGAGGTTTTGGGCAGGAGTAGCCATGGCACCTCTTATCGGGCCACGCTAGACAATGGGGTTTTCCTCACGGTGAAGTGGCTGAGGGAAGGTGTTGCGAAGCCCAAAAAGGAGTTTTCAAAAGAAGCAAAGAAATTTGCAAACATCAGGCACCCAAATGTGGTGGGCCTGAGGGGTTACTACTGGGGGCCTACACAACACGAGAAGCTGATATTGTCTGATTATGTCTCTCCAGGAAGCCTTGCCAGCTTCTTATATGGTATGCTTATAACAAATTGTTTTTTTTTTTTTTCCTGTATTTATTCTTGATGCCTGTGTAAGTGGTTCCCCAACATTAGATACACCTAAATGCCAATAATTGAAGGGAAGATAAAGACAAAGGGAAAGCTTTATTTAGATTTAATTTATAAAAACTGAAATCAAAATTTACAAAGAGAAGAAAAGGTAACCATCAACCGAAGAATCCAAATATTTTTTTTTTCCCGAAACAAGAGCTAATTTAGCTTGTACTTCTATATTTGATTAGAGCTTATTGTTTTGTCTGCTATCGAAGACCATTAATACTGTTGGTTATTTGAAAAAGGAAAAAGAAAAGTCATATGCATGTTTTACTGTTCCTCTATCTTATAAGATCATTAATTCTCATAATAAAAAAAACCAATGTTGTATTTTTCAGACCGGCCCGGAAGGAGGGGTCCACCTCTCACCTGGGCCCAACGCCTGAAAATTGCGGCCGATGTGGCTCGTGGCCTCAACTACCTCCACTTTGATCGTGCCATGCCACATGGCAACCTTAAGGCCACCAACATACTCCTTGATGGCCTTGACCTAAATGCACGTGTGGCTGACTATTGCCTGCACCGCCTCATGACCCAGTCAGGCACTGTCGAACAAATCCTTGACTCGGGTGTTCTCGGTTACCGTGCACCCGAGCTCGCTGCCTCCAAAAAACCAAGCCCCTCTTTCAAGTCTGATGTGTATGCCTTTGGTGTGGTTCTAATAGAGCTGCTAACAGGTAGATGTGCAGGTGATGTGGTGTCAGGAGAGGAGGGAGGGGTGGATTTGACAGATTGGGTGAGGCTACGGGTTGCTGAGGGTCGTGGTTCGGATTGTTTCGACCCAATTATGGCGGAGGAGATGGGGAGCAGTAACAAGGGAATGAAGGATATGTTGGGGATTGCTTTGAGGTGTATCCGGCCTGTTTCAGAGCGGCCCGGGATTAAGTCTGTGTATGAGGATCTTTCGTCCATATGAAAGGTGGTTTAGGTGTAGGGTTAGGTTAAGAGTTAGGGGTTGGAGGGAATGCTGGATTTGGGTTTCACCTGTTTTGCTTGTAAACAATTAGGGTTGAATTTTCGTAAAGCAGTGGCTGGCCCCGTCTTGATGCCGGCTACTAATTTAAATGTAATTCTTATTTTTCATCTTTTTGTTTACTTTATTGGTTGTGCTGGGTCATGTGTCAACTACACGCCTAGTTGGTGCCACTTCAAGCTGACACTATTGTTTAGGAAACATGGTACTGTGGTCTAGAAGTACTAAACACCAGCCTGTAGTGCTATTGGTGTGCTAGAAAATCATGTCACTTGATCCTGATTGTATAATTTATGGATGTATATCACTTACTGTTTGTTTCTCGAGTTCTTTAATTAGTACTCAAATCAAGGAACTCGTGTTGCACAAGTACTGGCCAGTCATCTGTATAATCATATTGATGCTGAATTTTTTTGGGTAGTGTATAAATATTCAGTCCTCGAAGGAAAAGAAACCACCTGTGGGTACCTTATTATTGTGAAGAATTAAAATGGCTCGATAGGTTGAATTTTATTACAAAATTATGTTCATAACGTTTAACTACAAAATAAATTGTTGCTGCGAGGGATGCTCCGATTACAACCATTAGATTCATTAGCGCCAAGTAGATGCAGAGTTGATCGAGACGTAGTTTCGTAATTGTCAACTTATCTGGTAAAATGTGTGTGTGTATTTATGAGTGGAACAGAGTTGTTAAATGCACAAAGATCAAATAGACTTCAAGCAGATAGATGACTTTTACTATATCGAAATTCCCTTTGTGTGTAGAACATATAATTACAAATTGCCAATTCGATCCGTGGATTGCAATCATTGTACGATGCTAATCATTGGAAGCATGCATTAAAATTATTGTATCTTTTCCTTATCTTGCTTTGGATTGATCAAGTCAGATCCTAATGATTATTTGTCTGCATGCTTGAATAATGCTGTTTTCATGTGATCTGAAATCAACAGCGTTCGTTATTCTTTGAGATTTTTTTTTTATCGCATTAAATGAAGTCATTATCTTAAATTATGCTTACACTATAAAATCCTCCCACCCAAAACCCCAGTTAATATGAAAAAAAAAATTCAAAAAAATTGTACTATTACTTTCTTATTTTTCATGCAAGGAGCTACAATTCCACAAAAATAAAAGAATAGAAAACTATCAAGAAGATGCGCTTTATGGAAACAAACTTGATCGATCATATGGGAAAAATCTTTCTCAAGTTGAGCTACCATATTACCATAAAAATACATTAAGATACATGTGCACAAGCAAAGGGAAGTTCAAGGTAAGGAGGTGTGGCAATCCTCTCTTTACCCCAAAAAGGGATGTTGATATCAAAATTGCCATTTCATTATACGAGGAAAAATAATAGTGCATACAGAGTTAAATACATGAACTAGATGGAAGCATTCATCAACAGAAGAAATAATTAGTCTTTTCACATCTTTCTTTTCTTCATAAGCTTGGAGAGAAAAAATTACAAGAGGACCGTCAATGGACCTTGTCATTTTTTAAATTAACCTCTCCACACTCACCGTAACATGGTGGTTGGCTTTGATTTTGTAATGGACTCAATAATTAGGTACATCCACCTATCAAGCATTCCTGTACAACAAGTTAAAAAACTAGTCACAACCGATTTCATAGACACATTTATCTTAGATCCACTGTCATGGTATTGTAACTATACCATACCTAACTGGAAGGGTAGTTTAGCCAGAAGGCAAAGCTGCTTTTTGGATAAATATAAACAATAAGCGCTAAAACCCCTAAATTAACCTCGATCTTAAACAATGAAACACCAAAAAAACATATAAAAGGATCAATTGTATTGTAACAAACATGTGGAGTAGAATAAATAATGGAAAGAGAAATAAAAAAGAAATTAATAATACGTACCGGTCATTGCAAAGGTGCCACCAAGGACAGCACAGAGACGGGTCAGAAAATGAAGAAAGCTGCGTCTTTCTTCTTTAATTGTGACAGTGATAGGAGAGAGATCATACAAGAAGTATACAGCTGTATCATCAAAGGGAAAGAAACCTAGTCAATATAATGCATAGAGTGCAAAAGTGGCACCTTAATTCTAGATGAAATTGTACCTGGCCAAGATTTATCATTTGGTTTCATAGGCACAAAGTACTCATTTACAGAGAATTGATTTGTTGGCAATACTTCTTTAGAGAGGTATCTGTACTCTGTTGGAACAACCTGCACATGGCAACATCACGCAATAATTTTGAGAAAGAAGCAAGAAAAGGTGAAGAAAAGATGAAGAGAAACTTCCCACAAGTTCCAAAACAACAAAGTTAGAATTTTCAAATACGCCCAAGCAAAACACTCAAAATATTACATATACCCAGCAAAATGAGGAGTGTCTCATTGACACCTATTGAAACAAGTTAAGATCACACATCTGTCCTCTTGTACTTTCCTTAAATACCCAAACTAGCTATGTAGAGAGATACACTGACTAAGGTAATGTGCATCTTTTGAAGTAGATGGGGAAGGGGTAACCGTGAATAAAAATTACATGCTTCTTTGTTTTATAAATTATTTTTCTCATGCATTGTCACATCTCATATTTGGACATCACATGATGATGATGAAATCACCCTACAGATTTGTTGCTAGTTTTGAGTAAAAATGAGCCAAACAATGAAAACAATTCTTAGCAAGTGCATTTGTGCGAAAGTGCACGAGTAAATGTGGAGAAGAGATGTTGGGGTGAGCAGGAAGAATTCCAATCCTTCATCTAAGATATTTAAATTTTTGTACTAGTCCAATAGCAACTCTGAACCATTGTATCATAAGAGAAAAATAATCAAGCTATAGGAAAAGCACGAGGATATAAAACAGTGTACAAATAAGTTACCTTGATATAGTACTTGAAGGCACCACTTGCGTCACGCAAAATTCTAGAAGTATCATCAAGAGGGTTATGGATTCCAGGGTACTTTGGTCCAAATGACAAGTCGTGAATAATGTGACTCACGTTGACATGATTTGATCCTTCAAAGATCTGCATGCATAGTAATTGAACAAACTTTGATTAGGCTAAGGGGAAGAGCAGGAAGACCAGCTTAAAACCTGCCAAACCTAAAATTTTCCTTACATGAAAGTATCTTACGTAAAATAACAAACTCACATGACAAAATTATTTACATTATCAGGACACAAATGAACATTGTTTAAGCTAACTAACATTGATAAAGTTAAAGACTCAGCTGTCTGTACAAAAGCAATGAGACCGCATTTTATTCCAAAATATAATTTTAGAAGTAGAAGTCTTTATAAAAGAAATTAAAAAAGAGAGAACTGTAAGAAAGCAAAGGGGCATGTTGGTTAGAAAAACTTGAGTCAGGACCATTTAAAATTATGATTTAAAACTGAAATAATGTTCCATGCTAGCTGATAGGTTATTTTCTGGGTGGGATCCATTGACAACATTGATAACTGTCAAAAATAACATATGATTTTGAATTCCGACAAGTAAAATATAATCTATACTTTATCCACATCATATACATGATAAATGATGAAATTTGATGGAAGTGTCACCATTCATCAAATGATATAACATTTGCAATGGCCCTATTTAATGGCATTGATGAAACATCAAATGGTTTTACAATAGTATAAAAATTGATACACAACCAATCTATAAGGAAAACAACATGCCTATAATTTCTTTTTCTTTTTAAAATAAGGCATTGTCACAATGAAATCAAATAAAGTGGTTAACGTTAAATTGTACAAGTAAAAAAAAAATCAATTCAAAATTCAAGGAACCTGCTGAGCAACAAAGATGTTCAATCCATGCACTGACATATGAAAGTTGCCAGCAACTCTTTGTACATCTAGAACTCCATATACCTATAAAATTTGATATTTTCAATACATATTGGAACTGCAGCTAAGCATTCAAGGCTCACAAGAATAACCTTAGAAAATATTGGAGAACAAGTACATGTGACTAGGCAAGGTTTATAATTATCAGATTTATTACAATCTTGGTCCAAGTTCACATAACCACTATATACTTGCCGTTAAGGATCAATACTGTTTGGGGTTGTTTTTTCTCAAGGCTTGTTCATGACATCATAATGTCAAATTTAATAACTGAGGGCTTTGGATGGCCAAATTAGGGATTCAATGCAAGAGTTGCAAGAATCACTATATACTGGTTGATACAAATCTGGCAGGTACAAGTGACAACTGAAAAGAGAAAGAATGAGATATATACCCGGCAGCCTTCACCATCTTCCATAGCCTTCTTTACTTTCTTTATCATTTTCTCAGCATCCTCATTAAAAGAATTTTCATGCTTCTTTTCAGCAAGATCATCGTGATGTTCATCATGACCATCTGTTTAGTGCAATAAAATTTAACCAAATTCAATCTAGTTAAATAATTATCTCAATTATTTGGACTCCATTACTTACCTAAAGTGATTTGAGTTTCAATTAATATTCACCTTGCAAATAGCCAAATAACACAGTGAAGTGCAAGTTCAGTTTAAAGTATGAACAGAGCAAACTTACTTGATGCATTATACCACCAACCACACTTAGTGGGATTGCATAATTATATATGACAATCATTGGAATATTCTTTAACAATGCTATAAAAGGAACGAATACAAAGAAATACCAGCTAAAAAGTACAGAGACTGGAACCAACGACAAACATACCATGCTTATGACTGTGCTCCTTTTCCACTAGATCTGACATATATTCAGTGCCAATTATATGGCCCTCACTATTCAAGCGAAGCTACATTGAAGAAATGAGAAAATATATTATTACATAAGGGAACGCAACAAATGTTTCTTTTATTCAATATTCAGCAAAACTACATGCAGTGTTTGCAGGTGACACTCAAATGTTTCTCAGATGCAACTGATAAATAAGCTTTTTATACATATGCAACTAAATCCAAACCTTCAAACTGACATGAAGGAAGTGTATATTCAGTCAAATGTTGACAATTTTGCCGCTACTATTAGTCAATTATGTTCGGTTAAGAGTTTGGATGTACAGGATGAAAGCAGTTTAGGTGACTCAAAGATAATAAAAAAAATACAGGGATATTTAGCTATTTATTAACTCAATGTTTGCCTTAACAGTTGGGTATGATTAATAAAAAGCCCAAATATTGGGGCATCAATTGCAAGAATGGAAAAGGTGTATATAAAAGATCATTCCACAAATTTCATTACATTTTATTAACTGAGAATGTATAATAAGTTTATATAATGAAGCATGCACAATCCGTAGGGTGATGGGACATGGGACAACTTCAGCTTTATTATTAATATTCTTTTACCTTCCAAATGTTAGTATCTAGATCCACCTCATGCTTCCCTGACATGTCAATGGCATCCACACTTACAACTGAATAAAAAGGAAACATAATCACCTCTCAATTAGCCCAAAATTAAACATGATAACAGTTACACACTATATATAATATGCAAATAATATATGATGAATAAATTGAACTCACCATCACAAGGTAAAGCAGGAAAAGTCATATTAATGTGGATCGGAAGAGTTTCCCCTCTTTTCAAATCTACTGACATCTGTAAAAAACCAAATTGCAAAATATTTTCAAAAAATTCAGAGCTTTGTCAACTGGAAGTCAAAATCCCTATTAAGCATCAACGATAAACCAAACCAAACCTCTCCAGAAACAAAATAATAAACAAGTTTTGGCCAACAACAATAACAAGAGTAGTAACAACGGAAAATAACCAAAATAGACTGGGAGGTAATGAAATGTGTTACCTGGTGAACCGTATATGTGGTGAGATAATATTGTAATTCATGCACAAACAGAGTCGCCATTATAACAAAGCCAACAATAGATACTTGAAATGAGCAAGAAAGAACAAAGAGAAGAAACTGTGTTATTCATCTTGCTGCTCATCGTATGTACACTAAATAAAATTTTCTCTGCTAAGTTGCTCTTCCCAGTCATTACTAGTTTACATCACTATTCAATAAATTTTCAAAATCAGCAGTTTTGAAAACCATGAGTAACCTGAAAACACCTAGAAGAAACAAAAAATGTCCTGAAAAATCCCCTTTTGGAATTTGTGGATCTATTCCTTGTATATGATCCATATACCCCTCCCGTCTCATTCATTCGGTTCGGTGATAAAGCATTAGAAACACAGACTAAGTTGGTTATACAACTTTTGGCATTTCCGTTTTATAAAAATACTTTGGGCCTTTCAAGAAAAACATAAGGAACTTTCCTCAAAGAACATTAATTGATTTGGGAAATTTGTTGTTGCCTCAACTATTTACATTACATGCTAGAGATCTCCTTGATATTTCCAAAAGAAATGGATATTTCAAGCTTAAAATTGTGGTATATTGATTTTGTGAAAGGTTCTCCATTTCTTCCGGGCTAGTATATCTGATACGAACCAAAATCTGACCGAATTGAAGGCATCTTAGTAATATGTTTTGTTGCCAATACAAAGAAGTATTGGACCATCATAGAACAGTACTGTTCAGCTAGGTATGATGTAGCGGCAACTGGACCATAGGAAGAGAGACTAGACAGTATTTTGTGACAACAAAACTTGCCCCTAAATATGACCCAAAATTAAACAAGAATAAATTAATTAGTTACATACCGATAGCCCCAGAGAAAGTCTTCTGAAGCAAGTGATCTTCAGCATGTGGGAATGCATTGAAATTTCTCAAAGCCTGGAACCTCCTCATCACTCTCCCTTTCTTTCTTTATATCTACATACAAAAATTGCAATTAAATCAAAGAAACTACAGACAATCGTCCCAGCAACCCCTAATTACCTAGAGTTTCCTTTCGTTCTTCTAAATTGACCATTAAATCGAAATTTACCAGTTGAAGGTAGCTAGAGCAAAACTTAAATAGAAAGAGAAGCATAAACGTACGCTTGAAGATCAAACCCTAAAAGAACAAATCAGTCTCTATAGAGATTCTAGATTCACCTTAACAAGCTAATTAATATGGTTGGAGGTTCGTTCAGCGACAGCGTGCACGAGAATTGAAGCTTAGAGAGACGCCAGACGAAAGCGAACGATTAGAGAGCGAGAAGTACGATCGAGATGGTGATCAAATTCCGACCCGGATCCGATTTCTCCGTTTTTATATCTATAATGTAAAGCGTAGAGAGTCACTGGAACGTGGGCCCCGCTAAAGATCCTTTAGACGGGTCTGATATCAGTGACTTGCAAAGTAACCGGCTCCAGGGAATCAGAGGAGCGAAATAAGAATTCTTCTGGAAAATTTCTCCTCTTCTGTAGCGCCGAGTATAACGAGTTGAACTGTTCTTGCTCTTTCAATTTTATTACTGAGAAAGTCGTCGCCTTACCTATGGAGCCCGCTCATCAGTTATGCAACACACAGACCCATTCATAGATCCGAGATAAGCGATCGGATCGATTCTGTGGAAGCAGTGACTAACACGGTCAACCGGACGACCCCATAGCTTCCAAATTCAAATACAAGGAGTCATACTAATTGTATTCTAAGAGAATCTATACTACTATCTAGACTTTAATACGGAGTAAGAGTAACTAAGAGCTAAATTTATTTTATTTTATAAAGAGGTTAAGAACTAAAGTTATTTGAGGGTTTGTGGATGGGAATGTATCGACAATACATTACTTCGTCAAACACGATGGGCATGCTACGGTTTTGTGTTTTAATCTATTTTAGCTATTTCTATCTTTTTTTTACTTACTTTACGATTACTACTTCATCAAGGACCAATGGACCATGACACATTATCTCGGGGGAATTTATTGTGTACCCTCAAAAACAAGGAAATTAAGTTATCATATTTGTCCTTTGAAACTTCAAAAATTCACAAATTTACCAATTCACCAATTTTAATACCTCTTTTTTATTAAAATTCATTTTAAATTTGTGAGTACTCTTTTTGCTTTTAATTAAAAAAAACAAAAAACTAGTAGCATGTTTCAAAAAGTTATTAATAATCTAATTGATTGGATTCTGAGAACAAATGAGTAATTTCTCTACTTATGATGCTTACACAATCATATACTTAAATGTCACTATGCAAGCGTTCAATTAGAAGACCAATAAATTTGTGAAGGACAAAATGTTATATGTTTTTCATTTTTATTAAAAAATAAAATTGATACTTCATAAATTTAAATGAGTTTTAATAAAAATGGTATTAAAGATAAATTTGTGAGTTTTGGAAGTTTCAAATAATAAATATGATATTATAAATTTTAGATAAAGATATAATTTCTAAATTTTTGAGGGACATACATGAAATTCCCCCTTGTTTTATTGGAATCTTTTCCCTAACCCTCGAATTCGTATCATCCAGGGTAACCAAGTATTTTTGTTTGAATCTATACCATCAAGCGAGAATCCGTACAACTATTAAAGTGGCTCCATGCGTTCTATCTCATATTAGATTGGTTTGAATTTTTATCGGACAACAATGATCCAAACAGAAATATTATGTTACCTCATAAGATATGTATTTCGTGCAGTCTTACTCGCAAAAGATGTTTTTGTATAATGTAAATCGATGCTTAGATTCCGAATCTCACCAACACACCTTTCACTACGCCTTAACAAAATTTTAATTTCTCGCATACTTTCAAAAAATTCAATTGTTTAATATATTTAATCTATCCTTAACTTTTAAAATTCTTTCTTTTTTGCTCTTTAAGTTAATTATCCATTGTTAAAATTTACTTTTTTTCTATTATATCCTTGTGTGGTCTCTCTAATTAAGCACTTATTTTATTATTGATAGATTCGACTAACACCAACTTGTCTCTTTAGCTTATTGAGCAACTGGAGGCTCAAAGCAAAGTATAGGTTCAGAGTGGCAATGGTTCTAACCATCTATCTGACTTCTTGACCTGATCTCTACCCCTTATTTGTTACATCTATGAATCGTGGACTGGCCACCATAATTTCTATCGATAAACAAAAAGGTGAGGTGGAGCCGTGGAGGCAAGATATCTCGATCTTCAAAGAAGACTGACTCATTCTTATACCCCTTTTTTTTTTTTTAAAGAAAAAGCCCACAAGCATACATTAGAATTGAAAAGAGTTACATTACATATTCCTTACTCACTTCCTATAATATCATAATAGAAGAAAACAAACAGAAACATAATATGGAAAGATAAAAACCTGCATACCTCAATTAAAAATAGAACCTACAAATTTGGAACTAAATATAAATCAAACTGGAAGTGAATTTTGCTACGCAATTTGAAAGTAGTCTTGATTGAGATTCGCTTCTATCTTCAGAGGTGCAAGGTGAGTCTACTGATAAGTCGTATACTCATTTTTTTTGTACCGCCTGCACCAACAATTGATTTGAGCCATGTGCTTCAAGTTTGTTCTTCCCATTAAATTTGTCACTCTGTGAGGGCATTGCATGCTATCTCTTCAGAGTAATATAAATATTACCAAAAAGATATACTTGTTAATTTGATTTTTAAAATAACTATTAATTTTTTAGATAACTAAATATGAATAGAAGAAATAATATTT
Source organism: Carex pumila (assembly GCA_033356055.1). NCBI lineage: Eukaryota > Viridiplantae > Streptophyta > Magnoliopsida > Poales > Cyperaceae > Carex > Carex pumila. Next base: position 590,240 of record JARJHM010000031.1, read on the forward strand.
AGCTTTGATAGAGATATGGACTATTTTGAAAATTTACATAAGAAATTCTCCCTTAAATATATTAATTAAAGCGTTCAAGAGTAAATAAAAAATTAAAGATTTCTTTGAAAATATGTGAGAAATTAATCCTAGAAACAAATATGTGAATGGTCCTCATTTTTGAAAAAAGAAACGCGGAGAGCAAATCTTCGCCGTACACACATACCACTATCAGATCTAGAGGGGATCTAATCAGATGCCGCTAAGAAATGCCGAGTTCGAGTCTAGCCCATTGAGTAAATTAGGTTTATCGGAACTCTGAACTCCTCGTCTCGTCTCTCTTCTATATTCTCTTTTGGTCTTTCGCCCTCACCTCGCTCAGTCCTCAGGTCTCTCTCGCAGTCACAGAGGAGAAGGCCCAAATGACAAACAAATACATAGATAAAAGAAACGATGCCATTGAACCCAGTCCCACTTCCCTACAGAGCTCAAAACTGAAAAGCCCAACTGTTAATTTGCATAGCCCATTAGAAAATTACACTTAAAATCCGTCCTTCCCAATTATCTACAGAGCTCCGTCGTCGCAATTCGTAAACACAGAACCCTTAACACTCCAAGTCGCAGGGTTTCCCTCTCTCCATCTATCGACGGGAGGACACTCTCCGTAAGGTACCTCTCTCTCTCTACATCTGACCTTCACACTTGCGCACCGACGCATACACCCTCCCACCCACACGCGCAGACACACACACAACCACACACCTCCACACACCTCCACACCTCAAGGGAGAACGCTAAGCAATAGCACACTTATGTTTTTTTTTTTTTTTGTACTTCCGGCTATAAGCAATAGTATACTTATAAACATCTAATGGCACATTTTTTATTTTCTATTAATCAACCAATTAGCGCAGTGACCATTTTATTGAAATCTCTGCTTGATGATCGATCTTGCTTCAAATATATTTTTTTAGGAGGGAAGGTTCTTTATGGATGCCAAACTCATTCCTTTTGCAAGGAGTAGCCAAGTTCTAATCAAGCATAAAACTTTTGGTTCTGGAACTGTTCTAGCTCCTAGATATAGAACTACCACGTTTTCTTTTTCAAAAGGTGAATAGTTAGATGCTTTTTGTATCAATATTTGCGATGAAATATTACCGGAAGTTTCTTTGACATGAGGTTTAATTCATCAGTGGAAGTTCAACAGCTGAAAATTTTAAATTAAATAAAAGGACTTCATCATTATGCTTGAATCTTTTCAGTGGATGTCCAGGATCAGTATTACCTATATATTTTCCTTTTCTGGTTGGGTGGCTTATTCTTGGTTACAAGATCAGGAGTTAAATCAGGCTAAATTACTAGACTAAATGAAGTGTAATTAATAGAGGGTTAGATTGTTTGAAAAGTGCATCATAGTTTCTGCTAAGTTGCATAGATTAAATTAAGTTATATATCATGCTTCTTTATCAACACTCTTTAGAAGCATGATTTTGGCTGCAAGAACTTAAACATTTAGATCAAATTTTAGCTGAACATTAAGAAAAAAGGCCCTTAACTAAAATAAAGCCAGTAGCAAGTTTCAAGGACTACATGACCCTAAAAGATTGAAACTCAGGAGGCATTATCTGTGTGCGGGTGTCTGGTGTGGTAGTACATATTAGTGTTCTAGTGTAAATTGAGGCTAATTGGGTGAGTTGGAGATAATTTACATATGATTGTACATTTTGAGGGTTAATCATGGCAAAATTGAAGCATACTTTTTGGATAAGTTGCAGGAGTGAGGCTTACTTCAGGCTAAATGCACTCATTTCTTACTAATTCAGAATATAAATTGTATTTGGTCAATTTTAGGTTGGAAAACTTTCCAAATTAGTTGCGCAATGAAATCATATAAGCTATGTGATCTGAGTGATACTGAGATCAACGGACTCAAGTCTCGCCCCAGGATTGATTTTTCATCCATTTTTAGTATGGTTAGTTTCCTTATCTAAAAAAGAGCTCAAATTTTGTATCTAGATTTTGTTTGAATACCGTAGTTGAACTAAGACATGATAATGTTTTGATTATATTTGATTTAAGCTTACTTCACATCATCCAACTAGGAAGGTTGACAATACCTGAATTAGTACTGGAATGTGCTGGCAACAACTTGGTTGCTGCCAGATGCTCCATTTCAATATTTTTTTCTTTATTTTGTTATTACATTGCTTTTGAGGCTGCTCTAGAGCTGATTTAGTTTATAAATGGACATATTATGCTAAATTACTACCATGAATATTAACAAGTACTGGTACGTGCCAGTACCAATATTACTTCTGTGAGAATGGTGTATGTATATATTTTGACAAATTTCTGAAATTTGGATGATAACTCTTTCATGTGGACAGATTTAACTGCTTGTCCATTTCTTGGCAAGTATTGATAGGATCTGCTTTAATTTTTGTTAGAATGGTTATTTTTCTAATAAGCATTTCATATTAGGTGACTCCTATTGTGGATGATGTTAGAACAAGAGGAGATGAAGCAGTTAAAGAGTAACTTTTTAATCTTTATCCTTTAGCGCACAATATTTTGTCATTAACATTTTAGTTTTGCACTTCCTCTTAAGTTTATTTGTTGCTCAGTTATACAGCTAAATTTGACAAGGTTGTACTAGACAGTATAGTGGAGCTTGTCAGTGGCTTGCCAGATGTAGAGGTGTTATTTTGTTTCTTCCAATATTGCACAATATATTCTTTCACAGTGACAGTTTCAATACTTTAAATAGCATTTGATATTCTGCATAACTAGCATTGCCATATTATCAAGCATACCTTAGAGAGAGTAGATATGATGTATTGGGTACACGTATATATCATCAGAAATAACCTCTTTACACTGCTTCCCCCTTTTCTGATAAGTTCTATAAATGGTCTCTCTTAATGGAAGGAAAATAGGCGTAGTGGGATCATCCCACTGCAATAGAACCTCTCACAAGGATACACCTAGAAGGGTATCAATAGGGAACCTGCATCTTTGTTTTTCTGAACAATAGGAAAACATTAAAAGTCAAGGTTTGTTGAAGTATGGTGAGTGGTATGAATAATTTTTCTCATTTTCCAGTGGTATGTACAATATTTGTCATTTTGCAGTGGTATGTCTGTATCACGAGGTTTCTTTGGGACTAATACCAAGTTTTATGAATGGGATTCTTCTCCTTTGTATTCCTTTTAAATATTTTGATTATATGCAGATTGATCTAGAAGTAAAGGAAGCATTTGATGTAGCCTATGATAATATCTATGCATTTCATGCAGCACAAAAGCTTCCGGAGAAAATTATTGAAAACATGAAGGTGATTCATTTCTATCTTTGGTTTCTTTCCTTAGCATATTCTTTTTGAAAAGAGGCTTGTTTTTGTTTTTTCCCACTTGACTTTTTTTCTGACTGTATACTCTTAGGGTGTAAAATGCAAAAGAATATCAAGGCCTATTGGTTCTGTTGGGCTTTATGTACCTGGTGGTACTGCAGTTCTACCGTCTACCGCTCTAATGCTTGCAGTGGTACAAGGAATTATCTTATAAGCATAAGCATGATTAATTGCTCCTTTTTATGACTGCTGCTTCAATATATATATATATAGAGAGAGAGAGAGAGAGAGAGAGATGGGCTATGGTGCATTGCAATGCATGAAGATGTTTGTGCATTGGACCATAAATCTAAAATTCAAAATCTAAATGGCTGATCCAAACCGTTCATCTTGTTCTCCATATTAATATGTGCTTGAAGACCAAATTTTACATTTTTCTGATTTTTTTTTACTATTTATTAAGTATTTTACAAAATTGTTGATCCAACGGTGGCTTAACAAAACAGTAAAATCAGCAGCCACCGTTGGATCAACAATTTTGTAAAATACTTAATAAATATAAAAAAAGTCAGAAAAATATAAAATTTGGTCTTCAAGCACATATTATTAATATGGAGAACAAGATGAACGGTTTGGATCGGCCATTTGGATTTTGAATTTTAGATTTATGGTCTAATGCACAAATTCCTCCATGTATTGCAATGCACCATAGCCCATCTCTCTCTCTCTCTCTCTCTATATATATATATATATATATATATGGAACATGCTAGCGTGCTATGCATAGCATAGAACCCCTCTATGCAACGGCTTGGATTTTGAGTTTTCAGAATCCTAATGGTCGATCCAAACCGTTCATCTTGTTCTCCATATTAATATGTGTTTGGAGACCAAATTTTACATTTTTTGGAATTTTTTTACTATTTCTTTAGATTTATTGAAAATCGTTTTTTTATTATGGTACAGATTTGCTGAAAACAGAGATTTTCAATAAATCTAAAGAAATAGTAAAAAAATTCCAAAAAATGTAAAATTTGGTCTCCAAACACATATTAATATGGAGAACAAGATGAACGGTTCGGATCGACCATTAGGATTTTGAAAACTCGAAATCCAAGCCGTTGCATAGAGGGGTTCTATGCTATGCATAGCACGCTAGCATATTCCTATATATATATATATTGTTTTAATTTATAATTTTGTTTATAATTTAATAGCCTGCTCAGATCGCTGGTTGCAAAACTATTGTTCTTGCCACACCCCCTGGCCGTGATGGTTCTATTTGTAAGGTACATTCCAATAATTTTAAAATGTGCAATGCTACTTCCATGTACCAAATTACCTAATTCAATTCCCAGTTGTGCAAGTGCCAGTTCTGCAGTTAAACACCAAAAAGCCATTAAAGCAATAGAGTGGTACAACATCTATAATAGTCTTAGCGCATCCAATTTTCATCATGACAGTTATAAAGGCATTTCTTTTGTAGGAAGTTCTTTACTGTGCAAAGAAAGCTGGCGTCACTCATATACTTAAAGCCGGTGGAGCTCAGGTTGAGAAATTGTTCAAGTTCCTTTTTTTCTTTTTGTAATTTTGCCTTGCTTAAACTGGAACTAATCTGTAGTTAGATGAGCAATTACATATATTTTTGCGTGCAGGCAATCTCATCAATGGCTTGGGGAACCTCATCTTGTCCCAAGGTGACTAGACCCTTGTTTTACTTGTTCTTTTGGATTTGCCTTGCCAAGTATCAATGTACTGAATGTTTCAATCTAACAACATAGTATACTCATTCCAGAACAGTAGATATATCTTAATTCTGGTAGATGCTTATCGGACGTAACAAGAAAAATGATTCTCCCAACATGTGGATGACACTATTTATTTGCTTGTGTGCATAGGTTGAGAAAATTTTTGGACCAGGAAATCAGTATGTCACAGCAGCGAAAATGATACTCCAGGTATGTCTTTTGTACCATTTTGAATTACTTGCTACATAACTGGTACAGGAGATACTAGTACCATTACCATGAGAATTCAAAATTCGATTGTAATCAATAGACTTGCAGAAGTCATGCAGAACTCCTGCAGTTCTGAAATCCATTGCGTAACATTGTGTAGCATACAACAAAAACATTCCAATGTGTTCATCCTCAGTTAAGAAGTACACAAGCTTTGTCCCTGTACAGAAGCATAAGAATTCACCTCTAAAAGTATTGATGTCATCACAGTTTATGCGACAATGAGCTTCTTGTTTTGTTCAGAACAGTGAAGCTATGGTGTCAATAGACATGCCGGCGGGCCCCTCAGAGGTTCTGGTAATCGCTGATAGGTATGCGAATCCTGTCCATGTAGCTGCTGATCTTCTCTCTCAGGTACTAATTTGTTGATCTTCATCGCATTAGGTATCTTTTTACTATGCTTGTTTATTCAAGTATTCTTTTTTACTTTTTGTCTATTCTAAGTATAAGTTTAACCTTCAACATAGTTAGTTATCACATGACTAGTCATTGAGGACCTTTCCTGTATCATTTTGTAGCAATCCACTAGACATGCTAACATATATTATCCTTCTTGGTTACCTGAAAATTTCATTTTTATTCCTACCGCAGTCGAGGAAATATGAGACAAATTAATTATAGATGTTATAATTTGACATAACACATATAGTTACACACATACTACTATTCTTCAAAAGAATAATGATGGAAATTTTTGGATTTGTAAATAGTCCTTTGGTTTTAATTCCAATTTAGGCTGAGCATGGGCCCGATAGTCAGGTGGTTTTGGTAGTAGCAGGGGAAGGCATTGATGTGGAAGCCATAGGAGCTGAAGTGAGCAAACAATGTGATTCTCTCCCTAGAGGAGATTTTGCCTCTAAAGCTCTCAGCCACAGCTTCATTGTCTTCGCTAGAGACATGGTTGAGGTTAGTCTATTGGGATAATTGCTTTGAGAGTATAAAACTGTAGTGTGTAGCTCTGAAAAATGAGAACCACCCGTGCTTTTCTACAAGCTAGTGAAGACACATATGCCCCTTTCCCTAATTTCTTTAGAGGTACACAAGTCACCTACTTGTCCTTTTTCACTTATGTGTAGATGGACCCCTCAGAAGGGTAGTTTTGTCATTTTCGAAGTAGATTGGGATGGGTGTGGTGACTGGAGAGCATTTCTGTCTCTTTTGTAGGGCTAGCCATGTTTCCTCTATTTAGTAATCTTCGTTTTTCTCATTGCAGGGTTACATTTGATACTTTTTCATTTTTCAGTTCTACACCTGAAATTACCATTAGTTATACTTTTGGGAATTTTAGTACAGGTTTTTTTTTTTTCCTTTAACACCTTGTTTGGATGGAGAGTAGAGGAAGGGATGGAATGGAAAGAAAAGAAAACTTTTGGTCGAATCGTATTTGGTTGACAAAATGATGTCGGAGGTGAAGAGTATAGGAGGTGAAAGGTTTAACCTTGTATCATTATAATCAATAGAATTGGTTGCCCTCCTAATTTGAGGTGTAACGGATGGAAAAATATTTGTTGCAAATATTTTTAGAAAAAATAACACAAATGTCCAGTCCTATATCTTACTAATATAATATTTAACTATTATAGCACAATTTCAGTAACAAGGTAATTGTTGATTCAGCTAAGGCAAAAAATTTCTCCTCTTCATAAACTCTTTATATTTTACGTTTCATATGTTGCCCCTGCAAAATGAAAATCATGGTCATATAATTTTAGATCCCTTTGTATTTGCTTTTTAATTCCATGACTGTGAAACATCTAGTAAATGTGCTTAGCCAAGTGTTGGTTGAGGCGTAGTTGCACATTGGAAGGTTAATTTTTGTCTGATTGGGCTGAATTGATAATATCCCAGGTGGTCCTCCATAGTTGAAATTTGAGCTAAACTTCTGGTTGTTTACAACAACAACAACAACAACCAAGCCTTTGGTCCCAAACAAGTTGTGGTAGGCTAGAAATGAAACCTAAGGTTGTTTCTTTGTCTAAATTTTTTTCACCTTGTTATTTTTCTTGCTGCGTAGGCAATATCCTTTTCAAACTTGTATGCTCCCGAGCATCTAATAGTCAATGTTAAAGATGCTGAGAGATGGGAGGGGTTAATTGAGAATGCAGGTACATCTTAACTTCAATAATATTTGACACACTTTCAAGATTACCAAATATTTGAGTCAAGCATACAGCTAGCTATTCTTAAATTATCTCACCTGGTACCTTGATTTTAAGTTACAAAAAGTTTTTTTTTTTTTTTTTGGGGGGGGGGGGGGGGCGCTTTTATAGGTCGGTACATGCAGAACAGTACCTTGAGCTGTAAGCCGTTGTACAAACGAGCATTTTTTTTGTAGCCCTTAGTAAATGATAAATAATAAATGTTCAATATCCACTTCAATTACTCTGATTTATATCAATTAAGATGTCTCAAATTATTAATAATACATCTAAGATATTGAATGTTATTTCATTTCAGGGTCAGTGTTTTTGGGGCAGTGGACCCCTGAGAGTGTAGGAGACTATGCTAGTGGTACAAACCATGTACTTCCCACTTATGGGTATGCGAGAATGTACAGTGGTGTTTCATTGAATTCATTTCTAAAATATATCACGGTGCAGTCTTTGTCCGAGGAGGGTCTTAAGAAATTGGGTCCTTTTGTGGCTAAAATGGCCGAGGTGGAGGGATTGGAGGCCCATAAGAGAGCTGTTACTTTAAGGCTCCAAGAGATTGAATCTACTGTAACTGTTTGATTCTTTTAGAAACGTTGAATCTGTCAAAGCTTTAGCAGCGGATTATAATGAAATAAATCCTGGTCATAAGAGAAGTCAAGAGCAATGTTATTGTGATACAATAAACATTTTTGATACTCCAGTATTTTGTCATTGTGAAACTTATTGTCTTCTTTCTTGTGATTCATTGTGTTGTTGTGGTTGTCAATTTAAGTCTATTGATCTTGTGTCATTCTTTGAATGATAAAAAATTAATTTAAGCTTGTTTATTTGTGTTAAAAAATAATTCTGTGCAAGTGTACAGATGAGGATGGTACAAGCTGAGAAATTCCCATTGTATGCAAGAATTTGCTAATACGAAGGTAACTGGTAAGAAATTGAGAAAGGCAGGACAGAGGGTTGAGTATGAAAACTATGCTTCCTGATTCGTTAATTTGGAGCAAAAGTTGGTTGGAAGAGAGGGTTTGGCAGGAACAAGTATCTCCCGAAGTAGTTTTTCGGCTCTTCGAATTGCGGATCGCCAAAAAAAAAAAAAAAAAAAAAAAAAAATCCTTTTATAAAGTTTGATTTTTGTTGAACGGTTGCCAGAAACTACGATGCAATTATATGGTCACTTTCAATATCAGCAGATGCGAACTCTAGGTTCATGGCGTGCACAGGCACAGCATGATGTTTCTGTATTGACCGGATATTACAACTTCTTCAGACAGTCTTCTCATTTCATTGCTCCTATTGTTCATGCTCAAAATTACAACTTTTCGGTTCTTTGTACAAGCGTAAGCGGATTCAGTAAAATGGAATGGGAACAATGTCATCATCTCTCATGGACCCTTTTTTCCATCTATCACATGCTACCTCTAGACCCTTTTCTATTTCTATCATCAGCTGAGTCTGAGTATGAAAACTTCTACTGTTAGATAAAAGTGTACTAATCCAGAAGGTATGCACCGATTTTCTTGTTTAGCTATATTCAAATCCAGTATTCTGATTTTTTCAATATTAATTTTTAAACCTGATGTATTTTTAAATCAAATCAATTATCATCAAATTAAAAAAAAAAAATTGTCGTGAGCATAATTTATAATATCTTTTGCCGTGTATAAGTTTTGAACCGAGCCCTTTGCAATTGGGCACCATCCTGTGCTCTCGCTAGCATATTTTATCAATCCATTTTGACCAAATCATCAAACAATAAAGGAGGTACGGATCCTCTTGTTTTAGTTTTGGTTTACAATCAAAGTGTATCATTAAAACCTCGATACTACTTTTGGTTTGTCGAAAATCACGCTTATGAAAAAAAAAAATTAGAAGTGAAAATTTAGTACTTATGATGTAATATTTCAAAATAAAAATTAATAAGATATGATATTATCATTCATGAAATGACTTGTAGTAGTTTTAACTTGTATATTTAGATTGCTTTTGACTGACTGAAAAGTTTTTCTCCTCTAAATTCAGGAGGAATTCTCCAAAATATCATATTTTGACATCTACAAACTCAAAAGTGACTGTGACATTATGTGTCTAGAAAGGACAGTATGACGCATGGAAATATGGGACAGTTGTTCAAGCATTTTTTTTTTTCCTTAGAGCCAATCTAGAGAACAATGTTAATTAATGGATAAAATTTATAAATTACTCCGTTAATCTTCGTGTGGAACCGGAAGCAGATCTTATGAGCGTAACAGTATCATTAGTTCTGCA